>OU342744.1:453625043-454180896 GCA_910589775.1 Avena eriantha | reverse complement strand
CCTCTTCCATCTTACAGTTAAAGAGAACTTTTCGGAGGCCTCATAGCTCTCCATGGCCGCGCGAGTCTCAAAATTAGCCTGAGCTCCTTAATGATCTCGAACGGGGTCGTGGTGCTCAAAACGCTTCTGGAGCTCCGCTTCTAAACCGTACAGGATGGCACACTGAACTGTGGAGTAATGATTTTCCGAGTGGCATAAACATTCTTTATGTCATCGGTGACATCTTCTGCAGGTGGGTCACCTAGTGGTGCTTCGAGCACATAGGTCAACTGACCAACCCTGAGGACGATCTTCAGTCCACGGAACCAGTCCGTGAATTACTTCCATTGTTCTAAGCTTTTCTTTCTCTAGGAACGCATTGAAATGATGGAGGGGGTCGCCATAATCTACAACAAATTTGCAAGTAGTTTAGACTAAGTTTATGATAAATTGAGTTCAAATTTAATTCTTAAAATTAACTAGGTGAACTCCCACTCAAAACAACATCCCTCACATTGCTTAGTGATTACACGAATCAAGTCCACTACACCAAGTCCGATCTTCACGAGAGAAGATGTAGTTTCATCGGCGAACAATCTTCATGTTCATCATATCATTTATATGACTCATGCTCTACCTTTCGGTATTCCGTGTTCCGAGACCATGTCTGTACATGCTAGGCTCGTCAAGATAACCTTAGTTTCCGCATGTGCAATCTGGCTTGCACCCGTTGTATGCACACGTAGAATCTATCACATCCGATCATCACGAGATGCTTCGAAACGACGAGTCTTAGCAACGGTGCCAACTAAGGGTGAACACTTTATTACTTGATATTTAGTGAGAGGGATCATCTTATAATGCTACCGTCGCAATCTAAGGAATACAAGATGCATAAAGGATTAACATCATAGGCAATTCATAATTAGTGTGATATGATATGGCCCTTTCTTCTTATGCCTTTTTGATCTCCATCTCCAAAGCACGAACATGATCTCCATCATCACCAGCATTGCGTCAAGGTCAGTGGCGCCGCTTCATGGTTGTCCATCATCACTAGCAACTATTACAACTACTTGGAATAAAGCTATTACAAGATGAATAGACACGCAGGTCTTAACAGAATTAAAGACAACCATTAGGCTCCTGTCGGTTGCCATATTACAACAAGGATCATTGCATACATTAATATAATCACAATCACATGATGGCCATATCACATCACAAAACCCCTGCAAAAACAAGTTAGAACGCCTCTAATTTTCTTTGCATGTTTTACGTGGTTTGGGGCTTTCGAATAGGAACAGATCTTACCTACGAAACTGAACCACAACGTTGATACAAGTGCTATCAAGTGCAAAGTGTAAATTAGATCTATACTATGGTGGGAGAGACAGACACCCACAAAGCCACTTGTGCAAAGCAAGTTACACGTCAAGCATGGAGCAAGTCTCATGTGCGATGACATGTAAGGTTAGCCCGAGCCGCTTCATCCCACCATACCGCAAGATGCAAAGTACACAAAGCAAAAGACGGCACGAGCACCAACAACCCACAAAACCATTGTGTTCTACTCGTGCAATAGATCTACGCATAGACACGGCTCTGATACCACTGATGGGTTCGTAGCATGGAAAACAAAAATTTCTACCGCAAAACAAACAAAACCCAGATCTAATCTAGATAAAAGCCAAGATCTAATCTATTAGACATGTGCAACGAGATAGATCTGTACTAACCCTTGTAAGATCCGAAAGCGTTACGAGATTGGATCTCGTGGTTGATGTAGTCGATCACTTGCCGATCTCAAGATCGTGTGGACGATCCTTCCGGCGCCGCGTTCCGGCAGCGCTTCCGCAGTTGGTCACACGTGCGGAGTCGAAGCAGACCTTCCTCTCCCCGTTGCGAGCAGCGGAGGTAGTAGATCTTCTCCACGGAATCCTAGCAGCACGACGGCGTGGTGGTGGTGGTGGAGTGGAGAATTCTGTAGGGCTTCGCCTAAGCCTGAGCAAAAGGAAGGAGGAGGAGAGAGGCGGCTAGGGGAAAGAGTGGGGGGGCAAGGAGGGGTGGCGTCTCCACCCCTCTATATATAGAGGGAGGGGTGCGGCCTAGGGTTCCCACCCCTAGGCCCACCCCCTAGGGCCGGCGCACAAGGGAGCTTGGGGGAGAGTCCTTCCCCCCCCCCCCCCCAAGTTTCCTCTTTAAATTTCCCTTTATCCTTTTATCCTTTCTTGGTTTTCAAGTAAACTCCAAAAAATCTTCTAGAACCTTCCGGAACATTCCGAAACCTTCTAGAATCCCCATATAAATACACCGAAACATTTCCTAACTTAGAAAATGATCTCCATTATATGAATCTTATTCTCTGGACAATTCCAGATCTCCTCGTGATGTCCCGGATCCAATCCGAGACTCCGAACAACATTCGGTCGCCAACGCACATTCCATATCTACTTAAAACAACTTCGAACTTTAAGTGTGTCACCCTACGGTTCGTGAATATGTAGACATGACAGAGACACATCTCCTATCAATAACCATCAGCGGGACCTGGAGATCCATAATGGCTCCCACATACTCAACGATGACTTCGTGATCGATAGAACCATTTACATACGAAACCAATTCCCTTTGTCACGCGATACTATACTTATCCGAGGTTTGATCGTCGGTATCTCCATACCTAGTTCTTCCTCGTTACTGATAAGTACTCTTTACTCATTCCATGTTATGTCATCCCTTGTGACCCAGTCACATGCTTGCAAGATAACTAGATGACATTCCACCGAGAGGGCCCAGAGCATATCTATCCGTCTTATGGATGGACAAATCCCAATCTTGGTCCATGCGCTTCAACACATACTTTCAGAATACCCAATGACACCTTTATAACCACCCAGTTACGAAGCAGTGTTTGATGTCATCAAAGTACCCATCCGGTGATGGTGATTAACACAACCTCATGGTCGAAGGATTAGGTTACTATGCATTTAAAAGCTTATAGCAATACGAACTTAATGACTTGATCTTATGCTACGCTTACTATGGGTGTGTGTCCATCACATCATTCTCCTAATGATATAACCTTGTTATTAATGACATCCAATGTCCATGACCAGGAAACCATGATCATCTATTAATCAACAAGCTAGTTCAACAAGAGGCTTACTAGGGACTCTTTTACGTTTACAAAACACACAAGTATTAGCGTTTCCTTATAATACAATTATAGCATGGGATGTAAACATTCATCATAAACACAAAGATATAATAATAACCACTTCTATTATTGCCTCTTGGGCATATCTCCAACAGTCTCCCAGTTGCACTAGAGTCAATAATCTAGATTACATGGTAATATACCTAACACCCATGGCGTTCTGGTGTTGGTCATGCTTTGCCCTAGGGAGAGGTTTAGTCAATGGATCTGCCACATTCAGATCAGTGTGTACTTTGCAAATCTTTATGTCACCATCTCGGACATACTCGCGAATAGCATGGAAACGTAGCTTGATGTGCTTCAGCTTGCTATGTGACCTTTCCTCCTGTGCATTAGCTATGGCACATGTGTTGTCACAGTAGATGGCCATCGGGTCCAACGCACTAGGAACCACGCCAAGTTCAGTAATGAATTCCTTCATCCATATGGCTTCTTGTGCAGCCTCCGAAGCAGCTATGTATTCTGATTCAGTTGAAGATTTCGCCACAACGCTTTGCTTGGCACTCCTCCAGCTCACTGCAGCACCATTCAAAATAAATACGTATCCCGACTGTGACTTCGAGTCATCCGGATCGGTGTTCCAACTAGCATCGGTGTAACCGTTTACAACAAGTTGTTCATCACCTCCATAAGAAAGAACCATATCCTTAGTCCTATTTAGGTACTTTAGGATATTCTTGACCGTTGTCCAGTGCTCCATTCCAGGATCACTTTAATATCTGCTAGTCAAACTAACAGCATGTGCTATATCCGGTCTTGTACACATCATGGCATACATGATAGAACCTATGGCCGAGGCATAGGGAATATTATTCATTTTCACTCTATCTTCTGCCGTAGCTGGACTTTGAGTCTTACTCAAGGTCTTACCTGACAACATGGGCACGAACCCTTTCTTGCTCTCTTCCATTCTAAACTTCTTTAGAACTTTGTCTAAGTATGTACTTTGTGAAAGCGCTATTAGGCGTCTTGATCTATCTCTATAAATCTTGATGCCTAGAATATATGCCGCTTCGCCAAGATCCTTCATTGAAAAACTATTATTCAAATAGGCTTTGACACTATTAAGAAGTTCTATATCATTTTCAATCAACAATATGTCATCTACATATAGTACTAGGAATGCTACAGAGCTCTCACTCACTTTCTTGTAAATACAAGCTTCTCCATAAGTTTGTATAAATCCAAAGTTTTTGATTACTTTATCAAAATGTTGATTCCAACTCCGGGATGCTTGCTTTAGTCCATAAATGGAGCGCTGAAGTTTGCATACCTTGTCAGCATCTTTAGGATCGACAAAACCCTTGGGTTGTACCATATACAACTCTTCCTCAATGTCACCATTAAGGAACGCCATTTTGACATCCATCTGTGAAATCTCATAATCGAAATGTGCAACAATTGCTAACAAAATCCTCACAGACTTTAGCTTCGCTACTAGTGAGAATGTCTCATCATAGTCAACTCCTTGAATTTGTCGGAACCCTTTCGCGACAAGTCGAGCTTTATAGACGGTAACATTACCATCAGCATCTATTTTTCTCTTGAAAATCCATTTGTTCTCGACAGCCTTACGGCCATCCGGTAAGTCCACCAAAGTCCATACTTGGTTTTCGTACATGGATCCCATTTCGGATTTCATGGCTTCTAGCCATTTGTCGGAATCTGGGCTCACCATAACTTCTTCATACGTCGCAGGGTCATCAGCGTTGTCCACCAACATGACGTTCAAGGCAGAGTCATACCAATCAGGAGTGGTACGAACCCTCATTGACCTGCGAGGTTCAGCAGCAACTTCGTTTGAAGTTTCATGATCATCATCATTAGCTTCCTCTCCAATTGGTGCAGGCGGCACAAAAACATCTTCCGGTGCTGCGCTACTCTCAAATCCGAGAGAAGGTTCAATAACCTCATCGAGTTCTACTTTCCTTCCATTCACTTCCTTCGAGAGAAACTCCTTCTCAAGAAAGGATCCATTCTTGGCAACGAAAACTTTGCCTTAGGATCTATGATAGAAGGTATACCCAATTGTTTCTTTAGGGTATCCTATGAAGACGCATTTCTCCGCTTTGGGTTCAAGCTTATCAGGTTGTAACTTCTTTACATATGCTTCGCAACCCCAAACTTTAAGGAATGACAACATAGGTTTCTTACCAAACCACAATTCGTACGGTGTCGTTTCAACGGATTTAGATGGTGCCCTATTTAAAGTGAATGCGGCTGTCTCTAATGCATAGCCCCAAAATGATAGCGGTAAATCTGTAAGAGACATCATAGACCGAACCATATCTAAGAGAGTTCGATTACGACGTTCAGACACACCATTACGCTGTGGTGTTCCTGGCGGTGTCAACTGCGAAAGTATTCCACATTTCTTTAAATGCATGCTAAACGCATAACTTAGATATTCACCTCCGCGGTCAGAAACTAGAAACTTAATCTTCTTGTTACGATGATTTTCCACTTCACTTTGAAATTCCTTAAACTTCTCGAAAAGTTTCGGACTTATGTTTCATAAAGTAGACATACCCATATCTACTTAAGTCATCCGTGAAAGTGAGAACATAACGATATCCACCACGCGATGCTACACTCATTGGACCGCACACATCGGTATGTATTATTTCCAATAAGTCTGTAGCTCGCTCCATCATTCCAGAGAATGGAGTCTTAGTCATTTTTCCCATTAGACATGCTTCGCATCTTTCAAGTGATTCAAAATCAAGTGATTCAAGAAGTCCATCAGAATGGAGTTTCTTCATACACTTCACTCCAATGTGACCAAGACGACAGTGCCACATGTATGTAGAATTATCATTCAATTTTGTTTGTTTAGCATCTATGTTGTGAACATGTGTATCACTACTATCGAGATTCAGTAAGAATAAACCATTCATCTCAGGTGCATTACCATAAAAGATATTACTCATATAAATCGAACAACCTTTATTCTCGGACTTAAAAGAGTAACCGTCTCGCAATAAACAAGATCCAGATATAATGTTCATGCTTAACGCAGGCACCAAATAACAATTATTCAAATTTAAAACTAATCCCGAAGGTAGATGTAGAGGGAGCATGCCGACGGCGATCACATCAACCTTGGAGCCATTTCCAACGCGCATCGTCACCTCGTCTCTCGCCAGTCTTCGTTTATCCCGCAGCTCCTGTTTCGAGTTACAAATATGAGCAACCGAACCAGTATCAAATACCCAGGCACTACTACGATTACTAGTAAGATACACATCAATAACATATATATCAAATATACCTTTCTTCTTGATGTTGCCATTCTTCAGATCCGCCAGGTACTTGGGGCAGTTACGCTTCCAGTGACCAACACCCTTGCAGTAGAAGCACTCAGTTTCAGGCTTGGGACCAGCCTTGCGCTTCTTAGCAGGTGCGACAGCTTTCTTGCCGTCCTTCTTGAACTTGCCCTTGTTCTTAGGCTTGCCCTGTCTCTTGAAATTGGTGGTCTTATTGACCATCATCACCTGGTGCTCCTTCTTGATCTCCACTTCAGCAGTTTTCAGCATGGACGATAGTTCAGGCAACGTCTTGTTCATGCAGTGCATATTGTAGTTCATCACAAAGTTCTTATAACTCGGTGGCAGTGATTGCAGGACACGGTGAATCCCTAACTCATTAGGAATCGATATCCCCAACTCTTGGAGCTTGTTTGCGTACCCAGACATGGTGAGCACGCGCTCGCTAACGGAGCTACCCTCTTCCATCTTACAGTTAAAGAACTTTTCGGAGGCCTCATAGCTCTCCATGGCCGCGCGAGTCTCAAAAATTAGCCTGAGCTCCTTAATGATCTCGAACGGGTCGTGGTGCTCAAAACGCTTCTGGAGCTCCGCTTCTAAACCGTACAGGATGGCACACTGAACTGTGGAGTAATGATTTTTCCGAGTGGCATAAACATTCTTTATGTCATCGGTGACATCTTCTGCAGGTGGGTCACCTAGTGGTGCTTCGAGCACATAGGTCAACTGACCAACCCTGAGGACGATCTTCAGTCCACGGAACCAGTCCGTGAAATTACTTCCATTGTTCTTAAGCTTTTCTTTCTCTAGGAACGCATTGAAATTGATGGAGGGGGTCGCCATAATCTACAACAAATTTGCAAGTAGTTTAGACTAAGTTTATGATAAATTGAGTTCAAATTTAATTCTTAAATTAACTAGGTGAACTCCCACTCAAAACAACATCCCTCACATTGTCTTAGTGATTACACGAATCAAGTCCACTACACCAAGTCCGATCTTCACGAGAGAAGATGTAGTTTCATCGGCGAACAATCTTCATGTTCATCATATCATTTATATGACTCATGCTCTACCTTTCGGTATTCCGTGTTCCGAGACCATGTCTGTACATGCTAGGCTCGTCAAGATTAACCTTAGTTTCCGCATGTGCAAATCTGGCTTGCACCCGTTGTATGCACACGTAGAATCTATCACATCCGATCATCACGAGATGCTTCGAAACGACGAGTCTTAGCAACGGTGCCAACTAAGGGTGAACACTTTATTACTTGATATTTAGTGAGAGGGATCATCTTATAATGCTACCGTCGCAATCTAAGGAATACAAGATGCATAAAGGATTAACATCATAGGCAATTCATAATTAGTGTGATATGATATGGCCCTTTCTTCTTATGCCTTTTTGATCTCCATCTCCAAAGCACGAACATGATCTCCATCATCACCAGCATTGCGTCAAGGTCAGTGGCGCCGCTTCATGGTTGTCCATCATCACTAGCAACTATTACAACTACTTGGAATAAAGCTATTACAAGATGAATAGACACGCAGGTCTTAACAGAATTAAAGACAACCATTAGGCTCCTGTCGGTTGCCATATTACAACAAGGATCATTGCATACATTAAATATAATCACAATCACATGATGGCCATATCACATCACAAAACCCCTGCAAAAACAAGTTAGACGCCTCTAATTTTCTTTGCATGTTTTACGTGGTTTGGGGCTTTCGAATAGGAACAGATCTTACCTACGAAACTGAACCACAACGTTGATACAAGTGCTATCAAGTGCAAAGTGTAAATTAGATCTATACTATGGTGGGAGAGACAGACACCCACAAAGCCACTTGTGCAAAGCAAGTTACACGTCAAGCATGGAGCAAGTCTCATGTGCGATGACATGTAAGGTTAGCCCGAGCCGCTTCATCCCACCATACCGCAAGATGCAAAGTACACAAAGCAAAAGACGGCACGAGCACCAACACCCACAAAACCATTGTGTTCTACTCGTGCAATAGATCTACGCATAGACACGGCTCTGATACCACTGATGGGTTCGTAGCATGGAAAACAAAAAATTTCTACCGCAAAAACAAACAAAACCCAGATCTAATCTAGATAAAAGCCAAGATCTAATCTATTAGACATGTGCAACGAGATAGATCTGTACTAACCCTTGTAGATCCGAAAGCGTTACGAGATTGGATCTCGTGGTTGATGTAGTCGATCACTTGCCGATCTCAAGATCGTGTGGACGATCCTTCCGGCGCCGCGTTCCGGCAGCGCTTCCGCAGTTGGTCACACGTGCGGAGTCGAAGCAGACCTTCCTCTCCCCGTTGCGAGCAGCGGAGGTAGTAGATCTTCTCCACGGAATCCTAGCAGCACGACGGCGTGGTGGTGGTGGTGGAGTGGAGAATTCTGTAGGGCTTCGCCTAAGCCTGAGCAAAAGGAAGGAGGAGGAGAGAGGCGGCTAGGGGAAAGAGTGGGGGGGCAAGGAGGGGTGGCGTCTCCACCCCTCTATATAGAGGGAGGGGTGCGGCCTAGGGTTCCCACCCCTAGGCCCACCCCCTAGGGCCGGCGCACAAGGGAGCTTGGGGGAGAGTCCTTCCCCCCCCCCCAAGTTTCCTCTTTAAATTTCCCTTTATCCTTTTATCCTTTCTTGGTTTTCAAGTAAACTCCAAAAAATCTTCTAGAACCTTCCGGAACATTCCGAAACCTTCTAGAATCCCCATATAAATACACCGAAACATTTCCTAACTTAGAAAATGATCTCCATTATATGAATCTTATTCTCTGGACAATTCCAGATCTCCTCGTGATGTCCCGGATCCAATCCGAGACTCCGAACAACATTCGGTCGCCAACGCACATTCCATATCTACTTAAAACAACTTCGAACTTTAAGTGTGTCACCCTACGGTTCGTGAATATGTAGACATGACAGAGACACATCTCCTATCAATAACCATCAGCGGGACCTGGAGATCCATAATGGCTCCCACATACTCAACGATGACTTCGTGATCGATAGAACCATTTACATACGAAACCAATTCCCTTTGTCACGCGATACTATACTTATCCGAGGTTTGATCGTCGGTATCTCCATACCTAGTTCTTCCTCGTTACTGATAAGTACTCTTTACTCATTCAATGTTATGTCATCCCTTGTGACCCAGTCACATGCTTGCAAGATAACTAGATGACATTCCACCGAGAGGGCCCAGAGCATATCTATCCGTCTTATGGATGGACAAATCCCAATCTTGGTCCATGCGCTTCAACACATACTTTCAGAATACCCAATGACACCTTTATAACCACCCAGTTACGAAGCAGTGTTTGATGTCATCAAAGTACCCATCCGGTGATGGTGATTAACACAACCTCATGGTTGAAGGATTAGGTTACTATGCATTTAAAAGCTTATAGCAATACGAACTTAATGACTTGATCTTATGCTACGCTTACTATGGGTGTGTGTCCATCACATCATTCTCCTAATGATATAACCTTGTTATTAATGACATCCAATGTCCATGACCAGGAAACCATGATCATCTATTAATCAACAAGCTAGTTCAACAAGAGGCTTACTAGGGACTCTTTTACATTTACAAAACACACAAGTATTAGCGTTTCCTTATAATACAATTATAGCATGGGATGTAAACATTCATCATAAACACAAAGATATAATAATAACCACTTTTATTATTGCCTCTTGGGCATATCTCAAACAGGCCGGCACCTTGGGTGGGCGTAATGTCACACGGGGGAACCCCAAGAATAAGTAAGGGGGCACCTGGATTGGAAGTGGTGGCTGTAGAGGTAGCAAAGCTGTGCGTTCAAGACAATACCAACACTAGCAGCGATCAGGACATGGCTGTTGTGGTCCTTGACTCCAACACTAGGGCCAGTATTGCTGCTAAGAAGAAAGAGGTGCAAGAGGGGAATGATACCCTTGGCCCCAACAAAGGTCCTGTCCCTAGAATGCTGGTGAGCAGGGAGGTGGAAACTCCAACAACATCGACAAGAAGAAGGACGATGGAGATGTGGCCCCCCTTCAACAATGGGGCTACAGGGACGGAAGTTGGTACCATGGTTGCTGACGAACAGGCCCCCGAAAGCAACATCGGGCCTGTGCTACCAAAGCACTCAGTAGAGAGGACGTTAGGCAATGATACTACTACATCTAATGGGGAAAATCCACGTCCGTCTCATGCAACATGAAGAACAAAAGCACGAAGGCATGGAAGAGAAACAAGTGGGGACATGGGGCTGGTGTGGCCGCCAGCAAACAAGGGGCACACCCAGTTACTACAGTGTACCAAAGCAAAAGGGTGCGGCGGCGCTAGAATGGGGACTACGTGGAAGAGGAGAAGCGTCAGCGGTCCAAGATGGGACCATTCCAAGTCCCCTCGTTGTCACAGTTCCTGGGTATAGAGGGTTTGCGTGAGCTGTGCTATGATGAGGAGAAGGAAGAACTCCTGAAGGGAGATGGTCCTCGGATGAACCCTACTGATGTTTCAGTCAACACTGTTGCAGGAAAAGAGGCTACTGGTGGAAGAAAAGAGCAGGAATGATTGGAGGGAGAGGAAAAGGCCGGCATAGGGGATGCTGGTCCACTGACAGGTGCTAACATCAGCACCTGGCAGGACAAATGATCTACCTAAGCTGGAACTGTCGAGGGCTTGGGTAGCCTCGGACAGTTCAAGAGCTTGCTCGTCTAGTGCTAGAACACTGCCTAGATGTCTTGTTCCTCTCAGAGACAAGACATAGTAAGGATATGGTCCTGAGTGTTTGTAGGCGTCTTGGGTTCCTTTGTTGTTTCCCTGTTAGTGTGACAGGAAAGGGTGGAGGACTAGTTCTGTGCTAGAAAAAGGATGTATTTTTGACCTTATTTCCTTTAGTCCTCACCACATTGATGTAATCATCCAAGGCCCTAAAGGAATAAAAGAGAGGAACACTTTTGTCTATGGGGAACTATGGTGCTCAAAGTAGACCAGAATTCTGGAAATTGTTAAAGAGAATAAGAACAAATAGAGCTACAAATCTTCCCTGGCTAATGCTAGGGGATTTCAATGAAACTTTGTAGCAGAGTGAGCATATTTTGGCAACAAAAAGAAATGAAAAAAGAATGCAAGATTTTAGAGAAACTATGAAACTTTGTGATCTTCATGATCTGGGTTACTCTAGAGTACCTTGGACTTACAATAACAAACAAGGAGGAAAGAGAAATGCGAGGATCAGACTGAACAGAGCCATGTCAAGCCAAAATTGGTGGGATCTATATACAAATGCCTACATGCAACATCTTATTTCTTCCAGGTCTGACCATTTTCCCGTTGTTCTCTCTTGTGGTTTCAGAACAAAGGAGAAACGAGTTTGTAAATGGCCAAAGTACGAGTACATGTGGGAGCGTGACAGTTCGCTGCATGACGAGATTGCACACACTTGGTCGTCCTGTAAAAGAACCACCGACCTGGCGAACATCAAGAACAACCTCCAAATGACCACGACTTCCCTCAAATCTTGGAGCAGGGTGCATTTTGCAAGAGTTAACAAAGAAATAAGTCACCTCAAGAATAGGCTGGAAGAGTTGTACAGAGTGAACCCAAATGGGCATTGCTCTAAAATAAAACATATCAGCACCAAGCTGGATGAAATGTTGCTTAGAGAGGAGATGCTATGGAAACAGAGATCAAGGGTACAGTGGCTAAAATAAGGAGAACAGAACACAAATATTTTTCCACAGAAAGGCGACTTGGAGAGCGAAGAAAAATACTATCAACACTCTGAAGACAAGTGACAATAGGATGCTGCAACACAGGGAGGAGATAATGTAGTACACTGGCGACTACTTTGCAACCCTGTTCACTAAAGACCAACAAGTTGAGCCTACTGACCTTCTAGACCTGTTCCAACTAGTGGTGAACCAAGATATGAATACTGCCTTGCTTCAAGAATACACTGACAGGGAGATTGGAGACGCTCTTTTTCAAATAGGGCCCCTTAAAGGCCCAGGACCTGACAGCTTTCATGCATGCTTTTTTCAACGTAATTGGGTCGCGCTGAAGAATGATGTGATGCAGGCTGTTAGAAACTTCTTTGGTTCAGGTACCATGCCTCTGGGAGTAAATGACACCATTATTGTCCTTATTCCAAAATCCAATAATTCTCTGGAATTGAAAGACTTCAGGCCTATTTCTCTTTGTAATGTGGTTTATAAGGTTGTGGCGAAATGCATGGTTAACATGTTAAGGCCTTACCTCAATGAGCTTATTTCGGATACTTAGAGTGCCTTCATCCTGGGAAGGTTAATCACAGACAACGCTCTGGTAGCATTTGAATGCTTCCATACGATCCAGAGAGTTAAAGGCCAAGCCAAGGATTTTTGTGCTTATAAGCTTGATCTAACAAAATCTTATGACAGGGTTGAATAGAAATACCTAAAGGGGGTGCTCCTCAGAATGGGTTTTGGCCATAAGTGGGTGAAGCTTATCATGGAGTGTGTTACGTTAGTAAGGTACTCTGTGAAGCTAAATGGTGACATCTCCAAGCAATTTAAACCTTCCAGGGGTTTAAGACAAGGGGACCCCTTATCCCCTTACCTTTTCCTCTGTGTGGCCAAAGGCATCACAAAAATTCTTCAAAGAGCTGTATACCTAGAGGAACTGAAAGATCTTAAGATATGCAGAATGGCGTCAGGTATCTCTCATCTTCTTTTTGCTGACGACATTCTCCTGTTTTTCAAAGCCAATACCCAACAAGCAGTTGTCATTAAAAAAGCACTAATGATGTATGAGAGATGCTCTGGTCAGCAATTGAGTGATGGGAAATATTCCATCTTGTTCAGCAGTACTTGCCAAGAGGAAGCACAACATGAGATAGAAAATGTGTTGCGGATTCACCACAACACATTTGAAGAAAAATACCTAGGATTCCCTACACCTGGTGGAAGGATGAAGGTTGATAAGTTCTATCCTGTCAAGGAAAAGTTTACCAAAAGACTTGGAGGCTAGAATGAGACCCACATGGCTATGGGCTCTAAGGAAATTTTGATCAAAAATGTAGCTCACGCTCTTCCTATCTATATTATGAGTATTTTCATCCTTCCTGTGGGGTTTCATGAAGATTACATGAAAGTTATTAGGAGTTTCTGGTGGGGTGAGGACGAGGACCATAGAAAGGTTCACTGTACTAGCTAGGATAATCTACCTTACCAAAAGCTCAAGGTGGAATGGGGTTTAGAGATACTCACCGCTTTAATCATGCGCTGCTTGCTAGGATGGCATGGAGAATTTTAATTAATCCATCTAGTCTCTATGCGAGGCTGCTAAAAGCTAGATACTTCCCGTTTGGAAATTTCCTAGATACAGTTATCTCCACGGATGCTTCTCCTACGTGGAGAGGGATTGAACACGGCCTTCAACTTTACAAAAAAGGCATAGTATGGAGAATTGGGGATGGAGAAAATGTTGACTTTAGAAGACAAAATTGGATTCCCAGAAGAATGCCCTCAAATACCTCTATCACTATAAATCAATCAAGAAGCGGGAAAGTAAAGGATCTGTTTCTCCATGGGACTAGACTATGGGATGAAAACAAGATAAGGGGCATGTTCCCGTCTCACGATGCTGAGGATATTCTAAAACTGAAAGTTATGCAGTATGGGGATGACACGCCTGCATGGCATTACGAAAATTCAGGTGTGTTCTCAGTCAAAAGTGCATACAAGCTAGCTTATGATTTAGCTAAAGATGCTCAGTTCAATAGTGGAAGTAGTAAAACAGGGGATGATTGTAGAAGCATATGGAAACTGATCTAGAAGTGCTAGGTCCCTAACAGGATTTGAATTTTTGCCAGGAGATGTGCAAAATACAACTTACCCACAAAAAGGAACAAATGGCGAAGAACCCCGGAGTTAGATAACTTTTGCAATATTTGTGTTTGTCAAGAGGAAACTAGCCATCATGCTATTGTGATGTGCTCTAAAGCTAAAGCTCTAAGGGAGAAGATGAGAGAGGTCTAGGAAATTCCAAAAGAGGAGTGCTTTAGATATACTGGGCCTAACTGGCTTCTCATCCTCCTAGACAACACCCCTGTTGAACAACATTAGAGAATCCTCCTTTTATGGCGTTCCTGGTACCCGAGGAACAACCTAGTGCATGATGATGGTACTACGTCTATTGCGGCTTCTTCAGTCTATCTCCAGAGCTATATCTAGTTATTGAATGGCCCGGACATGAATGGGGCACAAATAAAGCCGAATGGACAAAAAGTAGATAGCAACTATCCTGAAACCCCCACGGGTGTTAAAAAGTTAACGTGGGAAGCTCCAGAACAGGGTATGCTCAAACTAAATGTGGACGCCGCGTATTACCAAGAGTTTGGACAATCCATGATGGGGGGAGTCATCAGAGACCACGAGGGAGCAATCATTTGGTCCATGAATGGAATTCTGGAGACCTGCCAAGACGCCGAGGAAGCTGAAGCAAGTGCCATGTTCTCGTCCCTCAACACTTGCTCTAAACTACAGATTTTTCCTCATACTGTGGAGACTGACTGCGCAAGGGTCTTTAAAACGTTGGAAAATAGTAGACCAGATATATCAAGGCGGTGCCATATCTACAGACAGATCGAGCTATGGAGGAGGGAATTTGGCTCTTTCCAGATATCATTAGTCAAAAGAGATTGTAATAGGGTTGCTCACGAACTGGCTGAATGCACTAGTATAGAGGGTAGTAGAGGCTTATGGTACCAATCTGTCCCAGCTAATGTGCTACCCGTTGTACTGAATGATTGCAGCCAGTCTGCCAATATATAGAATCTCTTTGACATAAAAAAAAGATGAAAAGAGATCCTATCAAGTTTTTTTCTTTACTGAGGGAAAGCTAGTAACACATTAAAAAAATAATCAAGTTTCACCTTAAATTAGATGGGCCTATGGTCACAAGCCTAAGTCTGGCCCATGGCGGCCAGGGCAAGCTGCGCTGACCCTAAATCCAGGTGGGGTTCTAGTTGTACGGTTTTGCTAAACCTCAATTGATGTAGGATTAGCTTGGCATTCCTTTGTTTTGGTTTTACGCCCTCGGACCAAATAAGATCATAGTTAGGAGTATCTATATTTGTCCCTCATTGTTCAAGGTTGTCAGCGGGAGAGCATTGAGTATCAGCTACAAGAGACGCGACCCTATCAAATCTCAAGCATTGGCGGATTTTATTGCAGATTGGATAGAACTAACAAAAGACATTCCTATACCAGAGCCAGAGTTTTGGGTCATGCATTTTGACAGATCCAAATTTCTCAATGGATCGGGGGCTGGTGTATTATTACAATCACCAATACGAGAGAAGTAACAGTACGTGCTGCAGATCCACTTCAATGCTACAAACAATATGTCGGAGTATGAGGACCTCATTCACAGACTTCGTGTGACCAACGATATTGGCATCAAGCGCATAGTTGTTGTGGAGATTCCGACTTGGTTGCCCAACATGTGACTGGCACCTGGAACGCATAGAACCCTATGATGGCGGCATATCAAGACGAAGTAGACTAGATAGCCAAATGCTTCGATGGCTATGAAGTCAAGTACGTCAAAAGGGAGGAGAATGAGGGGGCAGATCTGCTGTCAAAGCTTGGATCAACTCGTCGACCAATTCCGCCAGGCGTTTTCCTGGAGCATTTACGGACCCCGACAACCCGGATAGAGTGGACTCATTTGTTAATGCAGTAAAAATGACCTCTCCGGTTTGGAGAAACCGTTCATGGACTATCTTGAAGACGAAACTTTGCTCGTCGACAAAGTCGAAAGCTGGCAGATAATACGCAGAGCAAAAGGATACGTCATCATTGACGGCCAGCTATACAAAAGAAGTACCAAAGGAGTTTTCCTATGGTGCGTCTCCCAGCAGCAAGGTATAGATATCCTTAGAGAAATACAACATAGATTGCGGGCATCACGACGCTCCCCGATCACTGGTGGCAAAAGCCTTCCGGCAAGGATTCTACTAGTTAACTGCCAAGGAGGACGCCGACAAGTTGGTATGAACCTATCTTGGGTGCTAGTTTTACGCAAGACAACCAAATGTCCCAGATGAAGAATTACGAACAATACCAATTACTTGGCTATTTGCAGTCTGGGGGCTTGACATGGTTGGACCTTTCCAAACAACACCTTGTGGATTTACACATCTTCTAGTAGTAGTTGACAAGTTCACAAAATGGATTGAAGCTAAACCCATTAGAAAGCTCGATGGGGCAACAACCCTAAAATTTGTTCGGGATTTGGTGGTGAGGTTTGGTCTCCCATATAGCATTATTACCGCAACGGCAGAAACTTGTCTCTCAGAAAAGTTGAGGAGTATTGTCATGAAAAAGGCATCCACCTTGGCCTAGCATCTATGGCACATCCACGGTCAAATGGGCAAGTTGGGCTAATGGACTAATTTTGCAAGGAATCAAGCCACGCTTAGAGGCACCGCTATATAGAGCAGTTGGAGCCTAGGTGAAGGAGTTTCCATCTATATTGTGGAGTTTACGAACAACACCAAACAGATCCATAGGCTTGACCCCTTTCTTCATGGTTTATGGAGCAGAAGCCGTTCTACCATCCGACATCCTCCATGATGCACCAAGAGTTGCCACCTGATGGCTCTAAAATATAGCCATCTACGTCCACATTTAAACTTGATATTATTCATATTTTTTATGAAATATCTCTCTAAACACTGCCACTAATGCCTAATAATCAAAGGAGTATGCAATCCTTTCTTTTCCATTTTTTCCTATGCAGATAATGACATTTGATGATGGGAATCACTACATTAAAGCCAAATATACGAGATTTCCAACAACCAGAAGAAACCAGGAGTCGTGAGTTAGAGGCAAACGCTTTAACAACCAACTATACGACCGTAATAAAATTCCGACCGTATAGTTCCAGCCGTATAGTTGCCAACGACACCGCTAGGTCAAACAGAACAACTTTCGTGAAGGGGCCCCTATATAAATAAGCCTCAGGCAACGAGAAAAGAGCCTCGAGAGTCCCTGCCCCAGATCATCAGCCGCCTCCAGATCTCCGTACACTAGACCAAAGAGCCGTCAGAAGAATAGATTTAGATCTAATCTCCAAAGCCCTTCTCCACCACCATAGCCATATTCCATCACTTGTAATAGTAGATCTCATCTTCGATTGGCGACATTGTAAGACTATTTGCTATAACTCTCATGATTTCCATTACAATGTTTATGATTGTTGATCTCATCTCTATGTGTGAGTAATTCTCCTTGGCTAAGGGCTTCGGCCTAGCCATGTAGCTTTTGTGCATGTTATTTATCATAGATGGGATCATGTATTAGTTTGTATGACATGATGATTATTGTATCCTCTCTTGCCTTAATATAAGGACTTGTCAGGTACCTAAGACCTCGAGGATTGAGCCAGGTATAGGGAGTATGAGTAATGACTAATCTGCAGGTTGGGAACCCCAGTGATAGAAGGGGTAGTACGGATGTATGTGAGGGATTTACTTGGGATTAATGGTGAAGTCATGATACATTGCAAATGTATCTATAATTTTTGATGTTCCATGCTTGGTTTTATCCAATTTCTTGTGTTTTGTTCCAACTTTGGAGTACTTTTCATATGATTTCTTGGACTAACCTATTAACAAGAGCCACAGTGCCAGTTGCCTATTTTCTGCTGTTTTTGGTTCTAGGAAAGTCAAAAAATCAATATTCTCGGAATTGGACCGGACAAAAGCCAAAGTTTATATTTTCCCGGAAGACTCACGCAGCCAGAAGGAGAGTCGGAGAGGGGCCACAGGGTGGCCACACCACACCATGGCGCGGGTCCCTCCAGGCCGCGCCAGGGCATGGTGTGGGCCCCCTGGCCACCCACCGACCTTGCCTCTTCGCCTATAAGAAGCCTCCCGATGCATAAACCCTAAATCGTCAATCATCCAGCCACGAAAAGTTCCGCAGCGCCGCCGCCACCGAAGGGGAGATTCGGGGGACAAAAAGTCTCTGTTCCGGCACCCTGCCGGGACGGGGAAGTGCCCCAGGAGCCATCTCCATGGATCTCCACCGCCATCGCCATCACCATTGTTGATTCCCATGATGAGGAGGGAGTAGTTCTCTCTCGAGGCTAAGGGTTCTACCGGTAGCTATGTGTTCATCTCTCTCTCTATGCATGATCATATTGTGATCATGAGCTTTGTAATCAAGTAGATCTACCTTGCTACTCAAGTGCTTTAATAGATCTCTGCTCTCCCCATGTGTGTGAAAGTGACAGCGTGCTCACCATGGTGGCACTTAGGCTAGAGATTACAAATACTTGTTATGAGTTATATTTGGAGTTGGATGTTTCTATGAAATTGTGGTGTTTGTTGGACTCATCTAGTACTCAAGGTGCAAGTGTGGGGTTTTCTAGATGGGAAAGGCTTACTTTGAGGTGTGTTGTTATAGCCCTACCATCGATTAGAGTGTCCAACCAGAGAGTAGTTAAGAGTAGTATCATGAAGATAGTATATTTATATGAGAGTGTTCACTAGTGAAAGTATGATCCCTAGGCCTTGTTTCTAAGCACTGAAACACCGTTTGCTACTAGATCTGTTACATGTTTGCTTGCTTCCATCTTTATTTCAGTTTTGCTTTAGTCTTTTCCACGCCATCAAGCTATTTTCTATCACCGTTACCACTTATAATTATCCATACCACTTGTATTTCACTATCTCTTCGCCGAACTAGTGCACCTATACACCTGACAAGTGTATTGGGTGTGTTGGGGACACAAGAGACTTCTTGTATCTTGATTGCAGGGTTGCTTGAGAGGGAATACCTTTGACCACTTCCTCCCCGAGTTCGATAAACCTTGGGTGATCCACTTAAGGGAAAACTTGCTGCTGTTCTACAAACCTCTGCACTTGGAGGCCCAACAACTGTCTACAAGAATAGAAGTGTGTAGACATCACGTCACTATGCATATCATTGGTTCTCTTTCTTCTATGGACGAGACTAGTAGGTTATTGCTATAAGCGGTTGCGGAGGCAATAGAAATTATGGATGCACTACCCACATATAATTTATCCTGCTCTAACAATTACATGCATACTTTATCTTTATCTTTTATTCACATCAGATGTTTTGCACAGCTATAAGTGAAACCGAAACCCTAGGCCCTCTTTCTCAATCATCGACAACGATAAAAAGATGCAAACTCTTGGTCCGGTAAAAACACAAAAGGAATTCTAAAACTCCTGAAGGTCCTTTAAAGTAACTTCACTACGCATCTCCTTCCCGAGAATTCGATAACCTAGGTCTACTAGGGAAAAAGAGCTATACTACATCCGTAATCCAGATCGAAGGTATCAACCCTTTTTCTGACGCCATTGCCGGGGAAGCAATAGCTACCCTGGTGAGGTTAGTAGGAACCTTGCTAGTTTTAATTCTTTGGTTTTAATTTTGTTAGTTTGCTTCCAGTCTTTATTTGAAAAAACAACAAAAATTAGTTAGTCTTTAAATTCTTGCTTTTACTATTATAAGTCTCTGTTTAAGAAAACCCAGAAACATAGGAAATATGGCTGAAAATAAGCTTGGGGAGTTTTCTAGTCCCAACAATGATTATTTGCGTACTCCTATTACTCAGCCAGCAATTGCTGCTGATGACTATGAAATTAAGCCCCATTATTTAAGTTTGGTTCAACAGAATCAATTTGGAGGCTCTGCTGTTGAGGACACGGGTATGCATTTGAATACTTTCACTGAAATATGTGATATGATGCGTATAAAAGACGTTGACTCCGATGCGGTCAAATTGCATTTATTTCCTTTCTCTCTTAGAGGAAGAGCAAAAGAATGGTTGCTATATTTTCCTAGAAATACTATTACATCATGGGTGGAATGCACTTCTTTATTTATGACTAAAATTTTCCCACCTGCAAAGACTATGCAACTAAGATCTAATATTACTGGTTTTAGACAGGAAGAGCATGAGCCACTAGCGCTTGCATGGGAGAGGATGAAAGAATGCATGAGAAACTATCCTAGTCATCGGATGGAAGACTGGTTAATTCTCCATCTATTTTATAATGCTCTTAACCGTGTGTCTAAGTCTATGCTTGATACTGCAGTTGGAGGAACATTTATGGGTAAACATATTACCAAAGCAAAGCAGCTGCTAGACAATATGCAAGACAACCATACCCAATGGCATGTGGATAGAACAAACACGAAGAAGGTGAACTCCGTCTTACCATAGAAAAATTAAGAGCTCAATGCTAAGTTGGATGAGCTCATACTAGCCATAAAAGGTAAGGAAACTCAGGCAAGAGTTATCCTAGAAACAAATATTGAAGAAATAGACTTCATAACTTGTAATGATTATAACCTTGCTTGGAAGAAGAATTATAATCCTAATTTTTAGAAACACTATTCTAATCTTGCAGGTAACTCTAATAATAATATGGGAACTAGCAATGGTAGTCTCCAAGAAACACTTAAGTCTTTTATAGACTCACAAAATGAACAAAATAATATTCTTGTTAAAATAATGGAGAACCATGATGCTATGCTTGGTAAATTATCTAACCAAGCTGTAAGTTTGAGAAATGATTTGCAGGCCCTCCAAGAAATGATTTGCACAGTTAGGTAAGATAACCGAGAGTCAAACTCTCATTCTAGCTAAAATTGCAGGTAAAGCTGAGCCCAATCCTGTTGAAGACCTCAAGATGATGAGAATCCAAAGGGAGGAGCCTAAAGAACTTGATTATAGTAATGCTCCTTCACCAAGTTACACTATTGAAGATCTTGTAAAAAGGATCAACTTTATGATTCCGGTAAGTGAAGGAAATGAGGAAGCTATGTACCAACACTTTGTTAATCAGGTAGCAATAAAGGTATGTGAGCTTGAGGAAGAATATAAGCAAATTGCTGAAAAAATATCTGTGAAGCTTGATGATATATTTGAGCCTACTATTAAGATTAATATTGGGACCAATGACATAGCTGCACTTTGTGATCTAGGTGCAAGAGTCTCAACAATTGCAAAGAGTCTTTTTAACAAGTTAAATCTTGGCTCTTTTGAAATCACCAATTTGAAATTACATCTTGCGGATTCTACCTACAAACAAGTTGTAGGAATTAAGGAGAATACTTTAGTATACATTAAAGGCTATCCTGCTCTTATTGACTTTGTTATTGTTGACATGCCTAAAGATGGTACTGCTCCTATAATATTAGGCCGTCCTTTCTTAAGAACTGTTAAGGCTTTGATTAATCTACATGAAGGAAACATGAAGCTTCAATTGCCTTCACGAGATCCTTTTGTTATTCATTTCCCCAGGAAGAAGAAAGCCAAGCATGATGAGAAGGAGGCCATCACTTTGAAGGCCAACTATTTTGGAGTGGGAGTTCCACTCATCTAGCCTAAGTGAGCAACATTGAGGTCAATCTATTGACCATAAAAGAGTGCTTCATGGGAGGCAACCCATGTGAAATAAAGGTTTGAGGAAAGTTTTTTAATTTTAGTTTAAATTTATGTTTAATAAAGAGTGCTAGAAAGCTCCAATTGAGGAGAAGAAGTTCAGTAGTACTAAAAATCCTGCTTTATTCATGCTGCTGTTGGTCGACAATATTTACTGTCATATTTCTGTAAAAAACAAGGTATTTCACTAAGTTACAGGATAAGAGATAATTTTCGAAGAAACATATTTTTTTGATGCATACAGAAGGTTTAATGACCAACTATACTACGGGAATAAAAATTGTGGCCGTATAGTTCTGGTCGTATAGATATTTTTGACATTGACAAAAAAAATTCATATGTACTGACGGTTTAATGACCAACTATACGGCGGGAAAAAAATTCTGACCGTATAGCTCTGATCGTATAGATATCGGTGCTTTCGTACAAATTCTTTTCCATGTACTGGCGGTTTAACGACCAACTATACGGCGAGAATAAAAATTACGGCCGTATAGTTCCGACCGTATAGATATCGATGCGTTTGTACAATTTCTTTTTCCAGGTACAGACGGTTTGACGACCAACTATACGGTGGGAACATATAGTTCCGGCCGTATAGCCGCGTCGCCAGGTGGAAACCCTAAAATTTTGACAGCAGGCCAACTATACGGCGGGAATACATTGTTCCGACCGTATAGTTCCGCCCGTATAGTTGCGTCCGACCATAAAAACGCCACGGGAGGTACCTCCAACCCCAAAACTTCAACTCTTTTTCTTTCTTCTACCTCCAAACTCTCTCAAAACCTCAAGAAATCTTCATCTCTACTCAATTTCGTTCGATTTCCTCACACACAAGTGATCTACGGTATGTTTCTCCTCCGATCCTCCAATTACTTTTTGTAAATTCATCTTCGATCTATTGTCATTATCAATCTAGGGTGAGACCTACTATGAACTAATTGGCATGATTCTCGTACCTAGATTATTATTTTGAGGAGATTCTTTAGTGTGCTATGATGAGGAATATGTTATACTTATTGTTATTGCATCAAAAGTTTTATTTTTGTCTTTCTTTATTGTTTTAGATGATGAACATAAGGATGCAAACTCGTGCTCATGTCGTTGCTAGCGCTTCTTGGGCTGTCACTCAAGAACGCATGGAGATACAGTTCAGGAATGAGCTCCAACATGATCGCTTCGATAGGATCAATAATCGAGAAGTGAAGGCAACCAAGTGGGTTTGCCCCATTATATTGAACCAACTCGGTATTTCTAATGACTTCAATTTACTTGCAATAGAGCTGGCCTACAAAACCTTGTGTACAATGATGTGCCTACTTATCGCCGGTTAACTATTAAATTTCTAAGTTCGTTGCAAATCACCGTTAAAGTATGGCAAGGAGAGGACACAATTTTTTTCTGACTTATGAACAACAACTACACTTTAACACTATATGAATGGTGCACATGTTTTAATTTCCTAAACAATGATGTTAATGCCTTACGCGCATCCTTTACTAGCTTAGACCCTTCCCATGCATAATATTATAATGGAATGAGTTTCACTACTAGAGTAAGCAAGGGGAAGAATATTCAATATCCTACAATTCGCTATTTGTTCTATGTTATTGCTAACACCTTGCAGGTAAGAAATGAGTTCACAAGACTCAACGAGGAGGACATCTTAGTCCTCGCAAAAGCTGCTTACACCAACTACGACTTGTCACTCAACTTGGGCGCAATCCTTGTGCGCTACCTGGAGCACCAATCCTCCCAAAGCCAAGGACCAATCACAGGTGGAGGCGTCATAACCGTGCTTGCCACTGCCCTAGGCATCGACCTAGGTGAGTTCCAACCCGTGCTAGGTGAGCGACGTGTCGGTTTCTCTACTTTAAAGTCTTGTGGAATGCTCACTAGGAGAGGTGGTGTCTATTACCTGCATATTGCTGGAGCTGGGCGTCTTTACCTTGCTCCTATGCCTAATGGTCCTTTCTCTATCTAGGAAGCACGTTTGCTATATGACTTGCAGGTTGAGCAACACCAACCCGGGGAGGAGATTCCGGAAGAGGATGATGACCAAGAAGAGGAGCAAGAAGTTCCTTATCAAGAGGAGCATCCACAAACCCGGTTCGCCACATACCAAGACTTTCAAGAACTTGGAGGGACTGTGGAGAGGATGTATAACCTCTCTTTGAACCTCCGAGGAACAACTAGTAATTTATCTACTCAATTTGCAAACTGGAGTAACGACTTTTTCCTGCCACCGCAATGATTTGAAGGGCTTGCAAAAGCCTAAGCTCGGGGAAGTTTCCTTATGTATCTTTATTTGGCGTTCATTTGCTTTTATTTATTTCGAGGTTGTGTTTTTAATTCGAGTTTATAAGCACTCGTGTTGGTTTCCCAACACTTTATTTTTAGTTCTTTCTATTTGCTTTCGAGATTTTCTAGCCGAGCTTTGCCACCAATTTTCTATTCTTTAAACTCCCTCTCTTAAAAACAACAAAAAGATTTCTCCATTTTTCTTTATTTTCCCTCTTTCTTTTCTTTCCGCCTCGAGGTTCTCATGTATTTGTAGGAGAGTGATCAACCCAAGTTTCCATGAAACTAATAAAAAAGGAAGAGAGAAGTGGAACCAAACATGAGAGGTATGCCTTATGACTCCCCACTTTTGAAGTTTGAGAAACCCATGCTAGTTAGTAGTAAATATTGAGATGTTATATTGGTGGAGTGAGTCTTTGTATTGTAGTAAGAATTTTTTTTACATGGGTATTTAGTTGGGTACGTTTTGTTCCAACTCTCGTAGTTAACCAAGTCTTTTCTAAAAATTTGCTAAACAATTGTAATAAGAAAAAGTCTCACAATTGAAGGCTTGGATGTTGTAGTGTTTAGTCTTGAAGGCTTATTTCTAGAGACACTCAACACCACTGAAAATGTTGATTGACTTGATAGCTCTCTTTAAAATGATTTGTTCAATTGAATTAATGTTTAGCAGTTTTTGTGAGCATGCCAAAGTTTGACTTGTTAATCATAAGAATGATATAGCTTTATGCGTGTCGAACTTTATGGGATGACAACAACTCCGCTGGCATACGAATAATATTCATGGAGGAAACTCCTAGATTTCGGCTATGAGTTAATTAAACACATGTAGCAACAGTGCTATAGTGGGTACGATTCTTGGTACTCCTGCGTAGCTATGCTCATGATGGAATCACTCCTCTAGCTGTTATGAGTAATCATTATGCAAAAGGAACAAAAACCTTAGTGATGCCACGAGTGTCCATCATAGCCCGATAAACTAAATTTTTTTATCATGCTCTCAATTACTTAAGAACTAAAATTCCTGAAGGACAGTGAATAGAAAAGTAGTGCTTGAAAAGTCTTGATTTATTGATGTGGGAGAATTGAGATACTCTAGTGTATGCTCTTCATGACAACTCTCACACTCTCAATTTACATGATTATACTTTATTGTTCAAAGGCAAGCCTATGAGTTGATTACATGATATGGAATAAAGTTTACTCATTTGAATCATACATGTTAACAATATTTTTGCTGTGCTATAAGGATGCATAAAACCCGTATGATATGCTTGCCATTACTCTATCTATGCTGAAGTTTTTCAGATTTATGAAGTGGAGGAAACATGAGACTACCAATATGAGTAAGATCATCATCTTGTTATTTTAGTTTAAATGCCGAGTTCCTTTTTGATTTTGGTTTTCTTGCTCAAGGACGAACAAGTTTAAGCTTGGGGAGGTTGATGGTTCTAAAATATAGCCATCTACGTCCACATTTAAACTTGATATTATTCATATTTTTTATGAAATATCTCTCTAACCCTGCCCTTAATGCCTAATAATCAAAGGGGTATGCAATCCTTTCTTTTCCATTTTTTCCTACGTAGATAATGACGTTTGATGATGGGAATCACTACATTAAAGTCAAAGATACGAGATTTCCAATAACCAGAAGAAACCAGGAGTCGTGAGTCAGAGGCAGACGCTTTAATGACCAACTATACGACCAGAATAAAATTCCAGCTATATAGTTCTGACTGTATAGTTACCAACAACACCGCTAGGTCAAACAGAACAACTTTCATGAAAGGACCCCTATATAAAGAAGCCTCGGGTGACGTGAAAAGAGCCTCGAGAGTCCCTGCCCCAGATCATCAGCCGCCTCGAGATCTCCATCCACCACACCGAAGAGCCACCGGAAGAATAGACTTAGATATAATCTCCAAAGCCCTTCTCCACCACCATAGCCATATTCCATCACTTGTAGTAGATCTCATCTTCGATTGGCGACATTGTAAGACTATTTCCTATCAATCTCATGATTTCCATTACAATATTTGTGATTGTTGATCTCATCTCTATGTGTGAGTAATTCTCCTTGGGCTAAGGGCTTCGGCCTAGCCATGTAGCTTTTGTGCGTGTTATTTATCATAGATGAGATCATGTATTAGTTTGTATGACATGATGATTATTGTATCCTCTCTTGCCTTAATCTAAGGTCTTGTAAGGTACCCAAGACCCTGAGGATTGAGCCAGGTATAGGGAGTCTGAGTAATGACTAATCTGCAGGTTGGGAACCCTAGTGACAAAAGGGGTAGTACGGCTGTATGTGAGGGATTTACTTGGGATTAACGTTGACGTTACTATGTGATGAGGGTTTAACTCATCAATGCCCATTGTTATGGACTTGGGTTTTGGAGAAGGAGGGAGCGTTGGAAGTCTCGATCGGCTAGCAAACAAGCACACAGGGACGCAAGGTTTACCCAGGTTCAGGACTCATAGAGGACCCTACTCCTGCTTGTCTGCTCTTGATTGATGATGATCCGAAGAATTACAATGACACCGATGGTGGTGTCGCGCAGATTGGATCTGGCGTATGTGCGAGAGATCAATGTCTAGATCTATTGTCTATTGTGTATTGTGGGAGTCGTGATGTCTATATCTATTGTGTCATAGCGTGTCGCGATTGAGAGAGATTGCCTTCTCGTTGGACCCTCCTAGCCTTTATATATGGGGAGGCTAGGTCTCAGGTACCAATACGAGTTGGTTACAAGTTAGATTAGAACACTAGTCTTGAGCTTTCCTTGTCTTGTGCGTTTGGGAGTCCGTGTCCATATGGGCTTCATACCACTCGAACCATCATAGGCGTCATGGACCTTGGCAATTCGTCGAGTGGGCCTTCCGTCGAGCCGCACCAGGTAGGCTGTAGTCGAGTGCCTATTGGGTATACCCATGTCACTATGCATATCATTAGTTCCCTTTCTTCTATGGATGAGACTAGTAGGTTATTTCTATAAGCGGTTGCGGAGGCAATAGAAATTATGGATGCACTGCCCACATATAATTTATCTTGCTCTAACAATTACATGCATACTTTATCTTTATCTTTTCTTCCCATCAGATGTTTTGCACAGCTACAGGTGAAACCGAACGCCCTAGGCCCTCTTTCTCCATCATCGACAACAACAAAAAGACGCAAACTCTTGGTCCGGTAAAAACACAAAAGGAATTCTAAAACTCCAGAAGGTCCATTAAAATAACTTCACTACGCATCTGCTTCCCGAGGATTCGATAATCTAGGTCTACTAGGGAAAAAGAGCTATACTACATCCGTAATCCGGATCGAAGGTATCACCGCCTACGAGGAAGATGACGCTGAAGAATCTAGATGCCTATCTGTGGACCTACTTGAGGAAGAGCACGTGCTAGCATTCCAGAGATCCGCCATCTACCAGCAGAAGCTACGTGGATACCATAGTCGCTGCATTAGGCATCACTCGTTTAAAGAGGGGGATCTGGTGCTTAGACTCAAGCAGGAAAAATCACACAAATTATCTCTGCCTTGGAAAGGACCGTTCATCATAAGCAAATCATTGCTCAATAGTTCCTATTACCTCGTCGATATTTGTGAGTTTAAAGATAGGCCAAAAATCGTGAGCGCAAGCAATGTGACTCCCATGATGATTTCCCGGAGACAGATCGTCCATGGAACATAGCATAGCTACGTCCCTTTTACACTTAACATATTTTATACTATGTAATAAGTATATTATATGATCGATGAAATAAAGTATTTGGTTCACTCATATCCTCTGAGTCTTTTACCTCCTTTAGTGTTCATGTTTGGATCATATAACCCTCTTATGTGCAAGTTTGCATTTGCACTTGTGAAAATTCCGCCTACAGGCGTTAGCTTAAGTTTTCTGGTCTACATGTTTTATGATGTTTTTATGTGGATTCCGGAGTAGTGACTTTTCGGCACTCAAAGCCGACGATTTTGCTCTTAGGTTCTTGATGGTGCTATTAAGCATCATCACCTGAGAGCATAGTTCTGTGCTAAGGGTTTTCCGTCTCACGAAAGGTCAAGCATACGAACCAGAATAATGGATAAGCTAGCACTTGCTTAAAAAAATATACATGTTGGATCTATTTAAGTAGTAGGAGGCTTGTAGCCAAGTTTTCCTCCTTACAAACACATAAGTTTTTCTGCATAAACACTACAGAGGTACATTTAATACATCAATATTTTTATGGCTCTGCTGTAGGGGACTTCGCTACTACATCAGCAGCAGGAGAGCCAGGCCTAGAGAGTTCATCAAACTCGGAGGGACCAGAGCTAGATTCCGAAGACGCCAGATCATCGTCCATCTCCTCGGCAGGCATGAAGACATCCTCCTTTGTCATCTTGGAAACCTTGGTGTCCTAGCCGGCAAGGGAGTTTCATATAGCATCTCTATCGATCTCATTCCCTTACTCGTCAAACTTCGGCATGCTGGAGGTTATCAAGTCCAAGTCGGTGTTGTCGTAGTACGCTTTGACCAAGGACAAGGTCATCCTCGCACCAGCCCGGATGCAAGAGGATTTCTAGCTCTTGACCTTCTCGGGGGCTCGATGCAGGATCTCCGAGTACTTAGCCGCAGAATCCGCCGTGTTGATGGTGATGTCCAGGGGCTGGGCTATCTCATTGGCTTGAGTGATGGCAGTGTTGATGAAGTTACCAGCAAGAACCATGCATTCCTTTGGATCCGGAGCACCTTCACCCATGTTGGTTAAACCAATGGGGGCTGTGTTTACGTCAGAGACAAGGGTCATGAGTATAACAATACAAATTTCCACCTTACAAAATTGACAATGTCGGAGGAAAGTTACCAAAGATGCTCGTCTCAACTTGCTTGCAGGTCTCCGCCAATATGGCATGCTCCTTCTGAAGTTTCTTGTACACATCAAGGTTCCGATCATTCTGCTCTTTGGCAGCTTGGTTTTGTTCCTTGAGTTGTTCAATTTCATTCTTCAAGCGCTGCATCTCGGTGTCAGCAGATTATTGCATCGCCTTCATCGCCTCTTCATGGCCCTTGATGGCATCAACCAGGTCTTTCTTCAAGATTTTGTTTTCATCATCGAGCTCTTGGATATGCTTGGATTGCTTGATGATGCTCTTGGCCTTGGATGGCCTTTGAAAGATGGAACACAGACAATACTGTGAGAGTTCGGAAGAAATGGACCCATGAGGAAAATAAGGAGCTGTTAGAGAAAAACAGACGCTTGCTATTTTTGATTTGTTCCTTTAGGAAGGCTGTTTTACCAGATCACTTTGCAGCTTGGCATATTTCTCATTGGCGGCCTTTCTCTGACTATTCTCATTCTGCAAAAATGATAAAGTGCTTAGTTTCTCTAGAGCATCTAGTCGGAACTATTCAGTTTCAACTAAACGCTCGGGGGCTACATTATCCAATTTGAAATCACGTATGTTCTCTCTTAGAGCATCTAGTACGAAATATTCTAAACTAGAAACTTGGGGGCTACACTGACAAGTTCTACACTTAGTTCTTTGGAGCACTCAGCCCAAAAACTATTGGTTTTCCTCCTAAGAGCTCAGGGGCTATAGTGGGATATATTACAAAGTAAAAGAAGTAAAGTTCAGAGACTTACAATGGCAATAACCTTCAGATTGTTGGCCAAATGAGTGTATGCATTATGGAAGGTCCGGGCATTGTTATAAATAGCATATGCCTGCTTAATGAGATCATCCAGGCACAAAGTCATAGGAGTTAAAGGTAGTTGATGGCGCAGAGGCTCCCACCTCGTCCGTTGCTCTGGCTGCCTCCGTTCCCTCCATAGCATGTTTCCCTATCTCGATGGTATCCTTAGCCGGAGCTTCAGCCATTTTTGAGGAGGTACTTTTTTGCGTTGACTATCCACTGGGAGCATTGTCCATGCCGACAGATCAAGAGACATCCATTGTCGGGTTGACATCTATATCCATGACGGAGGTCTCAGGAATGACGGGGGACAAAGGCCTAGTGGGGCCTACTATAGGCTGGCGGCAGGGGTCGGGGTAGCAGCAGCGGGAGATGACTTGGAGAACATATCGCGAATATTCTTGGAACCTCCAACATCTTTGGAGGTCCGCTTCAAGCCAACACCGGACTTCTTCCTGAAACGTACATATTATAAGTACAGGAATTGAATAGGTGCAATGAAAATTAAAGACGGAGAATTAATATACTTACACTATAGCAGACGACTTAGCTAAGGGGGTGTTGGTGGATTTATTCTTCTTCTCCGCCTCTAAGGTGGAAGTGGATTTCTTGGAGACTCCACTCTCTGTTTTCTTCTTCTTGCCCTCGGCGGTAGCGTCAGAGGTGGAGCTCTTCCGCTTTCACGCTGCCGGAGCTGGCTAATCCTTGGGAGCGTCATCATTAGACACAACGTGGATGTCTTTCAGCTTTGGGTCATAGACTTGGGAGGCCATTTGATCCGCCGCCAAGGTCGCCATCTGATAGATCCAACAGTGAGTCAAGTGAGTAATGCATTCAAGATGGAAGACCTTAGAGTATGTATATATATAACGAGTAACAAAAGAAGCACCGTTACCTCTAGGCACTTGTCACCTTCAAACATGTCAAAGGTGATCTTGAAGACACGCTTCTTGTCTTTCACCTTAACGATGTCCTTAAGATGAAGCTTGATGGAGTCATTGGAGAAATTGTCTTACGAGATTCGCATAGGATCTTTCCTATTCTTGGAGTACTTGCGCATCAGCTCGGTGCGGTGCTGTAGAGGTTGGATCCGCCTTGTGAACCAACACATGGCTAGATTCAAGCCGGTCAGTCCTCCATCTACTAGCCACTCGATCCGCCTTACGGTGTGAGAGGCCTCGTCGTCGGACGGGAGGGGGCCTTGGGATCTCCAGGTGGGGGCCTCGGCGGCGTCTCCATCAACAAAGTCGGGATATGAGTCTTGGTGGCCGTCCAGAGGGATGTCTAGGCCGTAGAAGTATGATCGTTGCCAGTTCTTGCAGGACTCATGACCAACGATGTCGGGGAATCGTCGGTGAGGATGGATCTTAAAACTAATTGTTCAGCAAATTCGGAGCCTATCCTTGAATTCTACGGACTCTCTCTTAACGGTGAAAAAGTAGATAAACAGATCTAACCTAGGCCTAATTCCTGGGTATCCTTCGAACAAAGCTATGAAATTGTTGAGTATGAGGATGTTGTTGGGAGAGAGGTTGTGGGGAAGTACCCGGAAGTGTCAGAGGATCTCGAGGAAGAAGTCGGAAACTGGCAGGCTAACACCACGTACCAGCTGAGATTTGAGGTAAACCTTCTCTCCGGCTTGGGGAGAAGGAACCACCTCGTCGGCTGGCGCGGACCGCCAGGCCAAGCCCTCCATTGCAGGAACATAGCCTTCTGCGATATGTTCTTGGAGATGCTTGGCGGAGAGGTCAGAGCCCCTCCACACTCCCTTGTGGGAGTCAGCATCTTCTTATGCAGCGTCTAGCGCCACTAGTTTCTGGTCACCGCCAGTGGATTCCACCACGGCGGAGATTGGGAGCACCACCCCTTTCGGCGGGACGGAAACACTCCACGATGGCTTAGTCGAGGCTTCGGGAGTCACCGCCATCGATGGAGCGCTGCTGCTGGAGGCCATTGTGTGGATGGATGGAGATTTGGGGGGAGGAAGTAGTCTGGCTAGGGTTTTCTGCTGAGGGACCTCGAACGGTCGCACGGCGGGAGGAGGAAGATGACATAGGGAAGAATGTGGGTAAAAGAAAATGCCTAAGCCATAGTAAATATTTATAGACCCTAGCATCAAGATTCATGCAAAGAGATCTAATGGGTACAACATTGCTGACGTGGAGATGAATGTGCGCGGTAATTTCTCCACGTCCTCCGTTTTGCCGCATAACATTTCGGATTTTGCGCGCGTGAAAATAGCTAATGATTAACTCCCTGCTATATGTGAGTTTCGAGGTATCGTAGGTTGTAGCCTATGTCATCCTTCTGACCGTTGCAGTGGAAGAGTCACATCCAAAGATTCCATGGAAGGCGGAAACCATCCAAATCTAAGAGAAAGGATTTGAAGAATCTCCGGCTACATTGCAAAGACGGAGAGGACTGCAGGATTCTTTGGGAGACCTTCAAGATATTGCTTGACGAATTGCCGACATCACCTATACGGAGCATTCAAAACCAATGGGCAAGACGGCGCAAGATCTCAAAGTCCTCCGGAGGCTACTGTTGGGGATATGCTAAATGGGTATCATCATTGCATGTCTCTAATCCGGCTAACCTGGGTGGCCACAGTTGGTAGCATGGCATATGGCCTGCTGGGCGGCCTAGTTAGACGGATCCAGAAGGGAAGCCCATGACGGATATAGAAAGGCTACGTAGGAGTCACCGACATACTCGGAGCCTTGAAGTACAAGACATGAAGACTAGTTATTAGTGTAGGACTCTTTACCTTGTCTAGCAAGGTCCTTTCCTTGTAACCCTAGGTTCTGGTGCCTTTATAAGCCGAACCTATGTGAGCCTTTAGGGCATAACGTACAATGATTCATAACATCCTCGCATAGCGAACCAGGCTCTGTAACTTGACGTATTGCCATTATAGTGATTTATAGAAGGAGTAGAGTTCCGCCGTCGTTGTGGGACTTGAACCTGGGTAAGCTGTGTTACCTCGTACCCGCCAACTCGCCGCCTTCGCCCACCTCTTTAAACACACCCTGTGAGGATCCTTCTATGGCGTATTCATAGGCAATACCACGACATGGGGAATGAGTGTCCTTTCGTTTTTTATAACGTCACGAACGCACGTGACCAGACCCGCATAAAATACGTATACGTGTCATCGTACAAAACAACGCGGGCCGTACATGCCTATATCAGGCTCTATGTACCTGTCAGATTTTTCCATTTTACGATCATGGCCCTACGAACAAAGGGGTATAGGGAGATCTCCAGTGTCCTTGCGTTCACAGCACCCAAACTTTCGCTAAGGGGGAGCACCAGAGCAGAAGTGTATGATGTGGAGTCGTATCCGCGGGATGAAAACATCGCAAGCTCTCTAGCGTGTGTAATGTGGGTCACAACGGCCATAGCAGCACTATTATAGCCATTTGACCTACCTCGTGCAACGCCATCTTCCACCATTACATTCTTTTGCCAAGGAGGTAAACTATTATGATAGAATTTAATCTGCAATCTAAGGTTCCATCCATGTTTTCATCGCCTTGCGGTGCCAAGGGAAGATTGGGGACGAGAAGAACGGACGAAAACACAGGCAGAAAAGCAAAGCTTCTCACCCACAGCTAGGTTGCTCTCTGATCCAATCTATCCTCTAACTATTGTCATCAGATTTACAAAGAAATTCTGGAGGATTCAATTTTTTTGAAATTTTCCTATTTCGATTGCAAGGTAGTGTTCTATAGGACTTCTCCCTCAGGATTATTGCCTTTATTTATACACGTGACAATTTTGGTACACACCTTATGTCTGAAGAAATATGATGTGTTTTTCTTGTGATGCAACCAAATGTTTGTGTTTTCAGTTTCCGTAGGTTTAACATGTCATAGCATCCAACACCCTACTCACATGTGTTAGAATAATCCTGCAAATCAAAGATGAACTCTCCGAAAAGAAATGGACGAAATGAAAAGGTTAATGTGGGTTTTTATCCGCCAACTTTACAATTCAAAGGGGCAAAGGGACTTCTGCGTAAGACTGAAATTATACGAGATACTAAAAATATATACGTATTTGACACTCTGTAGAGGTCATCTAACCTCGTAGGATTCCATTACTATGGAATTCTGGAAGAAGTCACCTGGGCTTTTTTTAATTTTTTTATGTTGAGTTAACTCCCTGCAACCTAAGGAGATGTGTTGGAATAACAACTCGTATTAGAAATTTAAACAATCGAGCAAGTCTGTATTTCACATACATACTTTTCCGTAACTTACATACATAGCTGTGATGCTGAACAATAATCAAGGCAAAAACCATTCACCCTAGCCGTTGCGTGGTGGTTTGGCGACCAAACAATATCACAAAGTGCATGAGAAGTTACATCAAGGTCAATCGGGATCGCCGCCCTGTCCTTTGTCCGCGCCTAACCAACCAACCGGACGGACAAACAAACAAACAAACTTCACCCTCGCTTTCCCCAACGCCCCCAAGTCCAAAGCTTGTCCTGCCTGCAGCAACGCCTTAAACAACAGCGAGGTACTGCAGAGGTGGCAGGCGCGGTGTGCGTCCGTGCGAGCATCCCAACGACGGCGACATCAATGCCATCGTCATCGTCCCTGCCGCCGGCTCCCTGGGCTGCATCTGCCTGTCTCGTCGACAGGAGCTAGGGAGACACAGAAAATCTCAAACTCGCCCATGCTTGAGGCAGCAGGGGAAACAGCCAGAGGAGGAACATGATGATGGTGCCGTCGGTGCCGCCGGAGGCTGAGGTTGAGCCGTCGTCGTCGTCGTCGTCCAAGCCCAAGCGGCTCTACCAGGCCTGGAAGGGGAACAACGTAAGTACATGCTTCATGCTTGCTTCACTCACCTCCTCCCATTCTTCTCTGTGCGGAGAGCTTGGCGTCATGGCAGCTGCGCAGCTGTAGACAACCTTTCAGCTGACATGAGGATTCTTGAAAGCTCCAGGTTCTTTACCTATGTGAGATAGCAGTGTGCTCACCACAAATCATCCTCGGCCTCTGCAGGTATTCCTGTGCGGTGGACGGATTATACTCGGCCCGGACGCGGCCTCGCTGCTGCTGTCGACGTTCCTCGTCGCTGGCCCGGCCATCGTCTTCTGCTACCAGATGCAGTCCAAGTTCTTCCGCTCCGACGGGCAACCACACATGCACCGATCCGCGCTGCTGATTGTGATCATCACAACATTACTGGTCAGTGCTCATCTCGCTGTCTGCGTATCTTCAGTGGCACCTCTGTCACCAGTTTTGCTGTCATACTCAGTAGCACCCCACAATTCACAATGGATGGACTCTAACAAACCATCCAGCCTTCACACCTGAAACTGACATCAACAAGACCTTTAGGATTTAAGATTCCAATTGCCATTATAGATAGATACGAGGAGCAACACTGAATGAACAACTCGCCAAAAAATTGCAGGACCTGTTCTTCCTGTTCATGACATCGGCCAGAGACCCGGGAATAGTGCCACGAAACACAAGAGCTCCGCCGCCTGAAGCTGATGAGCGGCAGCTCCCTACCACGCCATCCATGGAGTGGAGTATGGGGGGCACCCCGCGGATGAGGTTTCGCCGGACCAAGGACGTCATTGTGAATGGCTTCACAGTCAAGCTCAAGTTTTGTGAGACCTGCCTCAGGTACCGCCCGCCGAGATCGTCGCACTGCTCCATCTGCAACAACTGCGTCCAGAAGTTTGACCACCACTGCCCATGGGTTGGCCAGTGCATTGGACTCGTAAGTACACACAACTGATGATGTGCATTAAGTCTCTGATTCTGAGATTATATTCCAGTGACAAACCATGTGTCAGTTACTACTTATTTCCCTACCACTAGGCCAATAAGATTGCTGATTTAACTTTATTTTCAGTAAGAGCCAGCAAGAGAAAAGGCCAATTTTTTGTTTCCATGTAGAAGTTCAGACCTAGCCTAACCTAGTCACCTCTTATTTTTACGTATTATACAGGCAAAGTTACGCTATCTATAGCTGACCAAGAGATTTAAACTTATACTTAACAGTTGCAAGTAGTCTAAGCTTTACAAAAAAATCTAAACCACTTAAGTAGAATTAGAACATACAGCCATACAGGTAGCGACAAAAAGTTGTTAGCTCATTACATTATCTGACTAGATTTGCAGCTAGGATCACCTTACAGGGAAACAGAGCAGTGAATTTTGTGAAAGAAGCCTGAACTAACATATCTCCGACTAGCTGACTTTTGGAGCATCGAGGACATAGTTCTACAAAAATTGCTCATGATGAAGAGAACTTAACATCAAGGAGAATAGCATGCATTGAAAAAAAAAACAGATTAACCGATCATTAAGCAGCATATAAGTGTTCCTTTTTCAAGAGCCCAACAATGTCTTACGCAGAAATACTGACCAAGTCATATTGATAGTTTCACTCTCAGATAATTGCAATTGATTCATCATAATCCCAAAATTTTCTCTTCCCTCGCAGAGGAACTACCGCTTCTTCTTCTTGTTCATAGCCACATCAACATTCCTGTGCATGTCCGTCTTAATATTTTCATGGCTGAATGTCTATGGCGAAAGGGAAGACAATGGTGGCTCTATCTGGAGGGCCTTACGCAAGGAAGTGTACTCTTTTGTGCTAATCATCTATACTTCCATTGTTGTATGGTTCGTTGGTGGCCTAACAGTATTGCATCTATATCTGATCAGTACTAATCAGGTAAAATTTGCTTCCTTCTGCTGCAGTGTTATATTCTTGTTGCAGTTTCTAGATCTTGGAACTCAATCAAGTAATGCACTTGAGTACACTAGACGATACCAGGCTGTGTCTCTTGAACTAGCAGTTCCATATAACATGATCGGTGGACAGGAAAATGTTTATTTCCCGCCTTGGTCAATCAAGTAGAGACAGCAGGAAAATGTGAGTTCCCTGCTGTGCTGAAAAAATGGGGCAGAGCCGTATTGGAAAATTTATTAAAACATCCATCATAGAAGGTATATAGAGGCAGGGCACATTAGAGCATGAACGAATTGTTCTTGATATAGGAATTTCTAACATTTTCCATGCTTATTATTGTTGTACTTTATATTAATAGCATTGCATAGTTTTACTTATATTAGCTACAAAATTGTGCAGACAACATACGAAAACTTCAGATACAATTATGACAAGAAGGACAACCCTTACAGGATGAGCATTGCAAAAAACTTTGCTGAAGTATTCTTCACCAAGATCCCTCCTCCAATGAACGACTTCCGTTCACAGGTAGGTGAGGGTGCACTGGAAGCTGGGTTCTACACTCCATACATTGGGTTGGACGTGACTGGCGCAAGAGAGAAGATTGATATAGAGATGCAAGAGAAGGAGGTACTCGTAGGGGGGATACAGATTCCAACAGTTCTGCAGAATATAGACTACGGTTCCTTTGAAGATGGTTCACATGACAGGAGCAGGAACGATGGCAACAAAACCGTGCCTTCTTCTCCAGCTTGGGCACAAAAAGGAAGTGAAGGTGCTGGAACATCAGTAGCAGCTATGGCAGCATGTAAGGAGGAATCAAGCGAGGACGATGTTAAGGAAATCAGTAGTTCAAATACAAGTACTGCACGGACATCCACACAAGGTAATGAGAAATCTGACGATGAAATAGGTCAGCACGATGCTAAAGAAGACAACACTCAGATAGAAGTTGTGCCGCCCTTGAAGGACATGAGCTGATAAGTATTACTCGTATATATTTGGGACTTCGTCCATAGATATTGCCACTGTGAGTTGACATCATTCTTTACAATGTATAGAAAAGGGAAGCGCATGACTATTCGATTACATCAGCAAATGTTTTTAAGGAGAGTGTAATGAACTGAAGTTTTATTACATCTCCAGTTGTATTGTTTGTACATTTCTACATTAGATGTTCCTAATTCTAGGGCTTGTGCTTTGCATGACAAAAGTAGACACAGCAAGAGCAGAATTTGAACAGTTCTATACTTCTATCAATTGATTTCGTTCATGACATTGTAATAAAGCAGGTCAGATGGATATAATTGAATTTCTCCACAAAGTAGTAATACAAAGATGTACGATTGATGGGAAACAGAGAAGGAACAACCTACCAAAAAAAATTTAGATTATGTGCAAATTACAACAGGAAAATGATGGATTATCATAAATTAACATCAAAAGGAATACATACGCCATAAGGTAGTGTAAAGCATCAACAGAATCGATGCCACAGCTCATTATTGGGAAGAGTACATGTGCTTACAGCTAGGAATCTAAACTTTCCAGAACAACTGGAATTTTGTAACTCGAGCAAATTTGCCAAAAAGACAGTACCATGGGCCACAGAATAGAAAAGAAGCTATCACGGCTGGTAGACATCTGGAAGCTGAAGGCCTACACTGGCAGCAGATTTGTTCAATATCTTCTTCATTTCTTCAGATCGGTCCACAGCTATATTATATGAGAATAGCAGTTCCTGGACAAATGAAGCATATTTTAGAGTTAGTTGAGTACACAGTGCATGAAAAACCGATGGTAATATGCCACATTACAAGGATATGGTCATGTGAATGGCCTGTTCATTCTAAAATAGGTGATCCGGCGTGGTTGCACTATCAAAATCACCAAAAGATCATGTATGTTCTCGTACCATAACAACACTTATAAATCAAAATTCAATTAGTTAGATATCACCATTCAAACTAGATCATCGGTGGAATACACTCTAAAATGGTGATCAAACAAGGTTGAACTGTGGAAATCGGGAATAGCACATGATCTAATGCTCTATTACAAGACACTACTGCAACTTCTTTTCGCTGAACAAACCATTCGAACTTGAATGCCCAATACACGGACAAAACAAATAGTATATACATGATAAAGAAATTATAGGGCCACAGGGCGATCAATAAACTGCAAATCCAAACTGTTTCGGGCCTAAATTCACCAAAGTAAGAAGCGCTCGCGTATTAATCTCTTCCTTAGCATTCCATCGAACACAAGTAAGTACATCCTCTAGCAGCAAACAATTCCGCACCGCAAGTATAACTAGGAAAGAGTCCGACCTTCTGGTGTTGGATGCTAGTGAGATGGTACGCGTAGTCCTCTCCCAGCCGCAGCCTGGCTCTGGCGTCGGCCTCCGTGCCGACGGGGTTGCGGAACTCGGCGGCCACGAACTCGCGGAAGTGCTTCTTATCAGCGCCCCCGCCGACGTGCTTCTGCACCGCCTTCATCACCCGCCGGTACACGGCTGGGGCGGCCGCCATCGATTCGTCTCTGCAAAGCTGGCACAACGCGGCGGCGGCGGCGGCGGCGACCTGCCTCCCCTTTCTAGATCGTGTCGTCAGGCGGCCGTTCGATCAAGCACGCGCAGGCCAGATGGAGCGGGGGAAATGGCTGCTGGCGCTTCGTGGAAACACCCTCGTAGTTATTCTTATTATCACTTACACCCAAGGTTACTTTCGATGTACCTTTTAGTTAAATTTTATAACACCCGCCTAGATAATACAGGTACGGTATGCCATTTCAACTGATCCACAAGAAAACATATCTCCTAGTAGAAGGTCCAGCACACACATTAAACCAAAAGATATGGATATAAAAGTTGTACCGTGGACAGAAGCATGATCGAATAAATAATATTACATCGGCCAATTAGGCAAACATTTGAGAGATCATTGCCACTTCAATTTACCAAGTAACTTTTTTTGTGAACACAAAACAAGGAACAACCAACCTTAATTTCATCAGGATTTATAGCAGTACAACATTCATGCTTTTTCTGCACTTCCAGAAAAAGCAATACATGTTCTTTCTAGAGACAAACTACAGAACTCATATTCCACGACTACTCCCTCCGTTTCAAAATATAAGATGTTTTAGCTTTGTGAATGAAATGTATCTAGACTTCTTTTAGTGTATAGGTTCACTCAAGTTTGGAATAAACCTACTACTAAAAAAAGTATAGGTACATTTTATTCACAAATCTAAAACATCTTATATTTTGAAACGGCGTGAGTATTTGTAAACCAACAAATCTAAGCAAGTTGCAAAAGGTGGACAAGCGAAACACAGACTATTATTGCAACAGAAGTACTAAAAGAAATAGACGCCAAACATAGCTAAAACAGAACCATCACAATGCAAAGAGACAATTCACAGCGCCCTTACAAGAATACTTCTTCATGTATGGGCCAAGACGGGGTTACCGCACAAATCATCACCCAGCTATTGCAGGACAGGAATTTGAACAACTGAACATGACCAACATTTACATGAACCTAACCACTACACCCTCTCACCAAAAAAATAATTTAGTCAGAACAAAATGCTACTAACTATGCTTCACCAGTACACCACCTCTTAATCACAATTCACAAATCCATTCCGGTGCTATCTCAAAAAGAAAAGTGAGCAAAAAATTGGCTGATTATACCGCACACACACTTTAGATCCACATTTTCCTAGATCGGGATAACCCCGTCCATATGTCCAGCCAGACCAAGTAAACGAACACAGAACCTCTGAGATCAGCCAAAGCGCAGCTCGCCGGCTTTAGAGAAGAGCATTTCCAGCACACATCCTGTTGCGGGTATCCTCAAGGATCTGTACTGCATTCTTGTGAGCGCAATGCAGCCAGAAATCCAAGTTGAGAGCAGCAGCAGGTTGCCAGATTGTATGTTTGAAAGTACCCATCAGATGAAATGGAGCAATACCGAGAAGGGTATTTATGAGCTATGGACCTTTCACAAGACCTACAATTCTACAAATAAATTATCTACAACAACAATACAGGGTATGGAACACTGTTCTTGATCTTCCATGTTGCAGTTTGGAAGAACATGTGTTGCAGTACTAACTTGATGTATCAACCTCCTTCCCATGATCTTCATTGATTGTTCTCCGGAACCTCCGTAACCATATCTCGTAGTCCATTGGGTATGGGGTCCCGCAGAGGCTGTCAACATAATCTGCAAATGCTTTCAACACTGCTGCGACATCACCCAACTTCTGTTGTATAACTCTCCTTGACCATGATGTCTCCCTCCATTGAAGTGCACCTTCAACCGAGTCAAGCTCTGGGCAGACTCCACCGCATGAGAAATATAAAAGATAAATTAAACTTTCTGCATCAGATGCTGCACAGAGCTTGCCTTCCTGGAGAGCAAATGTAGATGAAAAGAATAGATTCATTGAAGGCCGATCCCTATCTTCTAGGATAGCATGACCCCATCCAATAAGTACAAAATGTGGATTCCTTGAACCATTGCTGACACGGATCACATTCTCTGGCCGGATGTCACCGTGACGGATTCCTGCAGATGATGCAGCAGCAAGAGCAGAGAAACAGTCATGGCAACATCTCAGAGCATCCTCAACACCAAACAATCCGTTCCGTATCAGATTTGAAATGGTTTCACCAACCGGTGAGGTGACAAGGATTGGAGTACTGCACAATGGATGACCACAACTCCCACTGGAGTTTGGCTTGTTACATGGGCCTGGATGGACTACACGTCCAGAAGCTATCATCTGCGGTATGTATCTGCTAGAAATGTCTCTTTGCTTCATCAAAGTCAGCACTTTCGTCTGTCTCTGAACCTGATACCAGGAATTCATATCCTCCCATGCTGGCTCTAGATGAGAAGGACTGGAACCTACATACAGCAAATAGGATTTGGTAGGCTCTTCCACAGGAATAGCACCATAAATAGGAGGCTCACTTTCTGTACGGATATCATTGATTTGGAAACCCTTCTGGCAGTTAGAGTCCTCCATCAAAACAATGGACCCTATCTCAAGCTTCAGGATTTCCTCAGGTTTTACATCAACAGTGCCTTCCTCCTGTACTTCAACAATTTCCGGAGAGTGACTTCTTTGCTGGAACCGATACAGACCATTCCCATTAGATTGTCTGTCGACCAAGTGTCTCTCTGATCTTCGACTCTGCAACCTGGAGCTATGCTCTGTGGCTAATTCATCAAGAGAATACTTTGGTGCTCCACAGAATTGGATCATCGAGTGGAAAACTGCAAGGAGAACCTGAAGGGTCCCAATGTCTCCCCAGTTGGCATTCCCAAGTTTATTCCATACTCGATCTACGGAAGAGACTGTAATTTTGGCATCCTTTTTTATCCATTCAGCAGCACACTCATAAACATTGTTGGTATCAAAACTCAGCTTGTTCAGATCGCCTTGGACATTTACCACTCCTCCAAACTGTGAATCTACAAGGAGCACATAAACAGAATCTGCATTCCGAAGGACGGTGGAGGACCTGCTGAGGCTCCGAGAGAGTAACACACGAAGTGCAAAGAATAGCGCCTCCCCCAGGACAGCAGGAGACGGGTGCTGGTCGTTCTGGGCGGAAACCATTCCAACATCGGGTCTCAACAAAGCCAAAACAACAATATGATCCCACCTTCCTTGCGAATGCTTAGAATTCTTGAGCAGCACAGCCGTTGCACAGACACCATCGAGTTTCCCGCTGCTAATAGCCTTCTCAGCAGGATAAAACCTGGAGCTTGTGCTGTGTATACAAGCGACAGAGAAAGGCATGGCTTCCTCAGGACCCCAAAAAGCTTCCCACAGTCCCTTGATGCCCGCGTGCAGAAAATCCTCCAGGGCAAGATGTGCAGTGGCTTCGAAAACATCGGACGTCGACGCGTGCAGAGCGTTCGGCATCCTCACTAGTTGCTGAAAGGTAACACCCTCCAGTGCATAATCAAAATTCTGTAGCTCGGTAAGGTCGAAGGGAACATCGAAAGCCGGCTTCCGGAAACCGCAGTCTTCGCTGTTCCCAGAGAACCAATCCTCGAGGCTCGCAGTCAGTAGCTCGTTGTCCACGAACTTCCGAAGGAAATCTTTACAGGTGGATGATGATGAACTGCGGCGCTCGGGCGACTGGCCTGCCAGACACAAAATTCTTCAATTTTACAGGGCGTACAGGGTGTCAAGCTATCAAATTTGAGGGGACAATTGCAGGTTTCAAGTTATGACTAGTATAAAGTATAGTAGGAAACAGCAGGAAGTGAGAGACAGGAGCGCAGGTGGATCGTCAGGGGTGCTAACCTGACGGTGACGGCGCATGAGCGCCATGGCGAGGGCGGGGCCGGCGAGATCTTTCAGCGGCGAGCGCGAGGCCTTCGAGATCTCGCGTGGGCGGGGCCGCGGGGTCGTGTCGCTCGAGATCTCGCGGCGGCGAGGTCGATGACATCGCCGGCCCGCACCGCACAGCACCGCCTTGTCACCGTCGTCTTCTTGGTCCCCACGGGACGGCAGCAAGCGCCGCCGCCTGTCCCGCTACTCTGCCGGTCGCCGCACCGGGTTGGGTGAGGGCGAGGGGAGCGACGAGAGTCCGAGAGGGAGAGAGGAGGGGATTGGGGATCGAGTCGGGTGGCTGCGCTCTGGTTGATGAGTGAGTTGTGCTGCGGGCTGCGGCTGGGGCAAAACACCTGGGCCACATGGTAAGTGAGGTACAGCTGTACAAGCACGCCCTCTGCTCCAACTTTGATGAGGGGTTTCATGAATTTCCTCCCTCCCTTTCGCGCTACAGCTTACAAAACCCTCTACAAAAAACCTTATTACAAACCCTAAAATCCTCAAGGAAAAAACCCTACATTCCATATTAAAACGAGCTCCAAAAAATGGTAACAAATAACAACACCACAAATGGTGAAAGTTCCGAAACCACAAATTTAGCATCCACTTATCCAAATTTATATCCGTCTTTACTTTTACCGATCCGCTATTATGAATTCTAAAGACCGTTCATTTTCGATGTCTAACTCTTGAGTCATACATCCCTTGTCCCGAACAATCGTGGCTTCGGCAACTACTTTGTCGAAGTTGCGTCTTTGTGCACATATTTGGGTGTCATGAAACAGCCTTTCACCCTCTTTATAAATAAAGCGCAACCATCCATACAAGATCTGTGGATGCATAATTCTTGTAATTGCGTTGATAAGTTAAACCGGATTATTCCACTCTAACACCGCCAATTTACTGTTAGAGTATATTTGTATATTGTAGTTTCTCCATATGTTGGGAGGCTTTCTGTATATTTGCATCTGTACATGTACTATATATTCTGGCCTTTGGCCCTCTGGTAATACAAGAGATCTATTACCCTAACATGGTATCAGAGCCGTAAGGCCTTTTTTCCGCCGTCGCCGCCGCCCGTCCCGGCACCTCGCCGCCGCGCCCGGCCGCCACCACCGACCCCGCCGCCGCCTCCTCTTCCGCGCCTGCCGCCGCCGCCTCTTCTCCCTCGTAACCGCCGCCGCCGGCCCGACCTCGCCGCCGCCGCCGCCCGGTCCGCCCCCCGGTCGCCGCCCTCCAGCCGCCGCCCAGCCGCTGCCAGATCCGATCTGGTCTGATCTCGTTTCGGTTTTTTTAAAAAAAATATATGTCTTCCTCGTCGGGCTATGTTGCGATTCCTCGCTGCCCGGTGATTTTTGATGGCGCGAATTATCCTGATTTCGCTGCCTTCATGCGCGTCCATATGCGCGGTCTTCGCCTTTGGGGTGTGCTTTCCGGTGAGGTCTCCTGTCCACCGCGTCCCGTTGTGCCTCCAGTGCCTCGTGCACCGACGCCCGTTGTCCTTGCCCCCGATGCTACTCAGGCGGTCAAGGATGCAGCCCAGAGTGCCGATGATTCTGCTCGGGCTGATTATGAGCGCCAGGTCTAGGAGCATTCTACTACTACTACGACCTATCGGCTGGATCTGGCTGACTACACTCAGTGGATAGATGAGGATGCTCGTGCTGCTGTTGTTCTCGTGTTCTGCCTCAGTGCTGCTGCTGAGTTCATGGGTCTTCCCACTGCTGCTGCTCAGTGGGCTTTTCTTCGTCAGCGCTATCAGCCGTCTGGAGATGCTCTTTATCTGTCTGTGGTTCGTCAGGAGCATGATCTTAAGCAGGGTGATTCTACTGTTGATGATTTCTATACTCAGAGTGCTACTATTTGGCGTCAGCTTGACTCTCTTCGTACAGCGGTGTGTAACACCTGTCCCTGCTGTCTGATTGTGCGCGCGGATCTAGAGTTTCAGCGCGTCTTTGAGTTCTTGTCACGGCTCCGCAAGGAGTTTGAGCTGCGCCGTGCCCAGCTGCTTGCCCGTGGTCGTGTTCCGCTCTCTGAGGTACTGGCTGAGCTTCGTGCTGAGGAGACTCGTCTTCGTGGTGCTGGTCTTCTTGAGGTTCCTTCTGTTCTTGCTGCTCGTGGTCCCCCCGTGCCGCCGGCTTCGTCGCGGTCTCTCGCGCTGCCGCTACTTTCTACTCCACCGGCCCAGGGTCAGAGTCAGTCTCAGCAGCCTCGTGGTTCTCGTCCTCCCTGTGCCCACTGTGGCAAGCCTGGCCACGATATCTCTGGTTGCTGGACGAGGGATCCACGCTTACGTCAGCAGTATCTTGCTCGTCGCCAGTCTGGTTCTTCAGGATCTTCTGTTGTTGCTTCTGGACCTCCTGCTGGTGCTTCTGGACCTCCTGCTTGTGCTCTGTCTGATCAGGATATTATTCGTGGTCTTCGTAGTCTGCTCACTGCTACAGGCTCCTCCTCGTTGGGTACTGCTGGCTCTGTGCCTAGTTCTTCTGGCACCGCGCGACCATCACCTTCTACACAGTCAGGTATGTCATTCCCGTGGTATCTGGATTCTGAAGCTTCTTTTCATATGACTTCTGCGTCTTCTATTCTTTTTGCTCTTCGCTCTCTTATTTCTCCTGTCCGTGTTATTACGGCTGATGGTACCTCTCTTCCTGTTTCCAGTCGAGGCACCCTCTCTACTTCCTCCTTCTCTGTTCCTGATGTTTCTCATGTTCCCAGCCTTAAGATGAACCTTTTTTCTGCTAGTCAGCTTACTGATTCTGGTTGTCGTGTCATTCTTGATGCTGATTCTTGTGCTGTTCAGGACCGTCGTACACAGGCTCTGGTTGGAGCTGGCCCTCGCAGCATTGAGTCTCCGGGGCTATGGGAGTTAGACTGGCTTCGCGTTCCTTCCGCTGACACTTCTTCTGCCACTTCTCCTGCGGTTGCTGCTTCTGTCACTGGCTCGTTTCAGCAGTGGCATCATCGGCTGGGTCATCTTTGTGGCTCCCGTTTATCATCCTTAGTTTGTCGTGATCTTCTGGGGCTTGTCTCAGGAGATGTGTCGTCGTTACATTCGTGTCAGGGTTGTAGGTTAGGTAAACAGATTCAGCTTCCCTATCCTACTAGTGTGTCTGTATCTCAGCGACCTTTTGATTTAGTTCATTCAGATGTGTGGGGTCCATCTCCCTTTGCTTCAAAAGAGGGCCACCTATACTATATTTTGTTTATTGATGATTTTTCAGTGACACCTGGTTATTTTTTATGCGCTCTCGCAGTGAGGTGCTTGCTATTTATCAGCGCTTTGTGGCAATGGTTCGTACTCAGTATTCCACGCCTATTCGTGTGTTTCGTGCTGATTCTGTAGGAGAGTATATCTCCCAGCACCTGCGTGGCATCCTTGCTGAGCAGGGCACCCTTGCTCAGTTCTCGTGTCCCGACGCCCATGCTCAAAATGGTGTCGCCGAGCGTAAGCATCGTCATATTCTTGAGACTACCCGCGCTATGATGATTGCTTCCTCTCTTTCGCCGCATTTCTGGGCTGAGGCTGTTGCTACGTCGACTTACCTCATTAATATCCAGCCTTGAGCTGCTCTTCAGGGTGGCATTCCTCTCGAGCGTCTCTCTGGCTCCTGTACAGACTACTCGACTCTTCGTTTATTTGGTTACGCTTGCTATGTCCTTCTCCCTCCTCGTGAACACACCAAACTAACCGCTCAGTCTGTTGAGTGTGTTTTTCTCGGCTATAGTGATGAGCATAAGGGCTATCGCTGTTGGGACCCCGTTGGTCGTCGTATGCGCATCTCTCGTGATGTCACGTTCGATGAGACGCGTCCTTTATATCCTCGCCCCACCTCTGGTACTTACCCAACGGATGATCTCTCTTTTCTTCTTTTTCCTGATACACCTTCCGCTGTCTCTTTTCCTCCACCTCTTCCTTCTGCTGCGCCTCCTCTGTCTTCGGCGCCATCCTCTCCTCTGTCTAGTTCCCCTAGTTCTCCTCGGTCTCCAGCTTCGGATCCTTCCTTCGTGCCTCCTTCTTCCTCCTCTTCTGATGAGTCATCTTCCGCGGATGAGCTTCCTCCCTCACGACCTGTTCGTCAGCGTCGTGCTCCAGACCGGTACTCCCCTAGTCAGTATGGTCTCTCTGTAGTCTCCGAGCCGACTTCTTATCGGGATGCCGCGTGTCATCCTGAATGGCAGCTTGCCATGGCTGAGGAGATCGCTGCGCTTGAGCGCACTGGCACCTGGGATCTTGTCTCTCCCCCTTCTGGTATTCGTCCTATCACGTGTAAGTGGGTCTATAAAATTAAGACCCGCTCTGATGGATATCTTGAGCGCTATAAAGCGCGTCTTGTGGCTCGTGGTTTTTAGCAGAAACATGGTCGTGACTATGATGAGACCTTTGCTCCTGTGGCCCATATGACCACTGTGCGTACTCTTCTTGCTGTTGCTTCTGTCCGACGCTGGTCTGTGTCCTAGCTTGATGTTTAGAATGCTTTTCTTAATGGCAAGTTGAGTGAGGAGGTTTATATGCAGCCTCCTCATGGGTATTCTATTCCCGATGGGATGGTTTGTCGTCTTCGACGTTCCCTTTATGGCCTGAAACAGGCCCCTCGTGCCTGGTTTGAGCGCTTTGCCTCTGTGGTGACTGCTGCTGGTTTCTCTCCTAGTTCTCATGATCCAGCGCTTTTTGTTCACACTTCACCTCGTGGACGCACTCTTCTCCTTCTCTATGTTGATGATATGATCATTACTGGTGATGATCCTGAGTATATTGCCTTTGTCAAGGCTCGTCTTCGTGATCAGTTTCTTATGACTGATCTTGGTCCTCTTCGCTACTTTCTTGGGATTGAGGTTTCCTCCACTTTTGATGGGTTTTCTATCTCTCAGGAAAAGTATATTCAGGATCTTCTTGCTCGGGCTGCTCTTGCGGATGAGCGCACCGTTGAGACTCCTATGGAGCTTCATGTTAAGCTTCGTCCTACGGATGGTGATCCTCTTCCCGATCCCACTCGTTATCGCCATCTTATTGGGAGTCTTGTTTATCTTGCTGTCACCTGGTCCTGATATCTCTTATCCTGTTCATATTCTGAGCCAGTTTGTCTCAGCTCCTACCACTGTTCACTACGGTCATCTCCTCCGTGTCCTTCGTTATCTTCGTGGCACGATTACTCGTCGCCTTTTCTTCCCTCGTTCTAGCTCTCTCCAGTCACTTTCTGCTTACTGTGTGTTTCTTGGTGGTTCGCTTGTTGCTTGGAAGACGAAGAAACAGGTAGCGGTTTCCCGTTCGAGTGTTGAGGCTGAGTTGCGGGCTATGGCTTCGGTGACTGCTGAGGTGACCTGGTTATGGTGGTTGCTTGCAGATTTTGGGGTCTCTGTTACGACACCCACTCCACTTTTGTCAGACAGTACAGGTGCTATCAGTATTGCACGTGATCCGATCAAGCATGAGCTGACCAAGCATATTGGTGTTGATGCTTTTTATACACGTGCTTAGGTGCAGGATCAGGTTGTTGCGCTCCATTATGTGTCTTCAGACTTGAAGTTGGCAGATTAAGGCACAAACCCGCGCTCAGCATGATTTCTTACTCTCCAAACTCAGTGTTGCGGATCCACCATGAGTTTGAGGGGGGGGGGGGGTGTTAGAGTATATTTGTATATTGTAGTTTCCCCATATGTTAGAGGGCTCTCTGTATATTTGCACCTGTATATGTATTATATATTCTGGCCATTGGCCTTCTGGTAATACAAGAGATCTATTACCCTAACATTTACAACTAATAGTAGTAGTATCATCCGAACTTCTTCGAGAATATGATTTGACCTTGAATCAACAACCGCATTGTGGGTGTTCACGTATGAAATAGGCGAACTGCCTAGTTTTTGGCCAAAAGTTAGTTTGGAGAGAGTTGAAAGTCAAGCGGCCGTATAAAGAAGAAATTGATGGTTGCATATATAGTTACTCCCTTCGACCCATATTAGTTGACTCGAATTTGTCTAGATTCGAATGTATCTAGACATGTTTTAGCACTAGATACATCCAAATTTAGAAAAATCCGAGTCAATTAATATGGGTCGGAGGGAGTATGAAAATGTTGCGTCCCGTACGGTATGGCGTCGGGAACAGACAGAAAAGAAGGAGGCGCACATTTACTCGTCACCTGAAACGGCACACTGACCTTGTCCGTCCTTGAGGTGCCTAGCTAGCTAGCATGTTTTCTGAACACGGAAACTGAGGACACGCATTTACTCCTATCGACCGCAAAATAAAAGGAGAAGGCTGGAGCCTGCCCGCTTCCATTCCGAAACACCCCCAAGAAAGAAGCCGAGGCTGTCGGAGTTTCACAGTTCAGTAGGGATCATCGAACTCTTCTGCGCCGTAACAGCCTGGCCGATGGAGATAGATAAACAACTCGATGATAAGTATATAGTATGGGTGCGTGGTGGTCTTAACCTCTTCCCGGTGTCGGATGCGCTTTAGCACAAAGTGTTCCGATCGACGGGATCATGTGTGCGCTCAATCGACGACCCATGGCTATGGATGGATCATGGATCGCCCAAGACAGGCAGGCAGGCATGCGCCTAGCTGCCACGACACAATCATGGGATGGATCCGGCTAAAGGGAGGGAGGACACCGGTGTTGCATGGCGCCCTGTGCCGCTGCAATTGTGCAGTAGTATATATTGTGTAGTTCCATATGCTGCCCAACCGAAAGCGAGTGCTTGCGTGCGTGCGTGAGACCGTGTGTCTGGATGGAAGGTGTAGCTTTAGCAGGCAGCTCAACTGCTGAAGATGATTTGGTTGTGGACTCGGTTGGGACCATGGCAACGAGGCGTTGAGGCACGCCATGCGTATGATCATGTAGTGTAGACGGTTAAGGGGAAAAGATAATGGGTCGACAGCTATGGCGACCACTTCACTTTGAGCACACGCTTGCTAACCACTGTATGCTGTTTTTATCTCCCTCTTGCTAACCACTGTAGTGTAGAACGAAAGATTTTGGTCAGATTTGGCGTAGATATCTAGACGAGTTTAATAATCCAACCCCTAAAAACTTGTTGAGGACTTTTTTTTAAGTCCCCACACATCGACGTCCTTCTCGGCATCGATCCTTCTATGACTGCCTCGACCGCGTCACCGACAATTTCTTCTTTGTGTACTAGGTTCTAGAAAAACCGGAGTATGCCTTTGTTCCCAACGTGCTCCTAGTGAAGGAGATATGCCCTAGAGGCAAATAATAAAGGGAGTTTATTATCATTTCTCATTAGTTTGTAATAGTTTTATATTATGATATAATTGTATCAAGAGGAAACATTGATACATGTGTGATATATAAACAAACCAAAGGTCCCTAGTTGCCTCTATTTAACTAGTTTATTGGGCAGCTGATGATCAAGGTTTCCTAATCATGGTGCATTTATGCCAACTGACAATGAAGTCATATCATCTGAAAATGATGTGACGGACATTATCCACCGATGATTGTTGTAACACGATCATGTCACAAAGTTCACAATTGCAATTGTCAGAAACAAAGTGTCATAATCCTTAGACCATGAGATCATATTTAATCACTGTGACCCGAGACTGCTTTGACTGCATCAACCGTCATGACCGTAACTGGGAGACTATAAAGGTGTATGTTGGATATTCTAGAGGGACATGTTGAGGCGTATGTATCAAGATCGGGATTTGTTCTCCTATGTGATAGGAAGATACACTGGGTCCACTCGGTGAATTACATCCATAAAGCTATGTAGCGTATGACTAGGTCATGGGGATGAAATATCATGTGGATAAGTAAAAAATTACTTGTTAGAAACGATATTGAACAATGTATCATGATACCAATGATCAGATCCCAGACAAGTCAGGCATTGAAGTAACAAGGGAATTAGATTCGATGTTTATGGTTTGACATGACGTTGTTTCGTGGAATGCACATGAATCGTATCAATCATGTCTGTGCCATTCCCGAATCGTAGGGTAACGCACTTAAGAGCATCACGACGCGGTTTTGAATAGATGGAATCACATAAGAAAGAGAAGAGAGAAACCGGAGGTGTTCCGTGAGAGAACCGGAATCATTACGAAGAGGATCCAAAGATGTTCGGAAGAAGGAAAAGACTCAAAGGTGTTTCGGATAAATAGCAATTAATAAAATATGCATTTATATATATTAATATGAATTAATATATATTAAATTAATATTTGTGGGTAACTTCCTCTATAGGGCCAAAACCCTGGAGGGAATCGGCCACCTACAAGAATCTAGGCGGTTCATGACAATTTGATATCGTCGCGGATGAGGATCAAAAACGTCGTAGATGGCTATCCACGACGAATTCCGTGACGAAAAGAATAGGTCATGAACCTCACGTCATAATTGAATCCGCGACATTTTTTCTGTCTGAAAATGTCACGCCCGATGGTGATGTAATTGTAATTTCATCGCGGATAACTGTACTGGCCTAGCCCAGGCCCGATCGTTCATGATGTTTTTTTCGTCACGATCGAGGCCATGTGGCAGACGGCATCGCGGACGGCCATCAACGACATTTGCTGACTTCATGTTCGCGCATATGACATCATCAACGTCGTGATGTTTTGTTTCCGTCATGTCCTGATTCCGTTGTCTCCATATCCATGACGTCATCCAACCCGTTCATGACGCCTCCATCCCGTTTATGACGTCACATGGGCCATGACGAATTTTGTTCGTCGCCACCTTTCGACGCCGTGTTGACACGTGGAAGGCTGGCAGGGCCAAGTTTGTGCCAATCAGACGAGGCCACGTGGGCAAGCCACAGAACGACACGTTGACAAATCAAAATGAGACATGTATCACCTACCGACAACGATTTCTATGTGATGATGTCATCGTTGGCCGTGACGTTTCTGTTTCGTCTAGATAGTTGGCTAATGAAAGGCGGTCAAGTCGGTGTTTATCTATAATAAAAAAAATCGTCAAGAACAACTGAGACGATTTCGTTTTCATCGTGGATGTGTGCTGGTGTCACCGTGAGATTAGGGGGCCATTTGTGCACGTAAATTTCTACTAGCCCTAATCATTTGTGAACGATTTCACACCACATGTATCAAATAACAGAATTTGACAATAAATTTTAGGACAAGTTTCCACATGAATTTCCACAGTAGTTTTTGAGCCAAAAGCCCCACAAGCTTCCATAACCAAAAACTTTCCATGGCAATTTATGAGCCAAAAGCCTCACAAGTTTTCCTGCCCAAAAGACTCACAAGTTTCCGCACCAGTTAACTTTCCTAGCCCAAGAACTCACAAGTGTCAACCACAAGTTCACTTACCTTGCGACAGCTAAAGCTGTTGTTGCTGCTACTGCTGCTTCTATTGAGTCATCTGAGACAACAATTGCTGAAGTAAGTCGTTTGTATGGTTTTGTTTATCATGCATCTATTCTTGCTTCTTCTGCATTTCTCTCATATCTTTAGTATACCGCAGCCTCTATGTCTCGGCAGCTTCTTTTGCTCTCTGTAATTCCTTTATGGTACAACGCAGTTTGTCACTCCTTGCTCTCTCTCATTGACGAGGGTTTAACTCATCAATGTCCATTGTTATGGACTTGGGTTTTGGAGAAGGAGGAAGTGCTGGAGGCATCTATCGGCTAGCAAACAAGCACACAGGAGACAAAGGATTTACCCAGGTTCAGGCCTCGTAGAGGTCCCTACTCCTGCTTGTCTGCTCGTGGAATTATCGAAGGAGTCGAAAGTTACAATGGTGCGCAGATGCAATCTGGCGAGGGTTGTGGAAACTAGGGTTGCGTGTGTCCTTCTCACCCTCTCCTAGCCTTTATATAGATAGGCTAGGTCTCGGGTAGCAGGTCGAGTCGGTTACAAGTTAGGGTTTTCCCCTTCAAACTTTCTATCTTTAGCTTCTTCTTGTCCTTCAAGCAATCGAGAGTCCGCAGGTTACTCGAGTCCTTTCATCTGGGCCTTGGCGACACCGTGGGTATGTACGTATTCAGACCGTATATACTAAGCTCGAGTAACTGTAGGGTATACCCATGTCAGTAGCCCCCGAGTATCCAGTGGAATCGCAGATTCGACTGGGTACTTTTTGAAGTCTTCGAGTGCCTAAATGATTACATTTTCGACTGCTTTCATTTATGTCATAGGGATTGTTGATATACGTGCCTGATATAGCCGAAATATCGGTATCAGTTAACCACCTTAGGGTGAAACAACGCAATCTACTCGAACTCGAGTCCCCAGACTCGAATCCGGAAAAGTGCTGGCGTAATTCGACTCAGGCCGCAGAGGTCTTACAGGAGTCGAATTCCAGTTATATGGGTGTGAGCACTTGACGCGTCCGTCAAGGCATGTTCATCGTGCCTGCAGGCACGGATATATTTCTGGTAGTGCGCAGTTAAATGCGTTGCCAGGCCTTTATTCAGGTCTTACCTTCACGTTGTAAGCGCGGCATCCGAATTTTATCATCACGGAGATGATTCGGGCGACCCAGGAGACGTAGTCTCTTTGTAGGGAAAATTATGAGGCGGTGTCGCCATGATCTACGAGTGCGGATGTAATCAACACACAGCTTTTGTGCAAATAATCATAGGGTGCGCGACCAGCGCTCCCTATGGGAGTAGCCCCCGAGTGCCTGGTTGAGTCGAAGACTCAGGCAGGGACTAAAGAAATTTTGCGACTGCTATCGTCTTTGCTTGTTTGTTTCAGTCGAAGACTTAGGCAGAGACTAAAACACGTTCTGCGACTGTTGTCGTCTTTTGCTTGCTTGTTTCAGTCGAAATTGTTTCCGGCGCTCCCTATGGGAGTAACCCACGTCCATAGTCGAATCGTGTTTCGAGTGCTTGGGTTTGATTGTGATTGCCTGTATCCCTGCAATAAGAAAAGAAAAATCATAGGGTGCGCGACTAGCGCTCCCTATGGGAGTAGCCCCCGAGTGCTTGGTGAAGTCGAAGACTCCAGCAAGGACTAAAGTAGTCGAAGTTTGGAGTTGTACCTCACTTCGGCGGGTAGTACTGTTTCTGCTCCGTGCACCATAAAGAATAGCGTGTAGCCCGTGGCGCTGTTTGGAGTTGTACGTAGGCTCCAGAGTACGGATTGGAGCTCATCTGGCCAGCAACCCGTGGCTTGTTCGAGTGGTCAAAGGAGTCGCTTCTTGATGCCGCTGCAGACGAGCCCGTTTGCTTTTTCCACCTGACCGTTGGTCTATGGATGCGCGACTGAGGCGTAACTGATGTTGATCCCTAGGTTTCCGCAGAATTCTTGAAACTCTTTGGATGTGAAGTTCATCCCATTGTCAGTGATGATGCTGTGCGGCACGCCGAAGCGGTAGACGATGGACTCGAAGAACTTGACCGCGCTGCGACCTGATTGCTTGGTCACTGGCATGGCCTCAATCCACTTGGTGAATTTGTCGACTGCGACCAAGAGGTAGACGTAGCCTCCTTGCGAGGACCGTGGGAGCTTGCCCACCATGTCGAGCCCCCATTGTGCGAAGGGCCAGGCCAATGGAATATGCCGTAGTTCTGCGCCTGGTGCGTATGGCTTGTCCGCGAATCGCTGACAAGCGTTGCACTTTTGGACTATGTCCTTGGCGTCGCACATGGCCGTGGGCCAGTAAAATCCAGCTCGTAGAGCTTTGTCGACGAGGGCGCGACTGCCGGCGTTGTGCCCGCAGGTCCCTTCATGGATGTCGAGAAGGACAGCTCTTCCATCGGCCAGGGAGATGCATCGTTGTAACACGCCTGTGATGCTGCGTTTATACAGTTCGCCGTTGATAACGGCGAATGCCTTGGAGCATCGCGTGATGTGCCGTGCATCTGTCGGATCGTCCGGTAGGCGCTTGCTGAGGAGGTACGTAATGTACGGCTGCGTCCAGGATTGTTCGATCATCATGACGCTCATTGGCCCTTCGAGTCCTGTGTCTGGCTCCAAGTAATTGAGTGCCATTGGCTCATTGGGTGGCGTAGCCCCCGAGTCCGTTGCTACGCTTGTTTTCTTCTCGGCGGCCTTTGGCTTGATGGAGCGTTCACAAATGCGCTCGAGAAATACCCTAGGTGGTATGGGGGCGCAGGTGGAGCCTATGTTGGCGAGTGCATCCGCCTCCTCGTTGCTTTCGTGACCTACGTGTCGCAACTCGCAACCATCGAAGTCTCCCTCGAGTGTATCGTAGAGGTCGCGGTATGCGATCATGTTGTCATTTAGTGCGTCGCACTCGTGCATTGTTTGGTTGACGACCAGCTTGGAGTCGCCATATATGATGAGCCTCTTTGCGCCGCAGGCTTTTGCCATCCTCATCCCGTGCAACAGGGCCTCGTATTCAGCCTCGTTGTTTGAGGCTATGAACTGCATTCGCAGGATGTATTTCAGCTTGTCGCCTTGAGGTGATGTCAGTATGACACCTGCTCCTGCTCCATCTTTCCGCTTGGATCCATCGAAGTGCATTGTCCAGAGGTAGGACATATCTGGCTTGTCCGGGAGTTGGTTTTCCATCCAATGCACGAGGAAGTCAGGGAGAACTTGCGACTTGATTGCGTCGCGCTTTTCGTATGTGATGTCTCGTGGAGACAGTTCGATTCCCCAAAGCGTGACTCGTCCCGTGGCGTCGAGGTTATTGAGGATATGTCTCAATGGGGCGTCGCTGACTACCACGATTGGGTGTTCCTAGAAGTAATGGCGCAGTCGCCGGGCGGTCATGAAGACGCCGTACGCCAGCTTCTGGTAGTGCGGGTACTGCTGTTTTGTTGGCGTGAGGACCTCGCTGAGGTAGTATACCGGGCGTTGTACGCCATGGACCTTGTTTTCCTCGGCCCGCTCGACGACGAGCACTGTACTAACCACTTGGTTGGTAGCGGAGATGTACAGCAGTAGTGGCTCCCTTTCTCGTGGAGTCACCAGTACTGGCGAGGTGGATAACAGGCGCTTGAGATCTTCGAATGCTTCTTGCGCTTCATTGGTCCACTCGAATTTGTCAGCTTTGCGGAGGAGCTGATAGAAGGGCAATGCCTTTTCTCCCATTCAACTAATAAATCGACTGAGGGCCGCGATTCGTCCGGCTAGTTGCTGGACGCCTCTTATGTTCTTTGGCTTCTCCATGGCCAGTATGGCCTTTATCTTTTTCGGGTTTGCCTCAATCCCTCTCGCGGAGATGAGATATCCGAGCAGCTGCCCAGATGGTACGCCGAAGGCACATTTGTCCGGATTGAGCTTAATCTGGTAACGATCGAGACTGGCGAATGTTTCGCGCAAGTCGTCGATTAGAGAGGCTTCCTCCTTGGTTTTGATTACTATGTCGTCGACATAGACTTGGATGTTGTGACCCAGTTGCTCCTTGAGGCAAGCCTGCATGCACCGCTGGTAGGTGGCTCCCGCGTTTTTTAGCCCGAAGGGCATTGTGTTGTAGCAGAACACACCGAAGGGCGTTGTAAACGCGGTCTTCTCCTGGTCTTCCTCCTTCATTCGAAATTGGTTATAGCCTGAGTAGGCATCGAGGAAGCAGAGGCGCTCGCATCCAGCGGTGGAGTCGATGATTTGATCGATCCGTGGTAGCGGGAAGTGATCTTTTGGGCAGTGCTTGTTTAAAGAAGTGAAGTGCACGCACATCCATAGGATATCCGTGTCCTTTTTTGGCACCAGCACCGTATTGGCGAGCCAAGTGCTTTCCTTGATCTCGCGTATGAATTTGGCCTCGAGGAGTCTATTGATCTCGATTCCGGATCTCCATTCCGACTGCCTGCGCTCGTGGCTCAGACAGTCGCCTGATTGTTTGCTTGACTGGCATTGCGTCGGGGTTGACGTTGAGTGCGTGCTCGGCGAATTCCCTGGCAACTCCTGGCATGTCCGCAGGACACCAGGCAAAAATTTCCTAGTGCTCACGGAGGAATTCGACGAGCGCGAGTTCCTGTGCGGGACTCAAGTTGTTGGCGATGAGGGCCGTTTTGGCGGGATCTGACGGATGGACCTGCACCTTCTTTGTGTGCACAGATGAGTCGAAGGAGAGATCAGGTGAGCTTGGCCTACTCAGGGGAGGCAGACTGTTGTCTGTCATTTCCTTCAATCGCACGAGCTCCTCCTCCATGCCGAAGGACTAGGAGATTCTGTTGAATTCCCTGTCGCAACTGTCAGATCGCTCAAAGCTCCCGTTGATCGTGATGACGCCGTTGGGACCTGGCATTTTCATCTGTAGGTAGGCGTAGTGGGTACCGCCATGAACCTAGCGAACACGACGCGTCCGAGGATGCAGTGGTATTGTGAGGGCTAGTGGACGACCTCAAAGTCGATGCGCTCGCCCCGGAAGTTCCTTGGCGTGCCGAATATGACGTCAAGGTTGATTTTGCCCAGGGGGTATACGCCTTTCCCTGGGACGATGCCATGGAACGTTGTGTCCGATGCCTCCAAGCAGGTTAGAGGGATCCTCATTGCTCGCAAGGTACTCGCGAATATGAGGTTGATGCCGCTTCCGCCATCCATGAAGACGCGACTCATGTCGAAGCCTCCAATTTGCGCCTCGAGTACGAGGGGGCAATGACCTGGGCAAGGTACTTGAGGCGGGTGGTCGCGTTTATCGAAGGTAATGCACGACTCGCTGCCACTAAAGTACTCAGTGGTGGATGGTGGCGAGTGCGTGGCCAAGTTGACTTGGCGAGTGATGGCTTTCTGCACCCTGTTGGAGGGGCGCCCCTTTTGGATCATCATGGTACCCATGGCCCGTGGGTACGGTTCTCCTCCGTGGTGCTGGCCCGGTGCAGCTCCGTTTGGGGGTGGACCAGGTGGTGGTGGCGGTGCGCCATGTGCCACGGTGCCTAGAGCGGCTCCGTAGCCTCTTTCGACTGCGTTGCGGTTCATCCGAACCAATCCCTCGTGTAGCTTGAGGAACTCGCGGTAGTCCTTGAGGAGGTGGCTGGACTTTCTCTTGTCGTCATGCTTGTCGATGTAGAAGTGTACTGTGCATGGCCCGGACAGTTTGTCCTCGATGGAGGTCGCGGGTGCCTTGTCTCGAGTGCGGCGTTGCCACACTTGCGTGGTTTTCCTGGAGTCACGGTATCCGCTGTTGCGGTTGTCGTCGCGTCTATCAGCGTAGCCGGCTGCGACCATGTTGACGTCGTCGCGATCGTCGTAGATGCGCATGCGACGCTTGCCCCGGCGGTCGCGTCTGCGTTCGAGTTCCGCCTCCTCGTCGGAGTGAGCGTGGCTCTTCACCGAATCTTCTCCATCGGCCCACCGATTCGCGATCTCCATCAGGTGGTCGATGGTCTGGGGCTTCGAGCGGCCTAGCTCCTCCCTGAGCTCTAGGCGACGGACGCCCCCGTTGAATGCATCAATCATGCGATCCTCCGAGATGTTTTCCACGGAGTTCTTGATGATGGACCACCTTTGGATGTATGAGCGTAGCGATTCGCCAGATCTTTGCTGGCAGCATCTCAGTTCTTCGATTGATGCGGGCCGTTTGTACGTGCCCTTAAAGTTACGCATGAAGCTATAAACCAGCTCATCCCAACTGCGAATGGATCCGCGTGGGAGGTTATTGAGCCATGCTCGGGCGGGGCCCTATAGCTGTAGCTGCAAACATTGCATGGCAGTGCTTCGACTGCCTCCATGGAGCCTGACGGAGGAGATGTGATCCTCTAGCCAGATTTTAGGGTCTTGTAGACCGTCGAATTTCGGATTCTCCGATGGGAGTTTAAACCCTTTAGGCATTCGCTTCTGCCTAATGGATCTGCTGAAGCATCTGGTGCCGCAGAGCTCCCCATCTTCCTCTTCCGAGTTAGTCGACCGAGCACGTCGTGCCCTTGACTTGTCGATCTTGCATTGCGTGAGGTCATTGCGCGCATCGTAGTCGCGATCGTGTCGCCGTGAGCGATGGCGTCGAGACAGGTCATGACTGTCATCGCTGGATGAGGGCGAGGAGTAGCGCTTTGCTAGCGCTTTGCCCTTTTTTGGGTCTGGTACCGGCTCCTTGTCGAGGGCGGCCTCGATTAGCCCCAAACCCGCGATCGTAGATCGGTGCATGGCAGTTCAGGGATCTCCAGCCGGCGGCTGGTTATTGAGGAGGTACATGGTGGCTGCTGTCACCGCAGCCTGCAGCGTCCTGGGAACCACGTTGCCTCTCGTGTCCACTGTCATAGAGCCGAAGTCGAGGACTTTCGCGGCCTCTATGCGTTCTTGCTCGGTGAGGTGAGCCATCCGCGACTGCCTCTTCTTGGCGAGGTACTCGTTGCCTCTTGAGGAGGATCCTCCATAGGAGGAGAGCCCAGCGCGACGAAGGCTTGACTCGTCCGCTGCCCTTTTACGCGCCTCAAGTTGCACGATTACTTGTTTTTGGCGCTTGAATTCTTCTTTTAGGAGCAAGTGGTAGCCCATGAGCAGTTCTTGCGGGGACCCAAGGGGTAGAGGTGCACCTCGTAGGGCTTCGCGGCAGCGCTCCCACTCTTGCTCGTTGAGCCTGATTACGACGTGTTCGCCGGTTTGCTCATTGATTATGCTAGGAGGTTTGACTGCTCCCCCGTTGGCGCCGTTACCACCGTTGCCACCATTGCCACCGTTAGGTGGATCGGTGCCATTGCCGGTGTTACCGCCGTTGCCGCGATTGGCGGAGGTGTCGCCTGCGTTAATGACGGTGCACATGAAGTGATTGGGGAAGCTGTTGCTTCCACAACTTTCAGATTCGGAACCGTGGGTTCCATCTTCTGTGGCCAGATCGCTCAGATCGGAGTCGCGATTGCTGTCGCTGATCGTGTTCCCGACTGCCACCGGAGCATTGAGCTCGCTGAGGGCGCCGATCAATGGAGGGAACCATGATGCCGGGGCAATCGCCGGTGCTGTCGGTTGATCAGGCATGCGAAGCGTGCCCATCTGACCAACTTGGAAGCGGAAGCTCCCAATCGCCAGGCTAATTCCGTTGCCCACGGATTCGAAGGCCGGGCGGGTGGCCAGCGTGTGGACAGTGAAGTCGAAGGCGCCGAAGAGCTGACGAATCTCCGCTGTTGCGGAGTTGTAGATCGCAGTTGATGGGGCCGAAGAAGCCGCAACATCAGCACTCCCAGTTCCCACAGACGGCGCCAATTGACGAGGGTTTAACTCATCAATGCCCATTGTTATGGACTTGGGTTTTGGAGAAGGAGGGAGTGCTGGAGACATCTATCGGCTAGCAAACAAGCACACAGGGGACAAATGATTTACCCAGGTTTAGGCCTCATAGAGGTCCCTACTCCTGCTTGTCTGCTCGTGGAATTATCGAAGGAGTCGATAGTTACAATGGTGCGCAGATGCAATCTGGCGAGGGTTGTGGAAACTAGGGTTGCGTGTGTCCTTCTCACCCCCCTCCTAGCCTTTATATAGATAGGCTAGGTCTTGAGTAGCAGGTCGAGTCGGTTACAAGTTAGGGTTTTCCCCTTCAAACTTTCTATCTTTAGCTTCTTCTTGTCCTTCAAGCAATCGAGAGTCCGCAGGTTACTCGAGTCCTTTCATCTGGGCCTTGGCGACACCGGGGGTCTGTACGTATTCAGACCATATATACTAAGCTCGAGTACCTGTAGGGTATACCCATGTCACTCATCCAAAAGTTCCGCTTCAAGACTAGACCCGCTTTGTCTTGATGTACTTGGATGGAGGCCGATGTTCTTTAGGAACATTGGCTTTCTGTTGTCCAACGAGAGTGCAAAGTGCACAGCCTCAGTGGAAGAAAGTGGTTCTTCCCCCTGGGACATCTGGAGCCATCTTATTTTTCAATGTTTTCCTACACTATTAGGAATAGAAGCAAACATTAGAAAAATAGAAAGCAAACTACAATCACATCATATACAATCGAAGATGAAAAGTTTTCAAGTGGACTTACAATTTCTTCCTTCACATTCTGAGTGTAGCCATTTTTCGGACTGTAATGCGTCTTTTTGAAGAGTTCGAAGGCATCGTCCTCGCTGTTGCACACAACCTCAGAGCTACGAAAACCTGTGGCAGCAGGGTACAAAACTTTGCTCCTATTGATCTTGTTTTTTACACAAGTACTCTACACAAGCAGAAACCATACAGTATAAGAGGCAGTTCCAGTCAAACAATGCAAACACAGGTAGTAACAATATAAGAGTAAACGAAAAGTAACTTGTTCCTGGGTTCATACCAAGTATCGACAAGCTTGCACCACTGCTCATCGATCATGTGTTTCACTTCATCAGGACATTTCCTTGTAACTTGGTTCAGAGGGTATGGATCAAAATACTTCTTCTTCAGAATATGTCGCTTATTCCTTGCATGCCTCATAAACTGATTTGCACAAGCATTCCGCAGGGTGATTTGTGTCCATGGCAAAAAAATCTGAAATAAAACATGGAGCATCAATATTTGCATGAACATTGATATGGAAAGGTAAAGGACAGCTAAGTCATAGAACATACAAAAACTTTGCCTATGAAGTCTGCTTGGACATCATCCCTCTCCTTGTATTCTTTCTAGTAGGGTAAGATAGGCATGCTAGTCCTTACTATGACTGCACACTCACTGGCAAACCTGGAAGCAACACCTGGCTCGTCTGGTCTAGTTCTTCCTGGAAGAACTTTAAGTGAGAGTATCCTCCTTTGGACAACTTGTCAAGCCTCTTCCCCATGTTTTCCCCCTCACCATCAGTGCTTGACCATTATGCAGAACTATATCTTTAAAATTTTGCGTTTCAGTGTCTTCAGAACAAGGTGCATCAAAGTCTTGAGACATCTGGTAGCCATCATCATCTATAAGAATACAATGTGTTGATTTAGTGTTCCCCAGTAATATGATGGGATTAAATGGATTACTGGAGATCAAAAAATCGGTTTAATGCATTACCACGTTGAGACCAGACACTCTAGTCTTGGCACGGTACTTCATGACTAGGATCAAATTCCCCATATTCGGCAACTGACTCATTGTATTGGGTAGCTGACCCCTGACCCTCAAATTGGGTACCAGAGTCCTCACCGTTGGCAGCTGAACACAAATGTTGGGTAGCTAACGCATCGCCTTGGGTACCTAACCCATCGGTTTGGGATGGTGCACGGTCGCTTCGGGGAGGTGCCCACAGATAGCTGGGAGGTGTCTTATGAATTTGGAGAGGTGGCAAGTCACCTTTGGGGGATGGCGATGGGTAGAATGATGCAGACTTCATCACTTGGGAAGGTGGCCTCTTGATTTGTAGAGGTGGCAGGTTGGCTTTGAGAGGTGCCAGAGGACGGCAGGATGTGGGTTGGGGTTCCACACCTTGGGTATGTGGCTACTGGCATTGAGGAGGTGGCTTCTGGCTTTGGGGAGGTTGCTGCTGGCTTTGGGGAGGTGGTTGGTGGCTTTGGGGGGTGGATGCTGGCTTTGGGGAGGTGGCGGCCGGTATACCAGTGGGTCGGAGGAAGTGGGAAGCTCGCCTTGGGCAGAGTGCTGCTCATGTTGGACAACTGCCAGCTCGCCTTAGGCAGTTGGTTGCTTGCCTTGAGTTGCCGCCTTCTTGGCTTGGGTAGGTGGTAGATTGACAGCTCCTGGATTCTCGCCTTGGGGGCATCAGGAACTGCAGCTTTAGCCACTTGGTCGACATCAGGAACTGCAGCTTTGGCCACTTGGCTGGCATAAGGAACTATAGCTTTAGCCACTTGGCTGGCATCAGGAACTGCAACTTTGGCCACTTGGTAGACATCAGGAACTGAAGGTTTAGCTACTTGCCCGACATCGGGAACTATAGATTTGGCCACTAGGTTGCTAGCAGGAACTGCATCATCGGTCACTAGTGGGGGAAAATGAAGCACAGATCTAGCCACCTCTAGGGAATTAGGAAGTGCAACTTTGGTAGTTTTCCTGGCATTAGAAAGTGCGGCTTTGGTTGTTTGCCGAGCATCAGGAAGTTCGGCTTTGGCAACATTCTGGGTTGCACTCCGAGTTTCTTGTGAATGGGTCGCAGGACTTGCAGCTTTTGTTGTTCGCCGTGTGGAACCTAGAGATGAGAAATCATGACAAGATGGTGAGCTAGCAGGTAAGGGGACTACCTGCATCCTAGTCTCCTCGGTGACTAGTGTTTCATTACCTGACAGGTCACCTTCACTGATACCCCTCCCTCGGGATCATACTAGGCTCCAGAGGGATCATTGTTGCTCTTTTTAGGGGAGAATACAGTTGGGGATGCAACAAAACTGGCTACAAACCTAATACCAAGTCGTTGCATCCATGGAATCTTTTTCATGATGGTTTTCATCCGACTTTCTTCCATCGGTGGTATTTGTGGTTCTAACATGAATAAAGAATTCCAATTAATCTAGAAATATAAAACTAGGTGCAATACCAACCTATTTATATAGTACTCATCATTTAACAGGTCGCCATGAGCAATTTAAACAAAAAGATCGTAGGATGCCAAACTAATGCAACACATGGGATAATGTAACCTAGTCTAAAGCCTTCCTTTTTGCTACTTCTAGGGGGTGAATACATTTGGCGATGCAACAACATATGCTAAGAACCTAAGAGAATGTAGAATGCAAGACGCTTAGAGAAGTGCTTAGCAAAATAAACCGGTTTTTTCTTAAGCAATGGTGCTTATTTATAATAGGATGATGTCTAAATTGGCACCTCTCGAATACAAATAAGCACTGGTTCTTACGAAAAAGCTTGGATTGTTTTTCTAAGCAACACCCCAAGCATATTCCGCTATACATCTGTGTTTCTAACGTGTCTAGGGAACTCCAAATACGGCTCAATGTATAACATATGGGGTAGAATAGTCCTCTATGAACAATTCATACTCTGATCATAAGACATACGACAAAACAACAAAACAAATGCAACATGGATTGCATGATACTCCTACTATGGGTAGCCTAGCTAGCATTATACACTAGTATCGTCCACAGAATACTAGTGTGTACAAACTTCCCACTATGACCAACCTTAATGATGGTGTCTATGTTATGAGACCTATGACACTGCTCACTATGGAGATAATATTAAGACCAGTCATAGTGGAGAGTAATATAGCCTGGTAACATGCTATGTTACTCCCCGCTATGACCAGACTTAGTATTATACACTACAATAATAAGCAGGGCAAGGCGATTAAACATAAGAAGTACAAGCATCTACCATGAAATTAAATAGGCAATTAAGCAAACTATAACCTATGGTGCTCATTTTCCTATAGTAACCATCATGTAAAACATTAAACTATGAACTACTTATACAATAGACATAAGACATATCAGGAAGCAACCAAAGTAATGCAACAAACAGGATAATACAACCTTTATCACACACAAACTGATCATAAGCCTAATATTTTACAAGCTGGATAATTCACCAATTGGTTGCAATAATAAGGAGGGCATGACAATTAAACACGAGAAGTATATGCATCTATATCTTGCCACTAAATAGGCAAGTAGAAAGAATATAACATATGTTGTTGATTGTCAAATAGTAATCATAAGTGTAAAATAGTTCACCATGAACAATTTGTATTTATACTCTGATCATAAGACATAATATGAAGCAACCAAAATATTGCAACAAACAAGATAATGCAACCTTTATCGGCAACAAACAATATCACCAAATAGAAAAAAGCAAGGTGAGTGTTTCCTTGCCTTTAGGTTGTGGGCCTTTTTCTTACTGCTATTCCTGGCGGAACACTTAGATCGTGGAATCAAGGCTTGTTAGCGGACCTTGGTAGCAGACCATGTGGACGAGGTGCACAGCGAGTAGGAAGACCTTGTCGATGGCGAGGTGGCAGACCTTGTCAACGGCGAGGTGACAGACCTTTTCGACTAGGTGGACAACGAGGTGCACGGCGAGTAGCCGTACCTTGTAGTCGAGGCGCACATCGAGTGAGTAGACCTTGACTGCTAGTGGGTAGACCTTGATGGTGACGTGCATAGATAGTGGGAATACTTTGACGGCGAGGTGGCAGACCTTATCGATGAGGTGCAAAGCGAGGTGGCGTACCTTGTCGGCAAGGTGCACGTCGAGTGAGTAGACCTGGACCGCGGGTGGACAGACCTTGGCGTTGAGGGAGCAGACCTTGATGGAGAGGTGCACAGCGAGTGGGGAGACCTTGACGGAGAGGTGCACATAGAGGTGGCAGATCTTGTGGGTGAGGTTGATGTCTACACACTTCTATTCTTGTAGACAATTGTTGGGCCTCCAAGTGCAGAGGTTTGTAGAACAGCAGCAAGTTTTCCCTTAAGTGGATCACCCAAGGTTTATCAAACTCAGGGAGGAAGTGGTCAAATGTATTCCCTCTCAAGCAACCCTGCAATCAAGATACAAGAAGTCTCTTGTGTCCCCAACACACCCAATACACTTGTCAGGTGTATAGGTGCACTAGTTCGGCGAAGAGATAGTGAAATACAAGTGGTATGGATAATTATAAGTGGTAACGGTGCTAGAAAATAGCTTGATGGCGAAGAGATAGTGAAATACAAACTGAAATAAAGATGGAAGCAAGCAAACACGTAACAGATCTAATTGCAAACGATATTTCAATGCTTAGAAACAAGGCCTGGGGATCATACTTTCACTAGTGAACACTCTCATATAAATATATTCTTCTTATGATACTACTCTTAACTACTCTCCGGTTGAACACTCTAATCGATGGTAGGGCTATAACAACACACCTCAAAGTTCATCTTTCCCATCTAGAAAACCCCACACTGTCACCTTGAGTACTAGATGAGTCCAACAAACACCACAATTTCATAAAGACATCCAACTCCAAATATAAATCATAATAAGTATTTGTAATCTCTAGCCTAAGTGCCACCACGGTGTGCACGCTGTCACTTTCACACACATGGGGAGAGTAGAGATCTATTAAAGCACTTGAGTAGCAAGGTAGATCTACTTGATTACAAAGCTCATGATCACAATATGATCATGCATAGAGAGAGAGATGAACACATAGCTACCTGTAGAACCCTTAGCCTCGAGAAAGAACTACTCCCTCCTCATCATGGGAATCAGTAATGGTGATGGAGATGGTGGTGGAGATCGATGGAGATGGCTCCAGGGGCACTTCCCCATCCCGGCAGGGTGCCAGAACAGAGACTTTCTATCCCCCGAATCTCCCCTTCGGTGGCGGTGGTGTTGTGGAGCTTTTCGTGGCTAGAGGCTTGATTCTTTAGGGTTTTCGCATCGGGGGCTTCTTATAGGCGAAAGGGCAAGGTCGATGGAGGCCGGAGGGGCCCACACCATATGGTGGCGCGGCCAGGGTGGACCCGCGCCACCCTATGGTGTGGCTGGCCCTCCCCCGTCTCGTCTTCTGGCTCTAGTTGACTTCCGGTAAAATAGCGACTTTGGCTTTTGTCTCGTCTAATTCCGAGAATATTCATTTTCTGACTTTCTAGAACCAAAAACAGCAGAAAATAGGCAACTGGCACTGTGGCATCTTATTAATAGGTTAGTCCAAGAAATCATATGAAAAGTACTCCAAAGTGTGGACAAAACATAGGAAAGTAGATAAAACCAAGCATGGAACATCAAAAATTATGGATACATTTGCAACGTATCAGAGGTTGACGGCAAGGTTGTAACGGTGGAAAACCGCGAAGGTGACGACATACTAGGGTTTGGCCTATGGTGACAGCTAGCTGTCTACTAGAGGGAAGTATGATGGCATGGTGAGGAGGGGAATGGTGTAGCGAGGGGCAGCGGTAAGGACGGCGATGAGTGGAGGAGGGACGAACGGCGGCGAGGGTGAGGGCGAGGGAGGAGGCAGAGGATGGCGAGGTGAGGAAAATTGTATCTCGTCCACTTTCGGTGAGGGAGGGGATAAGGAGGGTTTATTTTAGATTACCTAAATGCCCTCTGTGCGAATGATGCATGGCGTTGTGCTGAAGGGCTGATCGGTCTATCCCAGGCACGAAAGTTTTAGGCGTGAAATTTAACTCCTACACGCGGAATTTGAGCTGGCTGTGTCGGTCAATTTTTTTGATGGCGTATCCTGGCCATCTATTGCATGATGAGTGGCTCAAATAAATTAATCATATAGGATAGTAGTTAAAAAAGGGTACCTTTCAAAGAAATTAGCAATTACTGACCCCAAAAATCAGGAAAATCCACTATGCTGATTTTTGCCAAAATATTGGTATAGGTGAGATCCAAAATGTGGTATGAAAATGATCTAGAGACTTTGTCTAGCGTTATTTGAGAAGGTAACACAAACAAGCCAAAATCTCTTTACGGGTGAACTAGATGGGAAAACATGTGAAATCATTAGGGATCAACATTGGCCAATGCATGTTGCTACCTAAACTAACAAGAATAAGGGTAAAAGTATGGTCAGTCGTCGTTGTGGTAGGTCAAAAGGGGGTAAGACCCCATGTTTTAGGGGTTTTGTCGTTGGAAACCGAGAGTGCTAGTTGCATATTCCTATATGTGTTTTTGGGCTTTTTGACCAATGGTTTAACACTGGAGTGTGTGTGGTCATATCGATATATCAATGTGGTTTTGAAAAAATAACACATGCAATGTGGTCATGTGGATCAATGACTCTAGTGGATCAATGTGTTTTAGCAAAAGAACACATGCAATGACTCTAGGGGATGAATGTGTCAAACCATAGTCACATAGACCAAAAACACATAGGAAAGCAGCTTCCACATTATATGTCGCACTAGTGTGGCAGAAGTTGCATCGAAGAATCCACTAGTGTGAGTGGTCATGTGAATCTAGGGGATATGAATGTGGTTTAGGAAAATAAAACATGCAATGACTCTAGGGGATCCATGTGTCAAACCATCATGGTCGTCACAGAGACCAAAAACACATAGGAAAGAAGCTTCCACATTGCATGTTGCAACAGTGTGACAGATGTTGCATCACATAATCCACTAGAGTGTTTCTGGTCATGTGGATAAAATTGTGGTTTTGGAAAAGATAACATGCAATGACTCTAGGGGATCCATGTGTCAAACCATGGTGTATAGAGACCAAAAACACATAGGAAAGCAGCTTCCACATTGCATGTTCCGCTAGTGTGACAGAAGTCACAAAATCCACTAGAGTGTATGTGGTCATGTAGATATCAATGTGGTTTTGGAAAAGAACACATGCAATGTGGTCATGTGGATCTCAATGACTCTAGTGGATATCAATGTAGTTTAGGAAATTTAAAGAACACATGCAATGACTACTCTAGGGGATAAATCCATGTGTCAAACCATGGTGTACAGAGACCAACACATAGGGAAAGCAGCTGCACGTTGCATGTTGCACTAGTGTGACAGAAGTTGCATCACATAATCCTCTGGACTGTGTGTGTTCATGTAGATATCAATGTGGTTTTGGAAAAGAACACATGAAATGTGGTCATATATGGATCTCAATGATTCTAGTGGAGATATCAATGTGTGGTTTAGGAAAAGAACACATGAAATGACTACTCTAGGGGATAGATCCATGTGTCAAACCATGGTGTACAGAGATCAAGAACACATAGGAAAGCAGCTTCCACATTGCATGTTGCACTAGTGTGACAGCAGTTGCATCACAAAATCCACTGGAGTGTGCGTGGTCATGTAGATATCAATGTGGTTTTGGAAAAGAACACATGCAATGTGGTCATGTGGATCAATGACTCTAGTGGATATCAATGTGGTTTAGGAAAAGAACACATGCAATCACTCTAGGGGATCCATGTGTCAAACCATCATGGTCACAGAGACCAAAAAATAGGAAAGCAGCTTCCACATTGCATGTTGCACCAGTGTGACAAAAGTTGCATCACAGAATCCACTAGAGTGTGTTTGGTCATGTAGAATCAATGTGGTTCTGGAAAAGAACACATGAAATGTGGTCATATGGATCAACGACTAGTGGATATCAATGTGCAATGAATCTAGGGGATCCATGTGTCAAGCGCATGCTGTCCAAAGACCAAAAACACATAGGAAAGCAGCTTCCACATTGCATATTGCACTAGTGTGACAGAAGTTGCATCACAGAATCACTGGAGTGTGTGATCATATATATCAATGTGGTTTTGGAAAAGAACAGATGCAATAATATGGTCATGTGGATCAATGACTAGTGGATATCAATGTGCAATGACTCTAGGGGTTCCATGCATGTGTCAAACCATGATGTACAAAGACCAAAAACACCTAGGAAAGCAGCTGCCCCATTGCATGTTGTACTAGTGTGACAGAAGTTGTTGCATCACAAAATACACTAGAGTGTGTGTGGTCATGTAGATATCAATGTGGTTTTGGAAAAGAACACATGCAATGTGGTCATCTGGATCAATGCTGACTCTAGTGGATATCAATGTGGTTTAGGAAATTTAAAGAACACATGCAATGACTACTCTAGGGCATAGATCCATGTGTGAAACCATGGTGTACAAAGACCAAAACACATAGGAAAGCAGCTTCCACATTGCATGTTGCACCAGTGTGACAGAAGTTGCATCACATAATCTGTTGGAGTGTGTGTGGTCATGTAGATATCAATGTGGTTTTGGAAAAGAACACATGCAATGTGGTCATGTGGATCTCAATGACTCTAGTGGATATCAATGTGGTTTAGGAAATTAAAAGAACACACGCAATGACTACTCTAGGGATAGATCCATGTGTCAAACCATGGTGTACAGGGACCAACACATAGGAAGCAGCTTCCACATTGCATGTTGCACCAGTGTGACAAAAGTTGCACCACATAATCCACTAGAGTGTGTGTGGTCATGTAGATATCAATGTGGTTTTGGAAAAGAACACATGCAATGTGGTCATGTGGATCAATGCTGACTCTAGTGGATATCAATGTGGTTTAGGAATTAAAATAACACATGCAATGACTACTCTAGGGGATAGATCCATGTGTGAAACCATGGTGTACAGAGGGAAAAACACATAGGAAATCAGCTTCTACATTGCATGTTGCACCAGTGTGACAGAAGTTGCATCACATAATCCACTGGAGTGTGTGTGGTCATGTGGATATCAATGTGGTTTTGGACTGGAACACATGCAATGTGGTCATGTGGATCTCAATGACTCTAGTGGATATCAGTGTGGTTTAGGAAATTAAATTAACACATGCAATGACTATTCTAGGGGATAGATCCATGTGTCAAACCATGGTGTACAGAGACCAACACATAAGAAAGCAGCTTCCACATTGCATGTTATACTTGTGTGATAGAAGTTGCATCACAAGATCCACTAGAGTGTGTGTGGTCATGTAGATATCAATGTGATTTTTGAAAAGAACACATGGAATGTGGTCATGTGGATCAATGTTGACTCTAGTGGATATATATCAATGTGGTTTAGGAAAAACACATGCAATGACTACTCTAGGGGATAGATCCATGTGTTAAACCATGGTGTACGGAGACCAAAAACACATAGGAAAGTAGCTTCCACATTGCATGTTGCACCGGTGTAATAGAAGTTGCATCACAAAATCCACTGGAGTGTGTGTGGTCATGTAGATATCAATGTGGTTTTGGAAAAGAACACATGCAATGTGGTCATGTGGATCAATATGACTAGTGGATATCAATGTGAAATGACTCTATGGGATCTATGTGTCAAACCATGGTGTACAAAGACCAAAAAACATAGGAAAGCAGCTTCCACATTTCATGTTACACCGGTGTGACAGAAGTTGCATCATAGAATCCACTAGAGTGTGTGTGGTCATATATCAATGAGGTTTTGGAAAAGAACACATGCAATAATGTGGTCATGTGGATCAATGACTAGTGGACATCAATGTGCAATGACTCTAGCGGATCCATGCATGTGTCAAACCATGGTGTACAAAGACCAAAAACACATAGGAAAGCAGCTTACACATTGCATGTTGCACCAGTGTGACAGAAGTTGTTGCATCACAAAATCCACTGGAGTGTGTGTGGTCATGTAGATACCAATGTGGTTTTGGAAAAGAACACATGCAATGTGGTCATGTGGATCTCAATGACTCTAGTGGATATCAATGTGGTTTAGGAAATTAAAAGAACACATGCAATGACTACTCTAGAGGATAGATCCATGTGTGTAACCATGGTGTAAAGAGACCAAAACACACATAGGAAGGCAGCTTCCACATTGCATGTTGCACCAGTGTGACAGAAGTTACATCACAGAATCCACTAGAGTGTGTGTGGTTATGTGGATATCAATGTAGTTTTGGAAAAGAACACATACAGTGTGGTCATGTGGATCTTAATGACTCTAGTGGATATCAATGTGGTTTAGTAAATTAAAAGAACACATGCAATGACTACTCTAGGGGATAGATCCATGTGTCAAACCATGGTGTACAGAGACCAACATATAGGAAAGCAGATTCCACATTGCATGTTGCACTAGTGTGATAGAAGTTGCATCATAGAATGCACTCGAGTGTGTGTGGTCATGTAGATATCAACGTGGTTTTAGAAAAGAACACATGCAATGTGGTCATGTGGATCAATGCTGAATCTAGTGGATATATATCAATGTTGTTTAGGAAAAGAACACATGCATACTCTAGGGGAAAGATCTATGTGTCAAACCATGGTGTACAAACACCAAAAACACATAGGAAAGCAGCTTCCACATTGCATGTTCCACCAGGGTGACAGAAGTTGCATCACAAAATCCACTAGAGTATGTGTGGTCATATAGATATCAATGTGGTTTTGGAAAAGAACATATGTAATGTGTCATGAGGATCAATATGACTAGTGGACATTAACGTTTATTGACACAAGGGGATCCCTGTGTCAAACTATGGTGTACAAAGACCAAAAATACATAAGAAAGATCCTTCCACATTGCATGTTGCACTAGTGTGACAAAAGTGCTTCATAGAATCCACTTGAGTGTGTGTGGTGATGTCTACGCACTTCTATTCTTGTAGACAGTTGTTGGGCCTCCAAGTGCAGAGGTTTGTAGAACAGCAACAAGTTTTCCCTTAAGTGGATCACCCAAGGTTTATCGAACTTTGGGAGGAAGTGGTCAAAGGTATCCCCTCTCAAGCAACCCTGCAATCAAGATACAAGAAGTCTTTTGTGTCCCCAACACACCCAATACACTTGTCAGGTGTATAGGTGCACTAGTTCGGCGAAGAGATAGTGAAATACAAGTGGTATGGATATAAGATAACGGTGCCAGCAAATAGCTTGATGGTGTGGAAGATACTAAAGGCAAACTGAAGTAAAGATGGAAGCAAGCAAACATGTAACATATCTAATAGCAAACGGTGTATCAATGCTTAGAAACAAGGCCTAGGGATCATACTTTCACTAGTGAACACTCTCATATAAATATATTCTCTTTATGATACTACTCTTAACTACTCTCCGGTTGGACACTCTAATCGATGGTAGGGCTATAACAGCACTCCTCAAAGTAAGCCTTTCCCATCTAGATAACCCCACACTGTCACCTTGAGCACTAGATGGTTCAAACAAACACCACAATTTCATAAAGACATCCAACTCCAAATATAACTCATAACAAGTATATATAATCTCTAGCCTAAGTGCCACCATGGTGAGCACGCTGTCACTTTCACACACATGGGGAGAGCAGAGATCTATTAAAGCACTTGAGTAGCGGAATAGATCTATAGATTACAAGCTCATGATCTCAATAAGATCATGCATAGAGAGAGAGAGATGAACACATAGCTACCGGTAGAACCCTTAGCCTCGAGAGAGAACTACTCCCTCCTTATCATGGGAATCAACAATGGAGATGGAGATGGTGGTGGAGATCGATGGAGATGGCTCCGGGGGCACTTCCTCGTCCCGGCAGGGTGCCGGAACAGAGACTTTCTATCCCCCAAATCTCCCCTTCGGTGGCGGCGGCGCTGCGGAACTTTTCGTGGCTGGAGGCTTGATTCTTTAGGGTTTATGCCTCCGGAGGATTCTTATAGGACAGAGGCAAGGTCGGTGGAGTGCCAGGGGCCCACACCATGCCCTAGCGTGGCCTGGAGGGACCCGCGCCATGGGGTGGTGTGGCCACCCTGTGGCCCCTCCCCGACTCTCCTTCTGGCTCCGTGAGTCTTCCGGGAAAATATCAACTTTGGCTTTCGTCCGGTCCAATTCCGAGCATATTGATTTTCTGACTTTCCTGGAACCAAAAACAACAGAAAACAGGCAACTGGCACTGTGGCACTTGTTAATAGGTTAGTCCAAGAAATCATATGAAAAGTACTCCAAAGTGTGGACAAAACACAAGAAAGTAGATAAAACCAAGCATGGAACATCAAAAATTATAGATACATTGCAATGTATCAACATCCCCAAGCTTAACTCCTACTCGTCCTCGAGTAGGTAAGTGATAAAAAGAAAGAATAATTTTTGAGGTGACACGCACCATCATAAACTTGATCAAAGTATTTGTAAAACATTCAAAGCTGGGATCATAGTACTTCAATCATAACATGAAAGATAAAGTTCTAGCAATAAGACGTAGCAACTATGATGCAACATGAAAAGGCACAAATAAAAGATTCATGAATAACAATGCTTTGCAAGACGTTTGTTTCACATAAAGAAAACATAGCATAATGGCATTCAGCTTGTCCCTCATAGAGTAGCAAGTATAAATGCATAGGACACCTTCAAAGTTCATAAGAGTGACTAGATACAAATAGTTTAAAACAAGCAATATCAAGTTATGCATCAACCAACTAGTCTTGGGACAATACACATAGAACTAAGAATGGCCACTATGCTCTCAAAGTAGGTGCATAAAGGTAGAAGGTGGAGACTCAATATAATGGTGGAAGAAATGCCTTCATAGAAGGAAGTAGGGATTCAAGTTTCATAAAGAGCTTCCAAAAATTATGGTACTTAATAGCTTTTAGCTCTCATTGCCCCTATCATAAGCATCTTGAAGGTGGTTAAAGTTAAAGTGACACAACTAAGAGGATATGCTTGACAAGTTATAAACCAAAATCTCATGCCCCTTACTTACGAAGACCGAACCTCATGCTACTCAACTTTAGTCACAAGTAAGCTCTTGTCATTGTAAGTACATGTGTATCATAAAGAACCGCCAACGAGGTACCCCTTGCACATGATACAAGAGCTATCCCATAATCAAAATGATAAGGCAAGCAGACAATGAGCATCTCAGCGATCTTTTTATTTGCTATTTGCATATGTTTTTATTGAGGATGCTTCATAGAGTGATCATTACGGTGATGCTGCAAGTTTCCACCATGATTAAGCATGGCTTAGGCTAGCGGCCCAGGCGTTTCTCTAACACACATACAAACTCCATGATCTTACAAGTTCCACTTTTATTTCACACCGCCGGGATCTGTAAGCAAAAGAACATGATATCAACGGGGTACAAAGTACAAGTGCAATGTTGAAAGCGTTCCCCATGATACATGGTTCTGCTAACTTCAAGTTATAAAGCGCAAGCATAGACACTACAAAGAAGGACCCAATGATTCAAGATTATTAAATGCAGAAAGTAAAGTGTGCCATCAAGTTCGTGAGAGCTTTAATCACTAGTTTTCTCATAACAAGTTTAATTTGGAAGGTAAACAAAAGCATGAATATACTTGGAATAGCATAAGCTAGTAGGTAGGTATGGTGTACTCTTTGGAAAAACTTGGTTTAAGGAGTTGGATGCATGAGTGGAACTCATACTTGGTTGTGGAGGCTAGCAAAAGACTGGGAGCGACAAACTAAGAGAGCAATAATGGCCATAATCATGTAGAGCGACAAAACATCATTGATCAAAGCATAAAGTGATACTACAAGTTGAAAACTAAAGGATCATAAAGGCTATGGTGACTTGAGATAGTCATAACATGGTGTGAGCATGCGCCAAGTCAACCCAAACAAAGCATCAAAGGAGAATACCACTATACTATGCTTTAATATGCTAAAACAACGCATGATTCATCCAAGGCACATTAAGCAATCTCAATTGTTTATAAAAATTCATGCTACAGCAAATAATACTAAGCATAAAGCCAAAACAATATCAAGCATGGCATGATAGAGCATAGGCCACAGTCAAAACCAAGCTCTTTTTACCACTTAAGCATGAACTTTCCTACTCTTTTCCAAACCAAACCAAACTATTTGAAAACCAATGTATGAAAGAGGGGGTCCAACCAATTTATTCAGAAAACTAAGCAAACAAAGCAAACTAAAAACCAAAACGAAAACGAAAAATAAGACGCTCCAAGAACAACACAACTATGCATGAAACAATAAAAATGAAGTGTTTGGAAGAAACCTGGGATTTTTCTTGATGAAGAAGGGGATGCCTTGGGCATCCCCAAGCTTTGACGCTTGTACTTCTTGGATATTTCTTGGGGTGAAACACGTGGCATCACCAAGCTTGAGATTTAGTCCATCCTTCATCTCATTACTCATTCCTTCCATACACCTGAAATCTTTCCTTCATACAAAACTTCACACAATCTTTATTCGCAACATTAGTGCACTTAGGGTAAATAAGTCTTAAGGTTCAGTTCTAACACCAATAAAACTTCCATTAAAACACAAGATACTGTAGCACTTCCATCAAAAAGCTCAATTCCCCAAAATAATTTTAAAAGGAACCAACAAGAAGCAAATGCAGAAAATGGCAGAAATCTGTCAAAACAGACCAGCAGGTAAAGACGAATTTTTTCGAAGACCTTCTGTTGCTCAAATCAAAAAGTGTTGAACTAACGAAAGTTAGATAACAATCTGAGACAGAAGCATAAAAATTCACGCCTCAAAAATAATTTCAGAGATTGTAGAAGAATTTTTACGGTGAAGCACAGAAATCTGTTTCGGGACAGCAACTTTCCCAATCATTACTTCTCTCTCATTAGAGGTTATTCTTGGCACAAAAAGCAAATAAAAAGGATAAGGAGCGGTTATTACAGAGGTAATAACTTCCTAGACTCATCTAAAACTTTTGGGTTATCTCCCAATAAGTACTTTTCTTTAACGCCTTTAAGTTAGGCTAGATAGTTTGAGAAGATGCTCACATAAGAAATATGAATTGAAGTAAAAGAGAGCATCAAGAAGCAAATTCAAAGCACATTTAAGTCTAACCCGTTTCCTATGCATAGGAATCTTGTAAAGAAACAAGTCATGAAAGCACAAAGCAACAAGCATAGGAAAACAAAACAAGTGCAACTTCAAGACTTTCAACATAAAGAGGGGAAACTTAATATTGTTGAGATACATAAAACCATGTTTTCCTCTCTCATAATAACTTTCAGTAGCATCATGAATGAAATTAACAATATAACTATCACATGAAACATTCTTATCATGAGCCACATGCATATAATCATTATTACTCTCCACATAAGTATAGTCATTCTTATTAATTGTAGTGGGAGCAAATTCAACAAAATAGCTATCATTATTATTCTCATCACCATAATAATCAAATATAGGAGGCATATTGTAATCATAATTAATTTTCTCCTCAATAGTAGGTGGACTGAAAATAACATACTCATCATTGTAATCATCATATATTGGAGGTTTGGTATCATCATAAGCAATATAATAGCTATCTTCCAAAGCTGGGGGACTAAAAAGATCATTTTCATAAAAACTAGCTTCCCCAATCTTAGAATTTTCCATAGAATTCGCAATAATGGTGTCCAAAGAATTCATACTAACAACATTGCTATTAGCATGCAAATAAAGTTCCATAGGTTTTTTAATTTTCTCTTCAAACACTTCATGTCCTAACTCAAGATAAATACTATAAAGCTCTCTAATTTTGTTGTTGTTTTCCATTAAGCCCAACTTTTGAAAACAAGAAACAAAAAGACAAAATTGCAGAATCTAAAGGAAATAACTTCGAGTACTCACACTAGAAAATAGGCGTTTGTCGTGGAAGGTTCTTCTTCTTTAATCCTCCAGTGTGAATACCTTTTACCTTTCCTCCCCGGCAACGGCGCCAGAAAATAGCTTGATGTCTACGCACTTCTATTCTTGTAGATAGTTGTTGGGCCTCCAAGTGCAGAGGTTTGTAGAACAGCAGCAAGTTTTCCCTTAAGTGGATCACCCAAGGTTTATCGAACTTTGGGAGGAAGTGGTCAAAGGTATCCCCTCTCAAGCAACCCTGCAATCAAGATACAAGAAGTCTTTTGTGTCCCCAACACACCCAATACACTTGTCAGGTGTATAGGTGCACTAGTTCGGCGAAGATATAGTGAAATACAAGTGGTATGGATATAAGATAACGGTGCCAGCAAATAGCTTGATGGTGTGGAAGATACTAAAGGCGAACTGAAGTAAAGATGGAAGCAAGCAAACATGTAACAGATCTAATAGCAAACGGTGTATCAATGCTTAGAAACAAGGCCTAGGGATCATACTTTCACTAGTGAACACTCTCATATAAATATATTCTCTTTATGATACTACTCTTAACTACTCTCCGGTTGGACACTCTAATCGATGGTAGGGCTATAACAGCACTCCTCAAAGTAAGCCTTTCCCATCTAGATAACCCCACACTGTCACCTTGAGCACTAGATGGTTCAAACAAACACCACAATTTCATAAAGACATCCAACTCCAAATATAACTTATAACAAGTATATGTAATCTCTAGCCTAAGTGCCACCATGGTGAGCATGCTGTCACTTTCACACACATGGGGAGAGCAGAGATCTATTAAAGCACTTGAGTAGCGGAATAGATCTATAGATTACAAGCTCATGATCTCAATAAGATCATGCATAGAGAGAGAGATGAACACATAGCTACCGGTAGAACCCTGAGCCTCGAGAGAGAACTACTCCCTCCTCATCATGGGAATCAACAATGGCGATGGAGATGGTGGTGGAGATCAATGGAGATGGCTCCGGGGGCACTTCCCTGTCCCGGTAGGGTGCCGGAACAGAGACTTTCTGTCCCCCGAATCTCCCCTTCGGTGGCGGCGGCACCGCGGAACTTTTCGTGGCTGGAGGCTTGATTCTTTAGGGTTTATGCCTCGGGAGGCTTCTTATAGGCCAGAGGCAAGGTCGGTGGAGTGTCAGGGGGCCCACACCATGCCCTGGCGCGGCCTGGGGGGACCCGCGCCATGGGGTGGTGTGGCCACCCTGTGGCCCCTCCCCGACTCTCCTTCTGGCTCCGTGAGTCTTCCGGGAAAATATCAACTTTGGCTTTTGTCCGGTCCAATTCCGAGAATATTGATTTTCTGACTTTGCTGGAACCAAAAACAGCAGAAAATAGGCAACTGGCACTGTGGCACTTGTTAATTGGTTAGTCCAAGAAATCATATGAAAAGTACTCCAAAGTGTGGACAAAACATAAGAAAGTAGATAAAACCAAGCATGGAACATCAAAAATTATAGATACATTTGCTATGTATCATGTGGTCATATATATCAATGTGGTTTTGCAAAAAACACATGCAATAATGTGGTCATGTGGATCAATGACTAGTGGATATCAATGTGCAATGACTCTAGGGGATCCATGCATGTGTCAAACCATGGTGTACAAAGGCTAAAAAACATATAGGAAAGCAGGTTCCACATTTAATGTTGCACCAGTTTGACAAAAGTTGTTGCATCACTAAATCCACTAGTGTGTGTGGCCATGTAGATATCAATGTTGCTTTTGGAAAAGAACACATGCAATATGGTCATGTGGATCAATGTTAACTCTAGTGGATATCAATGTGGTTTAAGAAATTAAAAGAACACATGCAACGACTACTCTAGGGGATAGATCCATGTATGAAACCATGGTGTATAGAGACCAAAAACACATAGGAAAGCAGCTTCCACATTGCATGTTGCACCAGTGTGACAAAAGTTACATCACAGAATCCATTGGAGTGTGTGTGGTTATGTAGATATCAATGTGATTTTGGAAAATAATACATGCAATGTGGTCATGTGTATCTCAATGACTCTAGTGGATATCAATGTGGTTTAGGAAATTAAAAGAACACATGCAATGATTACTCTATGGGATATATCCATGTGTCAAACCAAGGTGTATAGAGACTAACACATAGGAAAGCAACTTCCACATTGCATGTTGCATCAGTGTGACAGAAGTTGCATCAGAGAATCCACTAGAGTGTGTGTGGTCATGTAGATATCAATGTGGTTTTGGAAAACAACACATGCAATATGGTCATGTGGATCAATGAATAATGGATATCAATGTGAAGTGACTCTAGGGGATCCATGTGGCAAATCATGGTATACAAAGACCAAGAACACATATGAAAGCAACTTCCACATTACATGTTGCACTAGTGTGATAGAAGTTGCATCATAGAATCCACTGGATTGTGTGTGGTCATGTCATATAAATGTGGTTTTGGAAAGGAACACATGCAAGGTGGTCATGTGGATCAATGACTAGTGAATATCAATGTGCAATGACTCTAGGGGATCCATGTGTCAAACCATGGTGTACAAAGACCAAAAACACATAGGAAAGCAGCTTCCACATTGCATGTTGCACTAGTGTGACAGAAGTTGTTGCATCACAAAATCCACTAGAGTGTGTGTGGTCATGTAGATATCAATGTGGTTTTGTAAAAAACACATGCAATGTGGTCATGTGGACCAATGACTCTAGTGGGCATGTGGTCATGTGCATGTTGATGGTTGCATTCGAGGGCCTTTTTGGTCCACATGCATGCATGCATGGAGTATCTAGAGTTGCATGTGTTCTTTTCCAAACCACATTGATCCACATGAGCACACACACACACACTCCAATATGGATGCTTCTATCACAATGGTGCATATCGTGCAAGTTGGGAGTTGCATTATTCTAGGGCCTTTTTGGTCCGCATGCATGCATGCATGGAGCATGTAGAGTTGAATGTGTTCTTTTCCAAACCACATTGATCCACATGAGCACACACACTCTAATATGGATGCTTCTTTGACACTGGTGCATCGATCATGAATGTTGGTAGTTGCATTCCAGGGCCTTTTTGGGCTTTCTGACCACAAGCATGCATGCATGGAGTATCTATAGTCATTGCATGTATATATATGAAACGTTTGACCGACGTCATATATATATATGAAGAGTTTGATATAGATTGGTAGATGTTCCTTAAAAATGATTTACTAAAAAATTAGAAGAAATCGAGTGGGTTTTGCATTTTCCATTGACATGCCTAAAAATGATTAAATGCAAAATAAATCGAGTTGTACACTATTTCCCACTCGTGTGTTTTGCATTGGCACGTGCATTGTACATGTTTCCCACCCCGCGTGCGCTCCCACCGCCCAACTGCCCCATCATCTCCCAGTCATTTAAAAGACATCAGCCACATGGTTTCCCCCATTTTTCCACTCCATCCCACTCTTCCCTCTGCACTCCAAAGAATAAAAGGAAACCCTAGCAACAAGTACAAGATCATTTTCGCAAATATGAAGAGATCAATACCGGTGGTTGCCGAGGACGCTAAGGTCATTATCGACGAGGAGGCAGCCGATGCCATCGTCGAGAAGGAAGCAGATAACAAGGTCGAAGGGGAAGCGGTTGCAGATCTGGTGGTGCAAGTGAAATATGATTAATATGACGACAGCGAGGATGAGGAACCTACGGATCCGTTCGCGCTCGAGCAAGAATCCAATGATGGGGAACCCGAGGTAACTAGATCTGAATTATGAATGGGGTTTTCTAATTTTATTGTTCATATTTTAATTTATAGGGTATTCTGATCTTGTAGAGTTTGATTAATTAATTTATTCTATGCCTAATAGTTCTATGCTCATCTTTTGTTGGTCGTTTTTTATCTACCCCTAGTCATTCCAGTCGCACATTTTCTAGTTTGATTTGATCTGCTCCTAGTAGTTTTAGGCAGATATTTTGTAGTTTGATTGATCTGCAGTACGTTCTAGTGATATAATTTCATGTGGAGTTCAGATTTTATCTAGGTTGTGTTAATGTTGTCCAATGTATAGTTTGATTTGTATGATAAAATTCACATATATAGTAATCATACGAGCTCTTGATTACATTAACTGAAATTTAATATTTCGTAACTGAAAGCCAATGTCTAATTTATTGAAACCTTGTTAAAATTAACTTAACAAACTATTTACTAAGTTCATCTTTGTTATAGTAAGCTCTGTATGTATATGTATAGATGCATTAAAATGCAGATACATTTCCATCTCTGTTATATTTAGGGAAACAAATTGTTAAATTCCTAATTAACTGAGTATATTTAGGAGAAGAAAATTCCTATTTATACCATGTTCAAACTGAATAAAACTAGCTAGTCATAACTTCTTTTTGTTTTGTCATTTTACTGATAAGATGAGTGGAAAGAATTACTCCATCTGTCCTAATAAAAGGATGTCTCAATTTTCTTAAAATTTGGATATATCTATATATATAGTGAAACTTATATAGATATTCATTCAAATTATTTGAAAGAACATTATAATTATAACTTAAGTGGAGTTACATATACATTAATGTATATGTTAAATACTGGATCATGTATGTTATCAAATCTCTATTATAGTAAGTTCTGTATGTATATGAACAGATGCATTAAAATGCTGATAAATTAAATTTCGCTATGTAGTCCATCTCTATTATATATTTAGGGAAACAAATTGTTAAATTCCTAATTAACTTAGTATATTTAGGAGAAGAAAAATCCAATTTATACCATGTTCAAATTGAATAAAACTATCTAGTCATAACTTCCTTTTGTTTTACCAATTACTGATAAGATAAATGGAAAGAATTACTCCATCTGTCCTAAAAAAGGATGTCTCAGTTTTCTTAAAATTTAGATGTATCTATATATATATACTAAAACTTGTATACATATTCATTCAAATTATTTGAAATAACACTATAATTTTAACTTAAGTGGAGTTACATATACATTAATGTATATACCGGATCATGCATGTTATCCAATATCTGTTATAGTAAGTTCTTTATGTATATGAATAGATGCATTAAAATACTGATAAATCTGTGTAGTCCATCTCTGTTATGTATTTAGGTAAACAAATTGTTAAATTCACAATACACTGAGTATATTTAGGAGAAACAAATTCCTATTTATACCATGTTCAAACTGAATAAAACTAGCTAGTCATAACTTATTTTTGTTTTACCAATTTACTGATAATATAAATGGAAATAATTACTCCATTTGTTCTAAAAAAGGATGTCTCGGTGTTGTTAAATTTGGGATGTATCTTTATATACTGAAACTTGTATAGATTCATTCAAATTATTTTATATAGCACTTACTTTATCATATATGTATGCAAAGAGATATATGTTTAATGGACTATTTTGTTCAAAAGCTGGTTCAACTTGTGCGCACATGCTAAAATTAATCTCTCAACACAACCCTTTCCTAGTTTGATCTCATGATTTTGGGAGAGTAATTTTTTCATTAACTATCTTCTTCTCTGTACTTACTAATTCACAGGAACGAGATAGCGATGTCGGTGAAAGTATGTGGTCCAAGCACGCAAAAAGCCAGCACATCCTGAAGCAGATGAGGAATGGGAGGTTCCCCTTCCGCCGAGGTCCAAACAAGTACAGGTGCCCCTTCTATGTAAAAAGGATTGCGGAAGACCTAAACAACATCGTGCAGCATGTTGGGGCATTGCCCGTGGAGGACAGCGGCATGCACATCATACGAAGGCCAAGCATGCTACCTTCATGGTTTACCTGAGCAAGTATGCCAACCTCGGTCACATTGCTCTGTGGCCCTAACTGCTAGCTCATGTTGCCTGTGTTGCCTCCTGTTGCATCTTCTGCTGCCTCCTATTGCCTCTGCTGCCTCCTGTTGCCTGTTGCCTATTGCTACCTCCTGTTTATGTAATGGGTGTACTATTATATATCGTTTCGGTTGTAATTAAGTACTACTAGTACTATATTATATGCAAGTAGTATGTGGTGGTTGTGATTGAACCTATTTAACTAGTACCTTTTAAGTTGTTTGTTATGATTGTTCCTGGTTGCACATATTTCCCACCTTTCAAAATATTTTTTAGTGTGAATCTTTGAGAAACACACACATGATTATTCCTGGTTTTGCAACAATATATAAAATCCAATGTTATTGTTCCTTGTTGCACCATGTTTGAAATCAACAAAAGATAAATACACATTATTTGCAACCATGATTTTTCCTAGTTGCAACAAGTTTGGTACAACAAGTTAAAGACATCTCATGAATACTGAAAATAACTAACTAGCTAGCTAGCTAACTAAACATCCAACAAAATATCATTCTTCGTAGTTACTGATGATCATTTCTTCTCAGAAGTTCTAACAATGAGCATTAAACTCATTTCTCATACTGATTTCTAAAATGTCAAAACCAAGAGAAGAATACATCCATAATTCAATACTTATTTACACAATTGACAAAAAAAAGAACACACCCTAAAGTCACTGCCACACTAAGCATCATCATGAACCAAACATGCTTGCATTCCATTTCTTTTCTCATTTTCTTCAACCTCAATTTAGATATCTGCAGATATGTGTCTCTATCTGCCAGCCTCAGCTCAATCATCATATTATCATCTTCCTTCTTACATAGCTAGGCAAGCATTATCTACATCTGTGTTGGCCATGGGTTGTCCATCTAGTACAAGTAACAACACACCTCATCCGGACAACCTAAATTTTTTCTACCAATGTCTGCACCATAGGAGGCAACCCTCCTACCAGGAACATGGTTGCACTGATATATCCAACTAGGATCTAGCTCCTTACCACCAATCTCTTGATCTAGGATGGAAATTGACAGCTCCCTATTGATTCCAACCCAACTCTGTAGAACAAATCATGGAAAATCTTCAATTCCCCTAATTGCTAGAACCCTAGCTAGAACAGATTCAGGGACGGTGGAAGACCTAATTTACCTGGTCCACAACATCGCCCTCTCCTGCTGGCTCACGCATCCCCATGGCAGCCGAGATGTGGCAGCGACGACAGAAGAGATGTGACAGCGATGTCTGGTCTGGTGTGGTCCGGCGCGGCGCGGTATGGTGCAGTGTGGTCGGGGAAACGACTCATTATGGGGCCACTCGTCAGCTCTAGCATGGGCCCCACTTGTCGTTGGGTATTACGGGTCCCTTCCACACTCGCCCAAATCCACTCACCTCCTAGCGCTGGGAAAACCCTCTCCGTTGACGGTCGAATCCCCTCCCCTCCCTAGCGATGGACAAACCCCCTCCCCTCTCATACCCTCCCCGGTGATGAGAAAATCCCCTCCCCTCCCCTCCCTTGTGACGACCAAATCACCTTCCCTCCCCTTCCCGGCGATGACCAACCACCCTCCCCTCCCCGACGACGACTGCAACATAAGTGCTCCTCGACCTACTTCCCTTCACCGGGTCACCTCCTCGTTCTAGGTTCACTGTGTCAGTGCTCCATCTAGGTCATCAGCGATGGATATTGGCCTTAGTGTAACCGCCTCGTTCTAGGGCAGAGCGACGGTGTTGCTGTCTATGTCACTGGATGATCTTGAAGTAGTCACCAAATTAATGCCCCAAATTGTTGTTTTTCATAGCTATATGTTCGTGCTGATGGATAATCTTATGATATTAACTGTTTACAACTAGCCAATGATGAATATGGGGCACTTAGCATGTTGATGGGATGATCTCCATCTACTTAGTGTCTTTGTACAACCACTATGGCTCTACATCTCCTTGGTAGATACGGATTCATCTCATTGACTTGTGTGTGCTATCTTACTATGGATCCCACATTATATATTGACTTAGGTCATTGTCTTATTCACATTGGCCAATGATTAAAGTTTTGCACTATCTGTGTCCATGGGATAACACGTGTTCTATACAAACTCATTTGTTATGCATGCTTCTTGCTATATGTTCGATTATCTCATTGATTTATGTGTGCTTTGTTACTATGAGGCCCAAATTGATGTTTTTCATAGCTATGTTAGTGATAAGGGATAATCTTAGGATTTTCACTGTTTACAACTGGTCAATGATGAAAATGTGGCACTTTGACTGTTGATGGGATGATAGGCATCTACTTACTATCTTTGCATGGCCACTATGGTCGTACATGATCCTTGGTATATACAGATTCATCTCATTAGATGATGCTTGTAGTTGTGACCAAACCATATGATTTTTAATTTTATTTTTGTAGTTCACTAATTATTATTTGATTCTTCTAGTTAGCAAGTCTCCAAATGGCCGCACTATCAATGGAAGAATTAGAAAGAGGCGCCTGTAGAAACTCTGAATACTGCAAAATGGAAGGGCTGATGCAGAAGGAGCCTACTGTGCAACATAGCATCGAAATGCAGGTTTTAAAATTGTTTCTACTGACTCTAAGATAGTAGTTAAACCTATTATACAACATCAAAACAAAACATTCTAATTACTGCAATGTCCATTTAGGTTTCTAAAACCAACATTGTCTTAATCAATGTCACATTCGATGTTGATTATGATAATGATGATGATTATGATTTGAAGCAACCTATAGTCAAGAGACCTAAGAAAGTGAGGTTTAGAGCATCTGATGATGATGTGAAGCAACCATTAGTCAAGAGACCTAAGAAAGTGAGGTTCATAGCATCAGATGATGATGTGATGCAGCTAGTCAAGAGACCTAAGAAAGCGAGGTTCAGAGCACCTGATGTTGTTGTTAGAATTGCCAAAGCTAAGAAAACTAGGATCCCAAATCAAGTGTTTAAATTATAATACGTTTAATATATATATATATATACAGTCTATTCCTTTTGAGAGTTTAGTTCCATATATCATTTAGGCATTCATCATTTTTGCCTAACAGGATCTGGCATCGTGTCTAATATGCAAGAGCAATTGTGAATCCAGGTTGTCATCGGGCATGTCCTTTTGTATCTACTTGTCAGAGTCAGAGGGGTTCCAGAACTCAGTGGTAAGTGGTAACAAGCAATTTTCTTTCAAACTACACTGTAAGTCTGTAACCATCTGTTAATGTCTGATTCTTTTGTTTTTGGTGCATAGATTGTGCCATGCAATTCAAGGTTCATGTTCAATCTAGCCACAGCTGAATGTGAGAGTGTGCTCTTCAAGGTGCTTGGGCGCACATACAATATTTACCTCGAGAAAATAAAGAACATGAATATCATGGGAGGTGAAGGCTGGAAGCAATTCATTACACAAAACGATCTTACCGGGGAAGAAATGTTATGTTTTTCTTTGACAGGACTCGTGCCGAGGATAACTATTCTCTATATATGTGGTCTTGGTGGTGAGGAAGACGTATATGAATCTACGGTTGTCGCCCAAAGATGCCACCTTACTGATGATGAGATGGAACACCTCCTAGATACCCTACCACCAATCAACACTTTCATCAGGGTTCCATTTGTGACCCATTTGACAAGGAGAAATCTTGTCCAACATAAGATGGTATGAATACTACCTTTTGTTTGTTCCTTGTATGGATCCATATATAACTTGTGGTGGTCGTTGTCTGACATGATTACTTCTTTTTTTAATCCACGGCGCGACATCACAGAGATTACCTACGAAAGTGGTTTCCTCCATGGGCATCCCTGATGATGGCATGGCTGGAGTACAACTAGGAGATTTTGACATCACCCCAATTGCATACAAGACTGACCCACAGATGGCCGTGCCGTCTTCGGCAATCAGGGGTGGAAGAAATTCCACTAGAGTGAAGATGATCTAAAGGTTGGACAAGCCGTGCTAATCACTAGCAGGAAGACCATAGAAGAGATGTTGGACGTTAAGTTTGTGTTCGAGACCATCTAGAGTGTAGTTATGGTTGGGAACTTTCAAGTTTAACTAGTGATGTAGTCTGGAATAGTTAATTAGTCGTTTGAAACCTAGTGTATATATAATTATATATAATATATTTGCAATGTGCTGCCAGTATATCATCCAGAGGGTAAGGCCTCAGTATACATTCTAGCTGATGATGACTTAAGCCATAAATTACCAATGTTGGTTCCTCTTCCCAGGCTTGAACCTCATGATTGTACAGTCTGATACAATTCCTTTGGTATATGCAACTGGGTTTGACTGTGGGGTGTAACCTGGTGTCGATGGAGATAGACCGATGGTAATCAAGAAAGAGGGCATGACTTACAATGTCACCAACGGCCTCGAGAGAGCGGTTCTCCGTGTCCACCCGGTACAACACTAGTTGACCTTTGGTGAAATCCCTGTTTAACACAAGAAGTAGATCACCATCTGACTCCACAAGGTAAAAATTGGAGGTTTCGCGTATCTGTTCAAACACTGGGGCTACAATTATTTTGGGCATCATGACAGTGCTTATGCGCTGCTCTATTTGGATGTTGGTTGACATGATGTCTCCATTCTCAAGTAATGCATATACTTCCCCTCGGAATGCCATCATGCAGATCAGAAGCACATCAGGTGGTGGGGAATACATTCCTTCTCCAAATGATTCATTGATTTGCCCCGTTGGGGTGCTCTCATCAGCCCATGCAATAATACCGGGATAATCTGTGCAAATGAACACCATCATTGAGGACTTCTTCACGATGACAGATTGCAGAATATAAGATGATATGTGTGCTTGAAATTCTGTGTTAGACTTATGGGTGATTGGGTTCAAAGGACAAATCTTGTACGTCTCCACCCTCTGAGCAAGCACGATGACGCCACGAGAAACACCGACGAAGTAGAATCTTTGGAAGAAGAGGACAATTAACACTAAGATGTTTACAATGGAAAATACAAATTAATGAATGTTATATATATATATCGGATGTGAATGTGGGCCTACGATGTACGTCCTTTAGATTCATCATGAAGCAACGACCAGTGGCGAGGTTGAGGAAGGTGAAGTCGCGGAGGTCTGGAAGTGTGTGATCTATCATGATCCAGTTGTTAAGATGAAATTTGGGCTCTTTTAAAGTGCGGCACCAATCGGTGCAGACTTCCCGACAAGCAACATAGATGTCGATGTACTCCTCTTTATCCAGCAAGTAGTCGGCGATCTTGTAGAGTGGGTCGGCTGGGAGATCAGACCAGTTCCTTTTCATCCGGCTACTGGCCATGGCTTACGTGGGAATGGTTCCTATGATCAAGGAAGAAAGAAGAACATGGAGACGAAGAGAAGAAGAGGAGAAGAGATGAGGGAGACAAAGAGGAACTGCCACTTCAAGGAGACGAGGAGACGAGGGAGAAGAAGCGGAACTGCCACTGCAAGTTTGGATCAACGGCCTTTTTTGCGGAACTAGCGCGTGAACTAGCCATGCACTGCATGCAAGTTTGAATCAAACAGACTGACATGTGGGATCAGACAAAAAACCACCCCCAGATTCCATGAAGTGCTACCGTGCATACTGCGCTGACAGGTGGGGTTAGTTCACGGATGATGTGATCGTGGGAAAAAATGATTCAAACATGCGGCACGACGATATCCATGACGATTATACGTGTGATGAATTGGCTAACTGGGTTTCAGGGCTGGGGATGAAATCCGTGATGATTTCACCATGATGAAATTAGGAAACATCATGAATGACCGGGCCGGAGGCCCTTCGAGCCCCTCCCAACGAAAAAAACTGGACCGTCACGGGTGCATGATGTTTTTAGGTACCATCATGAAAAAACGTCATGGATCTTCCGAATTCTTGTAGTGGGCCTAGAAGGAAGCCACCCCGAAGGGAATGTCAAGCCGCCATTGCCACTAGGCCTAGGTCGACCCACGTGTGTAGACGGGAAGGCACTAGAGGGCATCCCACGGGCGTGCGGCAACTAGCCGCTACCAGCAGCGCACCCAGCACGCAGGCGAGTTCTAGCGAGATGGCAAGCGCGCTGGCAAGCGCGGTAGGAAAGCACCACAGTAGGCCACCGTGCTCTGACGGGATGGCCCAAGGCGGGGCGTTGGCGGGCCACGGCCGCACGCTCGCCCACCATGCCGAGCTGCTGGTGCTAGTGGCTGCTACTTGGTTAGCTCGGGTGGCCCATCCGACCACCACTTTGAGCCTAGTAGGCTGCCCCTTTCCCCTCTCCTTTGAGTTTAGTCCCAGCTGGGAAACCCTTTGGGGAGGGCACACCCCTCCGCCTATATAAATGGGTGCCTATAGGTGGTAAAATACACACAACAACACCAATAGTTCTCTTGTTGCCTTTTGCGGTGGCATGGTCCTTGGAAGGGCTATACACGTAAGAGACAACAAAGCTCCTGCATGTTGTTGTGCTGCGGTGATTCCGGCCAGGAGATCTACTTCCGCAATTTCGGTAGGGATTAGAGATCCGGGAGTCATCGTCTTGCACCATACGTGTGCGATACCTCGGGGTGCTGCCACTTGTGGCACCAGACCGTCGTACGAGGACTAGGACAAGAGGTGACTTGCAAGGAGCTTCACGGCCTTGAGGACGGACGAGTACGACTACATCATCCACGTTCCTGCATGAGCGATATACACTTACGGTCTACAAGGGTATGTTACCGTTATCTCCTCTCCATCATTGCATTACTTCTTAGATATATCCTGGCTAGGTGTTTTCCTACATAGGATTTTTTTTGTTTTCTGCCACAGAAACCCTTCAGTGGTATTGGAGACAATCTATGCGTAGTATGCTAGTACAGATACACACATGACGAATGTGGGCATTGATCCTCTAGTTTTTACCCTCCTACGTGTATTTTTTTATATCGCGGCACTGTTTGATGAAGCGGCCCGGGCCAAACTTACACGTAATCTTATGCGAGACTGGTTCCATGCTCAACGTACGACTTGTACCATATAAGTGGCTAGCGGGTGTTTGTCTCTCTCATAGTAGTAGATATAACATCTACAACGGAGGGCCCCAAAAGGGGTGTAGTATAGTCAACTATTGGATTCGTGTTGTGGTTGGAAGTTCGTAGGTAGAAACGGTTCTATTGCGAAAGCCTAACATCTATGGGAAAACTGCAATAGATAAAGAAGAGGCGTCTAACTTTATGATGTAGGGAGGCTTGTGATGTGATATGGTTATAGTTGTGAACAATATAAGGTAGTTTATTTTCCTACTACTAAGTTGTATAGTAGTAGTCATCGCAATGATGAATGATAAGACTGACGGCGTCGTGGACTTAGTGCCAAACTGTTGGCAAGATGGAGATCATTCTAGGAGCACCTGATAAGAGATCAAGGAGCACGAATACAACCATGTCATATCACATATAATTGCATGTGATGTTACTTTTTGTGTGCATCTTGTTTGTTTGCTATTATAAGATACACAACTGTAGCATCAAAATAAGATGATCCCTAACTAATACCAACATAGTGTTATCCCAAGTGTGCACCACCAAGAAAGTTCGTCGTCATGAAGCAGGTCGTGATGATCGGGTGTTAGACATCTCAGAGTTCGCATATGGTGGGTGCAAGCCATGTATGCACTTCGAATACACTAAGGTTGAGTTAGCGAGCCTGGCATGTACAAACATGGCCTAAGAACATAGTAGATCGAAAGATCAAGCATGAATCACATGGATGATGTGATCGACGGATATAGTCCACCCTGGCAGCTGTATCAAAGGCTGTAATGATCGGGGATGATATAGTGTAAAGGGATCGGGTAATCACTAAACTATCTTCGGGATGGTAGTTTAAGTGGGAGCTCATTTGTTAATGTGATTACAAATTTGAACTCTTATTTACATGGATATGACTTATCGGGTCCCCGTGATTAGTTACCCTGGGCATTCAAAGGCCTACGACCCATAAAGCCCATGAAGAGTAAGAGAGTCAATGAAGCATCCGATGGACAAAACATGTCTTGGAAGTCAAGAAAGAAGTGTAAACTGGCATAATAATAGTGTTGTAATCATAACTTGTAACCTATCCATATACGGCTCCAGGACCCAGCTTCTCATATAAAGGCTGGGAGGAGCCAACGGGGAGGGATCTTAGCTTCTAGTAATATGCAATCCACCGTGAGCTAGGTCATAACTAGCGAGCCAGCGACCTTGTAATCATATTCTCCATAATAATCAAACGATTTTGACTTCCTTGTTTGTCTGATCAGCCGATGAAATCCCTAGTGTTTTATTTTCCACAAAACCCCAAGTCCATATAACCATGGGCACTGCAGAGGTTACCGCTCCTTAATCGACACTGTCTGTGGGAAATCTGAGCACTAAAGCCATGGATTTTTTGGCCCCCTCTTCACCAAGAAATGACCCCACAACCAAGGTCGGTGAGATCTGTTGCGATCTCGTAGATCCACGCCTGCCCACCCCTGTTTTGGCCTCCGTCGACTTTGACGGGGAGACCGATCTCATGATCGGGTGCTTCCACTTCCGCATGGGGGGACTCGAAAACCTCTGCCTTTCGGCCCCTATCTACTCGGGTTCATCGATCATAACAATGGAGCCTAGGAAAACACCTACATCATCTAGCGGCTCATCTAGAAAAGCCACACCTCAGCCAACGAACGTCAAACAAAGCCGCGGAAACTCCATAGATCTGGGGGATCTGACCGATCTATATGATGGTCTCTCCTTCAGGTCAGATTCTCAGCTAGCGCCGCCACGCGGCTCAAGACCGACAAACGTCGAACTCTACAAAACTGAGGAAAGTGTTGACTTCATAATTAGGAAGGCCAAATCTTCCCCGGAACAGAATCCGTGGGATTTCACTAGTTTCCAAGAAAGTGTCTCCTATGGATCTGATAGCAACAATAGTAACCTATACATGAGGCATCATCAAGTGTGCATGATCATTGGGGAAGGAACGTTAACAACTAAAGACTCCAACAGTAACCCGATCCTTGATCCCAATGATATTCTAGTAGATGACGATGCAAGACACCACGGGAACAGGGAAGATCCCCAATAACCGCATTGTAGAAGGAAGGGAAGGAGCACGCGACGACGAGCAGCTAACATTTTGGCTGCCATCGACAACATGGAAAAAAGTTAGAGACGTTGTTTCGGGTGTGGTACTGATGACGAGAGATGCCGCATGCGAAGAACTGATGGCCTACCAGTACCTCCTCCACAACAAAATAAAGGATCTGCTCAGGTTGCATAGGCAACTCGACGAAAGGAAGAGGCTAGGGGAACTTTCCAGATGCAGGACATTCTGAGGGGCACTGCCGAGGAGGGGAACTTTCCAGATGCAGGACATTCTGGAGGCCGAAAGACACGAGCTGGACCATGATCTGGACCTATCATTTATGTCAGTGGATTCAGCAGGAAACATAAAAGCAAAACAGCATTAGCCGCCATTGTCGCTGCCCAAACCTACCTCCTCACAACTCAACCAACAGACGACGATCCCCGGGAAGCTATCCATCGCTCCGCTGTCATGGGCCTCTGCATGGTAGGAGCATCCCAAACACAAGGAGAGTAAGGAATTATCCACCAACCCGAGAAATCACCGTGACATCGTAGCAACCCTCGGCATATGGAAAACATCCGATGCTCATGCTCACCTCATCATGTGCGCTTCTCGGACTCCGAGCGGGGGGACGATGCCAGAAATGTCATTACACAACATAGGGTTGACAGATCTAGGGAGGAGCATAGTAGCCGAAGTTATTACGATGATAAAAGTGAGGATGAGCATGAACCTTGCGGCGGTAGTTGCTTTACCCGACGGGTTTGCAAGACCCCAGTACCCAAGGATTTCAAGCTCCCTCACGATTGCCAAAAGTATGATGGCCTCTAGGAACCCAAAGCATGGCTGGCTGATTACTTGCAAACCATCAAACTCCAAGGTGGCTCAAAAGCTACCTCTATGTAAAGCCTGTAGCTGCACTTGAGCGACACCACTCAATCATGGCTCAAACAATTACCCGAAGAATCCATCCGAATCTGGAGCGACCTCGAGGAAAAGTTTATCTGAAATTTAAAATCCACATTCAAGCATCCCGCGTCCATCGAAGAATTGCGAGCGTGCAAGCAGAAGCCTGGGGAGTCAATACGAGCATTCATCCAGACATGGAACATCATTAGAACTCAATCGAAACTATATCGGATGAAAGGGCGATTGATGCTTTCAACAATGGCCTTCATCGAAAAGAATTTATTGAGGAGTTGGGACGAGTCAAACCCAAGACAATTTCTTAGCTAATGGACATGGCCAACCACTAGGCGCACGACAAAGATGCGGTGAATAACAATTGGGGACGCTAACCCGAGGAAGAGAGAGAGAGAGGTGCAATAATGATAACAGGAGAAGGCAAAGCAATGACACGCACAGTGGGCCAAGTAATGTCACATCAGGCTTTACCAGGGAGGACAACCGAAGAAACGACAATCGTTACAACGGATACCGCAGTAATAGAGATGATGTTGGAGGGAGTAGGACAACACAACAATACCGGCCAAGGGCTCAAGAGCCACCAATGTCTCCAATGCAGATGCTTGATGGACCATGCAATATGCACTTTTACATCGACTCTGAGGGTAGGAGCCGCTCAACTCACCTCATGAAAGATTGCCGCATGTTCCTTGGTATGCAGGTAGTCTGCAACCCCAAGGTAACCGACGCAACAAACAAAGGGTATGCTAGTGCACCAGAAACCCTAGCTCTCACTGCACCACCACCACCACCAGGGCCGCTGCCAGCAGGTCAGCCGCAACATGCATAAAACATAAACCAGGAGGATGAATACCCGAGGTCCAAGGGAGCGATTTCGATGATCCAAAAGGGACGTCCATCCAACAGAATCTAGAAGTTGATCACACGACAAGTTAATATGGCAGTAATGGCACCACTATCGACACCCTAATATCTCCACTGGTCAGAGCAAGAAATAACATTCAATAGGGCCTATCACCCGCTTCGAGTCCCACGACCGGGTCATTCGGCTTTGATAGTGGAGGCCCAAATTTGCGGATTCTACATGAGCAAGGTTTGCATGGATGCAGGAACCATCATCAACCTCATCTACGCGAAAACTTTGTGGGCAATGAACTGTTCCTTGACGAACTTGGCACCAACTGAAACATCCTTCCACGACATAGTTGCAGGTAAAGCCAAAATTCCTTTAGGCAAAATCTATCTTGATTTTGTCTTCTGATCACGGGACAATTTTAGGCGTGGCTTCCAATCTTGGTCCCACATAGGAAAGCGTGCTCATCGAGTTCCTCCGTAAGTGCTGGGAGAATTTTCCATGGGCACCAACTAACATGCCAGGAATCCCTGGGGAACTCGATGAGCATGAACTTAACTTATATCCTGACGCCAAACCTGTGAAGCAATCACTTCGCCGTTTCATGGAACCCAAGCACAAGGCCATTGGATGGGAGCTCCATTGCCTCACAGACTCCAAGTTTATCAAGGAGATCAAGAAAGCAAAATAGGTCACCAACCCAGTGTGCGTCCTGAAGAAAAACACAAAATAACTACGTATTGAAGGGAATATGCCCGAGAGGCAATAATAAAGTGGTTATTATCTTATTCCATGTTTATGATAAATGTTTATTTTGCATGCTATAATTGTATTGATCGGAAACATCAATACATGTGTGTTTAATAAACAAAAAAGGGTTCCTAGTTATGCCTCTCTTATAGACTAGCTTGTTGATTAACAAGATGATCAAGGTTTCCTGATCATGGACATTGGATGTTGTTAATAACAAGGTCACAACATTTGTGAAATGACGTGATGAACATTCATCCGAAGTATAGCATTACGATCAAGTCATTATGTTTACATTGCTATAACATCATACGAAGTAATCTTTATCCTTAGACCATGAGATCATGTTAATCGCTAACACCAGAAGAGTATCTTGATAACATCAAACGTTACACCGTAACTGGGTGACTATAAAGATGGGTTCAGTGCTATGAAAGTGTTATGTTGAGGCTCATGGATCAAGAGTGGAATTTTTCAATCCCGATGACGGATAGATATACTCTAGGCCCTCTCGGTGATATCACATTAAGGTAGCTTGCAAGCAAGTGATGTGATCACTAAAATGTTATATCACGGGAACGAGAAAAGAGTGCATGTCGGTAACGAGATCAAACTAGGTATTTGGATACCGATGATTGAATCTCGGACATGTATTATATCAAGAGACAAAGGGATTAAATTACAAGCGTTAAAGGTTCTCACGATCACAGAAGTCATCGTTAAATATGCAGGAGTCAGTATGGACCTCCAGGTCTCGCTTCTGATTATTGATCTGAGAGGAGTCTCAATCATGTCTGCATTATTCGCGAACCGTAGGGTGACACACTTAAGAGTTACCGGACACCATTTTGGAGCACATATGTTTCAGACGAAAGAATTGCAAAGCGCAGGAATTGTTTCGATAGAAACCGGAAATTGTTTCGGGTAAAATTGCAGAAAGTGGTTCTGCATGTGTTATTGAAATATTGCAAGGGGTTATATGTGAATGTTTGTTAATTAAAGTAATTACCAAAATTCTGAATAAATTTAATAAAAGAGTTTTATTAAATGAGAGAGCATTAAACTTGGAGAATTTTAATGCATTTAAAGTAGGGACTTTAAAGGGGAATGTGAAGAGGCATTTTAATGTGGAGGGGTTACCACCACATGAATGGGGGAGGTGAGGAGTCACCCCCCATGCGCCAGCCATGGAGAGGAGGGGCACCCCCTCCTCCTATAAAATGCCCCCCTCTTCCTCCTTCTTCCTCACACCTCCTTGTGAAGGATCTCTCTCCCCCTCTAGAATTATTCCCCCATGGTCTCGGATTAGCGAGATACATGTTCCCGGTGACATTTCGTCTAGAAGGAGTTGATGCTTCCGCTGGATCGCTGGAGCGAGGAGGTGGAGGTTGTCCGGTGGCTTGAACGTGTGTGCGAGTGCGGATGCGCTGCTGAGTTGCGGCGCTCGGACTTCCTCATGATCTTGAGATCAGCAAGTGTACGACTACATCAACCACGAGTTCCTACTCGTTAACAAAACTTGTTGTCTTCGAGGGTAAGTTCTCGTTGGACGTATGTCCACCCGTTGCTCTGTACCTAGTAGATAGATCTCGGCGTGTAGTTCTCATCGTAGGAAATTTTTTGTTTTCTATGCTGCGGACCCAACAGTGGTATCAGAGCGTGATCTATGCGTAGGTGCTTTGCACGGGTAGTACACATATGTTTATATGTGGGTGATGATGATCATGCTATTGCATCTTCTATGTATTTCGGATATTGGTGGCATAGTGGGATGAAGCGGCCCGGACCAACCTTACATGTCATCGTACATGAGACCAGTTCCACGACTGACATGCAAATTGTTTTGCATAAGTGGCTAGCGGGTGTCTCTCTCTCCTACTATAGTCAATATCTGATTTACAATGAGTTGCTAATAACTTGGTTATCCTCGTTGTGGTTCATGTTCGTAGGTAAGACCGATTCTATCTCCGAAATCCCTAAGCCACGTAAAACTTGCAATTGATAAATTAGAGGTGTCTAGTTTAGATCGTTGAGGGGCTAGTGTATTGATATGGTATTGTTGTAAGTAGATGTATGATAGATGCTCTTACAACACATTCAACATGTAAGTTCCATAGACCTTGGCCTTACACACAAAGGAATGATAGAGATAATACCACGATGCAAATGATAGAGATCAAATGCATGGACCATATCATCTCACTTTACACATTAGATGTTAGCATCTTATACTGCTAGTTTGGCGCTTTCTGTAGCATTATAAGATGATCCCTTATTTAGATATCAAGATAAAAAATATATTCTTCCTTAAGTATGCACTGTTTTGTGGATCGTGTTTCGAGACATCACGTGATGATCGGGTGTACTCGACTCTATGCTTTCATACAAACGGGTGTAAGACAGTTTTACACATGCGAGTACTAAGGTTCTTACTTGGCGAGCCTAGCATGTACAGACATGGCCTCGGAACACGGACCGAAAGGTTAAGCATGAGTCATATAGTTGACATGATGCCCATATAGATGCTCGCCTTTGAAGCTACATCAACTCACGTGATGGTCGGACTTGGTGTAGTGGATTTGGTTCATGTAATCACCAAAAGGGCACGAGGGATGTCATTTTTGAGTGGGAGTTCATTTCTAATTTGGATTAGTCGAACTCAATTTGTCATAAAATAAATCGAAGTGAATTTGCATAATTTGTTGTAGTCAATTGCATCTGTTTACTACCTTATGCTTAGTTTTAATTGAGATAATAGAACTATAGAATTCTAGATATTTACTTTACGGAACGGTATCGTATTGTTTTGAATGTCAATTTAAAGTTTAGAAGTCCTATTGCAAACTTTCAGCAAACTCTATTTACTCCATGAAGTTTAATAAGTAGTATTAAATCAAGAGTAAGAATTCCAATGTTAGTATCTAAAGTATCATGTTTGCCTCCATGATTATTGATATTCAAAAGTTGTTTTAATATCAAGATTATATAGGAGCTGAAAATTGTTTTAGAAACCATCATGTGAAAGATATTGTGATATCTGAAACAATGTTTTTGGTTGCATTATGATAGAGTATAATTTAGCAAAAATACATGTTCTCATATTGTATGAGAATTTTTAAAGGATGGAGATGCTAAGCATCCGGATCTCCCAAAAAGGTTTTGGGAACTACCATTATATTCGCGATTCTTCCTTATAGGCTATAGTAGCTTGATCATGAAAGTTGTCATGATAAGGATGAATAGAAGATGTAAGTAAAATGTTTACTACACTAATAGATTACTAAAGAATGGATTTTTGAAAGAATACCAAAACATTTGATGATGGTGATCCACTTCAAAGTGCAAGTCCAAAGGTATTAGTATTTGACTATATACGCTTTGTACTATGTGTCATGTGAATGACACCACTATTGATATTGATAGATTCTTTTAAAAGAAAAAGGAATTGCTAAAAGAGAATCTATAAAATATTTGGCAGAAAAGAAAAGTTGGAAATGTCTAACTTAGGATATAGAAGATATACACGTTACGGCTGTATTCCTTGCTTGTTAAACAATGTGGTTCTAAGGTATGGGATACCGAATTGGTTGGTATGAAGTGTCATATAGGACAACACAATTCATGAACTGCAATGGCCTAAGTAACTAGCAAGAGAATAAGTGATGATGTTCATCGAAAACAAATAAAGTGTTATTGTGTTTTTCGTTGTCGTCAAACCTAGCCTTCAAGATTTGTTTTAATAATTGTTATTTTGTTCCGGTATTATGAGAACAATGGTTGTTCAAATAATTACCGTATTCCATAAAGGATGGATGAAAATTTACAATTATGGTGGGAGAAATCACATCCATAAACACTATTGCTAAAATGTCACAATACAAATGATTGAAAGATCACTTATGAAGTGACATCGCTGTTTAAATTATATTGGAAAGAAAACATGAAGAAACTCCATGTTGATGGAATTTTGGAGTCTTTGATTTTGATCAATTGACGCTTGTGAAAGTTTCCTCGAGATAATTGAAACTCTGTCCATAGGCCAAAGAGGAACGGATGACTAACTTATTTGGATATTATACATATTGATGTATATAGTCCATTATATGTAGCCATATGCGATGGATATTTTTGCTTCATATGCTTTCTCCAGAAATTTAAGTGAATATATCTATATATTTACTTAATAAGGAAGAAGTATGAAACATTTGAAAATTGTTCAAAGACTTTCAAGATGAAGTGGAAAATCGTTGTAACAAGAAAATAAAAGAGTTTATGATTTGATCATAAAGGAAGATATTTGAGTTGCAGGTTTAGCAAAACACCTAAGATTTGAGGAATTGTTCCATGATTTGTGTTTTCCCGATAAACCATAGGAGTATGGCATATTCGAGAGATGAAATCAAACCATGTTTAACATGGTAAGATCAAATGTGTCATTTATAAAACTGCCATTATGTTTTATGGATTGAAGCTTTAGAGACTACTGCTTTTACACTGAAAAGAGCACCATCGTGATCCGTTGAAATGACACCATATGAGTTATAGTTGGGGATAAAACCTGAATTGTCTTTTCTTCAATTTTGGTATGCTATGCATAAGTAAAATGTTTACAACCAAAGTCGGATAAGCACGTCTTTGTAGGTTATCCCAAAGAATTTATTGGGAATTTCTCCATAACACCGAGGACAAAAGAGTTTGTTACTTGGAACGCCAAGTTTCTTGAGAAGGAATTTATCGCGAAAAGTTAAGTGGGAGGACAATAGAACTTTGATAAGGTTGTTGAACCTTAGCTATATGTGCTAAGTAGCACAGCGCCGGAAAGTGTCCCGGTGCGGCCACAATGCTCATGGCTCCCGTGATTACAAAGGGTGTGATCTCGGAGAATAGAGTTCATATTGAACCGTGTGGGTCGGTAAGAATCAAATAGTAAGATTTGATAAGCAAGTCATTATTGTTTTGACAATGATGAACCGACTACATGCAAAGAAGCAATGATGGGCCCTGACTCCATAAAATGACTAGAAGTCATAGAATCCATGATAGTATCCATACACGAGAAATCAAGTTTCTGAACTTGGAAGACCCTCCAGAAATGCGTGAAGCCTATCGGTCGTGTTTGGATCTATAAAGAAATAAGACATGGATATTTAACATCTATGAAATAGTCGACATGTCGGAAAGAAGTTTACGACAATGTTCAAGGAGTTGATTATGACAAGATTTGATCTTTCATAGCGATATTTAGTCTTGACGGATTAATGTAGCAACCACTACGTATAATTTGATGTATGGTAGTTGAACAAACAAAACAATGTTCTTATAATAGAATGGTTACCTAGGACGTGTACAAGACACGGTCCGGAGGGTTTTGTTAATTCAAAGGGTGCTAAAAGGGCATGCAAACTTCAATAGTTGAAGTAAGCATAGTGGAGTTGGAATCTTCACCATGATGAAACTGTTAAAAGAGTTTAAATTCATCGGAGATGATGAAGATGATTGCATTTGCAATAAATTAAGTGGGAGCACTGAGACATATTTCTAATACATTATGTAGATGATATATTGTTGATTGGAAATGATGTATGTTGTATTGACACAAGTTAAGAATTTCATTAAAATAAGATTTCGATGAAAGACTTGGGTAAACCCAGAATATTTGGCATCAATATCCATATGGATAGATTAAGGCGCTAATATGGTTGTGCCAGACATACATATATGAGATATTGAAAGGGTTCAATATGGAAACAACAAGAAAGGTTCTTGCTGCATGGAAAGAATTGTATCAAAATTCAAGTGTTTCAACACTCAGTGAGTAAAATCACATGAAGATTTTGATCGATTATACCATGATATGTATATATCCAAAATGTCCTATGCTCTAAATGTTATGAGCACATACCAGAATGATTCATAAGATGATCACTGGATGATAGTAAAGATATTCTTATGAGCTTTGGAAGAACTAAGAATATATCATGTATAAGTGACAAATAGTTAAAGGTAGTTCATTGTAAAGTGTTACATTGATATTATTTTTTGTCAGAAGATACAAATTAAATTTATCTCAATTTATACTATGGGTGGCACAATGTAATGGAAAGGATGTTCCATGATGGATTTGGATGAGTTCCAAAGTTGAGACATTGTGACGGATACTACAACAAAAAGGTTAAGTATATAACTGCTATAGTAGCAGTAAAGGAGGGCATTTGTGTTAAGTAGTTTGTTATCAAACTAGGTGTGGTTCAAAGTGGGCTAATACTATAAAGATATATTGTGTGACAATAATATCAACATATTTTAACCCGAACAAACTAAAGGTCTCACCAAAGGACCAAATTTATATAATGTCATCTCATTTGAGAATGAGTGATGCGTAGAGACGCAAAGACATGCAAATACACACGGACCTGAAACTGTCAGATCCGGAGATTATGTTAACCACTAGCAATCGCGTATATACAACACCAGAAAGCCATAAGTTTTCAATACGCAAAGTTTTTCAAACTAGATTATTGACTCTAGTGCAAGTGGGAGACTGAAGGGAATATGCCCGAGAGGCAATAATAAAGTGGTTATTATCTTATTCCATGTTTATGATAAATGTTTATTTTGCATGCTATAATTGTATTGATCGGAAACGTTAATACATGTGTGTTTAATAAACAAAAAGGGTTCCTAGTTATGCCTCTCTTATAGACTAGCTTGTTGATTAACAAGATGATCAAGGTTTCCTAATCATGGACATTGGATGTTGTTAATAACAAGGTCACATCATTTGTGAAATGATGTGATGAACATTCATCCGAAGTATAGCATTACGATCAAGTCATTATGTTTACATTGCTATAACATCATACAAAGTAATATTTGTCCTTAGACCATGAGATCATGTTAATTCCTAACACCAGAAGAGTATCTTGATAACATCAAACGTCACACCGCAACTAGGTGACTATAAATATGGGTCCAGTGCTACGAAGGTGTTATGTTGAGGCTCATGGATCAAGAGTGGAATTTGTCAATCCCGATGATGGATAGATATACTCTGGGCCCTCTCGGTGATATCACATTAAGGTAGCTTGCAAGCAAGTGATGTGATCACTAGAATGTTATATCACGGGAACGAGAAAAGAGTGCATGTCGGTAACGAGATCAAACTAGGTATTTGGATACCGATGATTGAATCTCGGACATGTATTATATCAAGAGACAAAGGGATTAAATTACAAGCGTTAAAGGTTCTCACGATCACAGAAGTCATCGTTGAATATGCAGGAGTCAGTATGGACCTCCAGGTCCCGCTTCTGATTATTGATCTGAGAGGAGTCTCAATCATGTCTGCATTATTCGCGAACCGTAGGGTGACACACTTAAGAGTTACCAGACACCATTTTGGAGCACATATGTTTCAGACGGAAGAATTGCAAAGCGCAGGAATTGTTTCGATAGAAACCGGAAATTGTTTCGGGTGAAATTGTAGAAAGTGGTTCTGCATGTGATATTGAAATATTGCAAGGGGTTATATGTGAATGTTTGTTAATTAAAGTAATTAACAAAATTCTGAATAAATTTAATAAAAGAGTTTTATTAAATGAGAGAGCAGTAAACTTGGAGAATTTTAATGCATTTAAAGTAGGGACTTTAAAGGGGAATGTGAAGAGGCATTTTAATGTGGAGGGGTTACCACCACATGAATGGGGGAGGTGAGGAGTCACCCCCATGCGCCAGCCATGGAGAGGAGGGGCACCCCCCTCCTCCTATAAAAGGCCCCCCTCTTCCTCCTTCCTCACACCTCCTTGTGAAGGATCTCTCTCCCCCTCTAGAATTATTCCCCCATGGTATCAGATTAGCGAGATACATGTTCCCGATGGCATTTCGTCTAGAAGGAGTTGCTGCTTCCGCTGGATCGCTGGAGTGAGGAGGTGGAGATTGTCCGGTGGCTTGAACATGTGTGTGAGTGCGGATGCGCTGCTGAGTTGCGGCGCTCGGACTTCCTCACGATCTTGAGATCGGCAAGTGTACGACTACATCAACCATGAGTTCCTACTCGTTAACAAAACTCGTTGTCTTCGAGGGTAAGTTCTCATTGGATATATCTCCACCCGTTGCTCTGTACCTAGTAGATAGATCTTGGAGTGTAGTTCTCATCCTAGGATTTTTTTTGTTTTCTATGCTGCGGACCCAACACGTATGTGCATCGACTTCACCACGCTGAACAAACACTGTCCGAAGGATCACTTCTCGCTCCCACGAATCGATCAAATTATTCATGCAACCGCCACATGCAAGCATCTTTCCTTTTTTGGATGCATATTTCAGATACCATCATATTCAGATGAAGGAGGAGGATCAAGATAAAACAACATTTATCACGCCTTATGGTGCATTCTGCTACACTATAATGCCCTTCGGGTTAAAAATCGCAGGTGCTATGTACTAGCGGATGATGCAAAACTGCCTTGGAAGCCAAATCAGAACAAATGTTCAAGTCTACATCGACAACATCATAGTTGCGACAAGGCAGGAATCGACCTTTGTCGATGATCTTTGTGAAACATTCGACAATCTTGACAGATACTGCATCAAGCTCAACCCGACAAAGTGCTCATTTGGAGTCCCCGTGGGGCAACTACTTGGGTACCTCGTATCGGCAAAGGAATAGAGGCAAACCCTGAGAAAATACATGCAATCCTCGCAATGAAAAAACTGACGAATCTTCGCGGTGTGCAACAGCTAGCTGGATGCATCGCAGCACTGAGTCGATTCATCGCTCGGCTGGGTGAAAAGGCACTTCCATTCTATGCTCTCATGAAGAAATCAGAAAAAGTTGAGTGGATCGATGAAGCCTAGAGAGCCTTTGAATCCCTCAAGAAAACACTTTCGACATCCCCTATCATTGTGTCGCCAAAAGATAAAGAGCCTCTGCTGCTCTACATCATCGCCACCAATCAGGTGGTTAGTAACGGGTGGACTATCGCAAAGAACAACACTAGGTAGATAAATTAAACCTTTCAATTATTCAGCTTCATTATGGATCTTGATAAAGTGGGAGGCCATGTCGACCATCTCATGCATCAACGGCTGCAACACAAAGAAAAATCACTCAGGGGCTGAGGAAGGAGCAAGCTGACACAAGCTACGGAACTGATAAAAGAACAACACTTACATCTTTCATGTCAACTTTAGTGGGGGTTTCGGCTATTACCATGCCTTTACCCACGATTCTTTTCTTCTTGGACGGTGGAGGTTTAGGCGCAACAGCGACATCTTTCAGGTCCAGTCTCTCTGCAGATGTCTTTTGCGGATTCTTCGGATCCATTGATTAGATTGGCAACTTGACAATGGGAGACGCGACAAAAGCGGCAGGTGCAGATCGTGGAGAATGCTATTCTTCCTCATCATGCCTAGTTTAGTAAACTAATATTGGCTTTAGTCAGAGAAATTCTTTAAGCCTACAAAAAAATACAACGGAAATAGTACTTATGAAGATATGTTTTGGGTCATGCGGAAGATACCCATCCTTGGAGGAGTAGAAGATATAGGTTCAACAAATTTTGGTTTTGAACCCGCCAAATCGTTGGAGTCTTCGACTGTTTTGATAACTTCACAACGCTTCTGCTTTCTAGCAACGAGTGCCATCTTGATATCTTAGGAATGAGCCAAAGGAACGGAATGGGTATCCTGGGAAGATTCAGCAGTAGAAACATCCCTTTCTTCTTCGGTTGCAACCCCGGTTCTGGTAAAGTCTTCGGATGCGGCGACCGTCGCCACTTTCAGGAAGAGGAGGGAAAGCATAGATTTGATCATGACCCTGCACCAACACAACCAAAGATAGGGGTTAAAAGTTTATATCACAATTGAAATGCATGGAAGAAGTTGAAACATCAAAAGAAATCCAACAAACTTACGTCAGGCACTAGATTCTTCTTGCCATAGGGATCCACTCGACAACCTGAAGGAACTGTTTTTTCTTCGTCAAGGTGGTGAAAGAACGTACCCATTTCTCAAGACCCTCAATGGAAAGATTTTCTGTGGAGATCCTCATCAGGTCCTTCTTTCCAGTATAGGCCCACATACCAGCCAACCTAGCCTAGAGAGGTTGGATGTGCACCTGAAGGAAATAATCCATAATTTGCAAACCTGATAGTTCGCGTCCGGCCTTAGTGCACAACTTCTCGATCCGGTCCAATAGAGGTATAATATCCTTCATCTCCTTAGTACTAGGGTGTTGATCCCATGAATTAAGGCTCCGACAAGTTTTCTTTGGGTCGAAGGGCGCCAACCCGAAGTTCTGACCCTCGACTTGCCGGTCCTTGATGTAGAACCACTTCTTCTTCCAACCTTGGACATACTCCATGAACTTGAAGTCAAAGTAATTAACTTCTGGGTGAATAGAAAATATTGCTCCTCCCACATCATGAACGATGGTGTCGGTGGCATTTCGGCAAACATAGAAAACATATTTTTTCATAAGCCCTAATGGGGATGGATCCCGAGGAAATGTGGAGAATGGAGTTTGGCGTGAGCTGGTAGAGCTGCACATCGTAAACAAAAAGGAGGCCACAGAGGAACTCGTGATCCCGAAGAGGGTGGCCATAGTAGAGAAAGGAGAGAAACATACCCACCATCCTGCCTCCGACGCTGGAATAGCTTCGTCTCTAGGAATCTTGAAGGAGCCCTCCTCCAGGAGACCATCCTTGCGTGCCTCGCGCAGCTCCGACACGGTACACTTGGAAGAGTCCCATCCAATGGCCCTCTTCTTTATTGTCGTGGCGTCAGTAGTGAAGGATCCACCCTTGTTCTTGCTCATGGTGGCCCTAAAGGGAAGCACAAGTGCGTAAGGGAGAGAAAGAGTAGAGAGCAATGGAGCGTAGATGCGGTGCAAGGAGGAAGAAGAAGTGCGCAACAAAGGGGAATATTGAGCAGTAAAAATCTATCCCTTAGATTCTAAAGAAAAGAAGCGCAAATATTAGCCGTCAGATACGGGTGGTGAAATGTTAAGACACAGAGGATGACCACACGTGGCAGGCATCGCTGAAGGTGTTGGGGATATACTTTCCGGGTATCCTCACAGTTCCTCACTGATCAGGGTGGCCCACTTCGGGTTAGAGCTTTGCTTCACGGGCGACCCAGTCAGGGAGAAAGACGGAGTCCAACCCGGCTACGGGAAGGCCCAGAAGACTTACCGACTTAGGCCCATAATGTTACTTGTAGTTCAAGATGTACTCTGTAACCAACTCTTAGTCGTAGCCGGATTGATCTCTCCTGTAAACCCTAGGCCAGATATCTATATAAGTCGGCCTAGGGAAAGCCTTTAGGGGACACCACAATAGTCTACAATCTCAACTCGCACAGGCGATACCCTTGTAACCCATATTCCAGCTCTGCCGTGTTACTGGATTGCTAGCAGGAGTAGGATCCGTCCAAAGCCGGCGGATTCGAACCTGGGTAAACTTGTGTGCTCACCATCCCGGAACACCGTACGTCTCACACCCCTCTCTTCCGCACACCTCGAGGACCCCCTTATGGCGTACTTGTCCTCAATCCGACGACAATTGGCGCCCACCGTGGGGCAAGTGAGCTACGGATCTGCGTTCCGAGCGGAATCTGCGAAAAAATTGGAATCGGTGAGACTATCGCCGTCGGTCGCATCCTCTACGCCAGCGACATCCCTCTCATCGTTCTCGACGAGACTTGGATTCCGGCAAGGGAGGCTGTGACTGCCTACACAATCATGTCTTTTGGTGAGATCGATGTTTACATCGGTTTCACTGAACCTACCAAACCCACCCCAGCGGTGATGATAGAGGCAGAAGAATTTTCTGGGTCCCCTTTGTCCGCGGAGGCGGCAGAGTTCCGGATCTCAGAAAACCCTAATCCCACCCAGCCCGCACCAGTTGCGGAGATAGTGGAGAAATCCGAGCCTGATGAAGACCTAGCGGACCAAGTCGAATCTGGAGTGGATCTCCCTGGAGAAGCCGGATCCCAGATCGACCCACCCGTGGAAGTCGAAATCCAGGAGGAGCATATCAACGACACTGATTCCAGCTCTGACGATGCCGGGACAGACATGCCTTTCCTGAGGTATACACTAAGACGTATGATACTGCAAGGCGAAAGCGCAGACGCAATCCTCGAGACCGTAAAAAGTTTTGACATGGCTGATCGCGAGGGCCGCAGGTACCTCAGGAAGCATGCGACGCATTTCATAGGATACGTAGGATCCGGATCCGGCTCTACCGATGCTGGAGAAAACACCGACTCTGTGCTAGAGCCAATTGGAACAAACGTCGACGTTCCCGCATCCTCGGATGAGTCTATGACGTCGGCAGATTTCCGAAAGTTTTCCGCGGAATATGAAGAGGAGTACAAATCCAAAGCTGCAGAAGGAGGAGAAGCCATGGATGAAGGATCCGGGGAACACTCTCCCAAAGCGCAGAATGACATGGACGTCGGAGATAATCCTGAACTCCAGATTTCCGAAAGTACCGATCAGAGCTTGACTCCGGGAAACGGACCCAAAGTTGTCTTTGCTACCGGCGCTGCCAAGAAGGCAAAGAAGAAGAAAAAGAAGAACAAGACCCCGGCAAAAGACCCTCTCATAGAGGAGGTGATTGCCAAGGAATACGAGGAAGACTCGGATGGAGCACTTATCCCAGACGAGTCGAAAAAAGAAGCATCGGTGGATGGACACGTGATCACCGAAGGTGCGCGTAAACTCATCGATGCCGCATTAACCACACCTATCCCTACAACTGCAGAACTTACTACGGATGAGCTGGACGAAAGGGCACAAGCCCTAGAAGCGCATCGTCAACAACTCCTCGATGAAGCCAAAAACATCGAGGTGGAGAAGAAACGCATGTCAACTAAGGACTACATGTCTTGGTTGCATCAGAAGACATGGAAGCGTCACACCAATGATGACCAATTCCCACGTGTCCGTGCCGTCCTTTTTGGGGATGAGATGGGGAAGCCACGGAAAGACAGCAACAGAGATTGGGTATACCCAACCCTAGTACAGAATACCGTGGCAGCCCGAGAAATTCTATAGGCTAATCCAGGACCAGAGGAGATCCGTTTGGGTATCAAGCTACTCAAGAAGGGACTGGAGCAGCAAAAGGTCGCCCTGTCCGGAAGTCAAAAACTGGTCTCGGATTCTGACCAATGTCGCACCGATCCGGCATAGGCTGACATAAGATCCCATTACGTTCAGGCGCAGTATCATCACCCCGAATGCAGGGAAGACAATTATTCAAGAACCGGATCATCAGGACAACATCGCAGAACTACACATAACTGGAGCAATGTCGCTCCAGCGGCTGAGAAAGACGCGATCACCGCACTGAATCCGAGGAACCCGCCCCGACGAGAGTCCAACGATCGAAAGGGAGAAGATAAAGAGAAACGTCGGGAGGAGGACCGTCAGAGAATGCCACCTCCTAGACATGAAAGCTGTCCGGCTGAGCCTCACCATGGTGGGAACGACGGACGAAGGAACGACGGAAACCATGCTCGGACAAGCCGGCAGGGGGCTCGTCGTAGTTAAGAACCTCCCCAGAACCGGAATAATGACATTCCGGACGGAGGCTGGCGATCAGCCAGAAACAATTCAGCTGCCCCACCCCTCCACCAGGCAGTTATCACAACGGCCCCCAAGGAGGGCAAGGAGGACGACATGGCCGAGGAGGTGGTGGCAGAAGACGAAGTCCGGCTCCAAGGCACCGCAGCCACAGCCGACATTCGGGACGATGTCTATCCCCGAACGACGCAAGGCACATGATCAACTCCAATATAGAGGCGCGACGCTACGAAAACGACGATTTCCACAACTGGTATGACATGCAAAGTGCGTTCTTTTGGTATTTTGAAGGCACATAACGGAGGCCCTGTACGGTTGGAGACCTACAGCGTTGCACCCAGAAAGCCAGAGAAACTTGCCGGGATTACCTCGGACAATCGATCGACACCAAGAACTCCTGTGAAGGAGTAAACGATCAAACCTCGATTGAAGCCTTCATCGCAGGACTCCCAATTAGTCTACTACGTCACCGCTTGAAGTGTGATAAGGTCACTAATCTGGGAGAGATGATAGAAACAGCGAGCAAGTATGCAGATGCTGACGAAGATGCAGAGGGATTACTCAACGTCCTTGTTGTGCCTCAGTCGGCAAAACAACCAAAGCAACAAGCTCAGAAGCGGAAAAATACCTCGGAAGAGAAACCCAATGCGGAAACAACGGTGGTCACTATGGTTTCCGGGTCCGGAGGACGAGGAGGACGTGGTGGAGGCCGCGGGCGTGGCCATGGGACATCAAGGGTCCAAGGTAGGGGAGAACAACAACCAGGCAAAACCTACACTTGGGCCGACATTGCCAATAACCCATGTGTGCATCACCTAGACGCCAATGGGGGCTCATCCCGCACCAACGCTGAGTGTCGTTTTAATGACGACACCAAGAGAGATGATACCGCGGGCTACAAAGCCAAGAGGAAGAAGGGAAAGAAAAATCCCGAAAAGGACAAAGAGACGAAGGAAGATTCCGACATGGAGGAAGCTGATGCTTCAAATCCCAAGCCGGAAGGGAAGAAGACTTTTCCCACCAAAAAAGACACTTACGTCACCTTCCTCGGATCTCAACCAGCAAAGGTCAAGAAAGCAGTTCTCCACGAGCTCAATGCAATAGTTCCGGCTGTCCCTCAGTATCTGGACTGGTCGGAAGTGGCAATCACATTTGACCGCGCTGATCATCCGCCCAAGCTACACAGGCGAGGAAAATATGCCTTAATCGTCAACCCACTTATTGACGGTTATGGTTTCTCCAAGACCCTCATGGACGGTGGTAGCAGCATCAATATTCTCTATGTCGAAACGCTACGCTGGATGAAGATCACGGAGACCCAGTTGAACCATAGCTCTGTGATCTTTCACGGAGTTGTCCCAGGAAGACAAGCTAATTCCCTGGGAAGGATTACTTTGGATGTTACCTTTGGAACTCTAAAGAACTACCGGACGGAGGCACTTTCCTTCGAAGTGGTCCCGTTCAAGAGCGCATACCACGCTATACTCGGACGTCTGGCTTACTGGGCTTTTATGTCTCGTCCGTGTTACATTTACAATATGATGAAAATTCCAGGTCCCAACAGTGTGATCACCATCAGGGGAGACCCGAAGAAAGCGCGAGAGTGCGAGGATGGAAATGCCGCCTTTGCCGAAGCCATGCTGCACGCCCAGGAGTACCAGGAGATCAAGAAGAGCATAGATCCGTCCGAGATGCCCACAACGAAGAAGGAGGTGACAAAGCCAAATCCGGAGTTCAAGGCATCAGAAGAGACGAAGAAGACGCCGTTGAAAGATGATGACCCCTCCAAGGTGACTCAGATAGGCGTAGGCCTAAGTAGCGCATAGCAAAGCGCGCTCGTCAAGTTCCTCCAAACAAATCAAGATATCTTCGCATGGCAGCCATCTGACATGACCGGAGTACCTAGGGAACTTGCCGAGCACTCTCTAAATGTAAACCCGAACGCTAAACCCGTCAAACAGTCCTTACGACGGTTTGGCGATGAAAAGCGTGAGGCAATAGCTAAGGAACTAGCACGGCTCGAGTTAGCCGGATTCATAGAAGAGGTCATCCACACTGAGTGGTCGGCCAATCCTGTAATGGTCCCTAAAAAGTACACCACTGATTTAAGGATGTGTGTTAATTACACTGCCTTGAACAAGGCTTGTCCAAAAGATCCGTTCGCTCTGCCTAGAATTGATCAAGTCATCGATTCTACGGCAGGCTCGGAACTCCTCTGTTTTCTCGACGCATATTCCGGTTATCACCAAATCCGGATGAAGGAATCTGACAATGTCAAAACTTCATTCATAACCCCCTTCAGAACCTTATGTTTTGTTATGATGCCCTTTGGGCTGAAGAACGCAGGAGCTACGTACCAGCGCACGATGCAGCGTTGCCTCCATGACCAACTCAGACGCAATGTACATGCATATGTGGATGATATCGCGGTGATGTCCAAAAAGAAGGAAACGCTGATTTCCGACTTGTAGGAGACGTTCGCCAATCTACGAAAATACAACATCATGCTTAACCTGAAGAAATGCTTCTTTGGAATACCAACCGGAAAATTGTTAGGTTTCATCATGTCTCAAAGAGGCATAGAGGTGAACCGAGACAAAATCAAGGCTATACTCAATATTTCCAGGCCAACTCGCCTGAAGGACGTACAAAGATTAATTGGTTGCATTGCTGCGGTCAGTCGATTTGTAAGCCGGCTTGGTGAAAGAGCCGCACCATTGTATAAACTCCTGAAAAAGACCAAGGATTTTGTCTGGACGGACGAAGCTGAAGCTGCACTACAAGATCTGAAAAGAGTACTTTCATCTGCTCCTATCCTTGCAGCACCGAAACCTCAGGAACCGATGTTGCTTTACATTGCTGTGACAAATAAGGTTGTCAGTATCGTCATGGTGGTGGAGAGACCAGAGGAAAATCAGGAACACCTAGTGCAGCGTCTGCCTTACTTTGTCAGCGAGGTTCTGACAGAGTCCAAACAACGGTATCCGCATTATCAAAAGTTGGCTTACAGTGTTTTTCTAGCATCTCGTAAGCTACAACATTATTTTCAGGAGCATCCAATTACCGTGGTGAGCAAAGCTCCCATGAGAGACATAATCAACAATAGTGACGCCACAGGACGCGTCGCCAAATGGGGAATAGAGCTTTCAGCTTTCGACATTGAGTACAAACCTCGGACAGCAATCAAATCCCAGATCCTTGCTGACTTTGTCGCTGATTGGACAGAGACAAAGGAGAACATGGTCCTCCCCGAGTTAGAATATTGGACCCTCTTTTTTGATGGGTCTAAGGCTCGAGGGGGCTCGGGGGCTGGCGTGGTGCTCAAATCACCCCAAGGAGATAAACTTTTATACGTGTTGCAGATCCACTTCATAGCGACAAACAACATTGCCGAGTATGAAGCACTGCTGCATGGAATCTAGATTGCTAAGGATATTGGCATCCGGCGTTTGATGTGTTACAGAGATTCGGATCTTGTTGCTCAGCAAGTCTCGGATATTTGTAATGCAAATAAACACATGGCAGCATATAAAGCTGTCGTGGATGATCTATCTAAATCGTTCAAAGGGTTTGAAGTTCAACACATCCCTCGAGCAGAAAATGAGGAAGGAGACGCACTATCTCGGATAGGCTCTGCGCGGAAAGAGGTCCCGGATGGCGCTTTTTTAGAGCACCTCAAAGTTCCCTCAATAAAGGGAGTAGATGAGGAATATCCAACCAAATCCGACTCACCTTTGATAGCAGTTCTAGCTGTAATTCCCAGCTAGACTCAACCCTACCTTGATTATTTGGTAGATGGCAAATTACCCGAAGACGAGGTGCTGAGCCGGCAGATTATCCGACGAGCAAAAGCCTATACTATTGTTAAAGGTGAGCTCCGTAAACAGAGTGTTTCTGGGGTTTTTCAGTGCTGTGTATCTCCGGAAGAAGGAGTGGAAATCTTAAGGGAAATCCACGAAGGCGAGTGTGGTCACCACGCTGCAGCCAAATCTTTAGTGGAAAAAGCTTTTAGACACGGATTTTTCTGGCTTACAGCTCAGGCAGATGCCGAACGATTAGTCAAGACGTGCAAAGGCTGCCAAAAGTACGCCAAGCAAGCTCATGTTCCGGCTGATCAGCTACGAACAATACCTATAACATGGCCCTTTGCAGTCTGAGGGCTTGATATGGTAGGACCATTTAAACGAGCTCCAAGTGGATTTACTCACCTCTTAGTGATGGTGGATAAATTCACCAAATGGATTGAGTCTAAACCCGTCACTAGTTGTGATGGAGCAACAGCCAAAAGATTTGTCGAGGATGTTATAATCTGGTATGGTTATCCGCATAGCATTATCACGGACAATGGGAGTAACTTTTCTATGGGAGAACTGGCTGAATTCTGCGACGAGCAAAATATCCGGCTTGACATTGCGTCAGTCGCATATCCACAGGCTAACGGACAAGTCTAAAGAGCAAATGGTTTAATCTTACAAGGCCTGAAACCGAGACTCGAAGCACCACTACGACGTGCTGCGGGGGCTTGGGCAGAGGAATTACCCTCTGTAATTTGGAGTTTACGAACAATTCCGAACAGGTCAACAGGATACACACCTTTCTTCTTGGTCTATGGCGCAGAAGCAGTTCTTCCTAGTGATTTAATTCATACTTCTCCTAGAGTGGCCGCGTATATCGAAGAGGATGCCGAGGTTTCTCGACAAAATGATCTCGACTTAGTCGAAGAAGTTCACATCGTTGCTGAAATGAGATCTATAGCCTATCAGCAGAAGTTACGCAAGTATCATAGCCAGAGAGTCCGAAATAGATCTTTCAATAAAGGTGATTTGGTTCTCCGGCTTGTGCAACAAAGAAAGCACAAACTTTCCCAAGTATGGGAAGGGCCCTTTTTAGTTAGTCGAGTATTGCACAATGGATCGTACTACTTAACTGACATGAGGCCAGTCAAAGAAAGACCTGCTACTAAGAAGAGAAAGAGAGCTGGAGGCAATACAAATCCGGATGAGTTAGACAGACCGTAGAATATTGCTTAGCTACGTCCCTTTTATTCTTAGTTTATCTTTCTTTGTAATCATACATATGTACATGTTCTGAGAAATAAAAGTTTTGGTTGCCTCAAGTTTTTCTGAGAAGTTTTTACCATCTTATTTCCAAATGATCATGTCATAGTCGAAAATCCCAGAATGATTGAAAGTATTTTATGCTCATGTTCGTTCTGATTTAGATTTTCGATTCTAAAATTGCTACCTTCAGGTATAACTCTAAAATTTCTAGTCTTTACTTTGGTTATTTGTCTGATTGCTGAATGCGGGTATTTTCCGAGTAGTGAATTGTTGGTACTGGAAGCCGGCTTTGTTTCCGAGTTTAAACTGGTTTAACAGTTGAGCTCCGTTGCTCGGCAAAGTTTCTGGCAGAAGGTTTAGCCGGCTCACGAAAGGGACGAAGCGGAAAGCCAGATAAACGATAAGTGAAGATGAAAAAATACAAGTGATTATGTAAACATTCAGGCACACAAAAAAATTCAAAGCCAAAAGTGCTGAATAGATCAAAATCTTAGCACTAGCAAAATAAATAGTACTTAATATTTACAAACACATCATGTTTTTTCCGGAATAATACATAAGTTTTTGGTCTATGATGCAGGAGGAGATGAAGGAGCTGCCGACTCGCTGGTTACTCCGCCTCGATATCGTTCCGAGATGTCTGGATCTGAGGTGGTCCGTTCATCGTCGGGAACTTCTTCGGTTTCTTCTGGAGGAGGAGGCGGAGTAGCTACGCGATTGAAGAAGGGGATCTTGTAGCTGGTCAGATCAGCCACGTGACACCCATATCCGGCGCAGGAATGCATGATGGCTTGAAGGTCCTGCTCCTGGCCGTCTTCGTCTACCTTGCAGTACCCTCAGGTCACTTGCCATATCTCCATGTTTCCATGGTGGCTCATGACCATGGTGAGAGCATTCTGCGCAGCAGTCCGCGCGTAGGACATATTCCAGTCCCGAACAAGCTGCGACATCTCCTTGGCCTTGTCCCGCACCTGAAATTCCGACATGCTTGGCATGTCTGGAATCCTTAGAGCTTCGCCGATGTCCTCAAGGGACTGGCGGAAGTCATGAAGCAGGTCACCGACTTGGGTAAGTCGGTGGGTGCGGGGCTCGGAGGAGGAAGAGTCCGTCAAGTTTAGAGGACCTATACACAAAACAAGTTAAGTAAAATCCGACATGGATAGAAGTCAAAGAAAAAATATAAGTCAGATAGATGGAACGTACCAAGAATGACGTCGTCAATCTTGGTCTTCTCCTCCTGGAGATTCTGGAGTTTAGCCCGTAGCACCTGGGAGATGTCCTTCTCTCTGCCAAGGTCATTCTTGAGGTCCAAGATTATTTTATCTTGAGCAGCGATCTTGCGATCACGCTCTTCAGTGGCCATGGAAGAGGATTCCAGGACTTGAGCTATGCTCCTTTCATGATCCGCCTTGAGCTTATCTAGCTCTTGGCGAAGTCCCTTGTTCTCCACCACCAGGGTCTTGAGGTTCTCGGCCTCTTCAATCATAGCGACGGATTGTTTCACCAGCGCTGTAAGTCAAAGAGAACAATAGTTCAGGAAAAATTCGACATTGAAAAAGCAAAAGACAAGGTTTGAATCTTGGAATTTTTACCTTCGGCTTCATCCTTGGCTACTTTAAGTTCAACATTTTTAAGCCGGAGAGCTTTGATCTCTCTCCGCTTATTGTAGACATTGGTTAGTAATTCCTGGTTATAGGAACATACTTTCTGTAAGTCAGAATACCCAAAGTCAGAAAGCTACTTAAGACTCGGGCTAATATTTTTTGCTAAATATCAGCACGAGCCTTGGGGGCTACACTAGTTCGTTCTTTGGCATCCTAATGAAGCATAAACCCGGATTGTATATCCTACTTCATGCTTGGGGGCTAGAGGATATGATATAACATAATGGAAAAACAAGAGTTGCAATTCCGACTTACATATTGCTCGCGGGTGAGTTTATCTAAACCCGCGTTCACTTCAGCGACCACCTTCTCGGCAAGAGTAAGAGGGATCACTAGGGCTGTTGGAAGCTCGCCAGTCCTAATCCTCTCATCACGAAGGCGGACTTGAGCGAGAAGGTCAAAGAACTTGACGTCCTCTGCTTCTTGCGCTTCTTCTTCGGCGGATAAGTGGATTTTCTCCAGGACTTGCCTGGCTAGCCGCTGGATCTCTTCTGCAGATTTCCGGGATAGGCCAAACTTGGCGAGTCCCGGATTGCTGATGAGGTTTTCAGTGAAGGTTTTAGCCGAGGGATCATTACCCGAAGAGGGTTCACCCTTATCTTGATATGACGCACCCATGGTGACGTTAGTTTGTGACCCATGGATCGCAGGCTCCGTTGGAGGAGCCGGATCTTCTGCAACCACCGGAGAAGGAATGATCGCCGGAGTTGCAGAAGGTTGAGGGACAGGAATCGGAGGAGCCATGGCAGGGGAAGCTATGGTGAGCTTCGTCTATCGCAGGGGCTTCGAAGGAATCCCTTTCCCCTTGCCCTTGATGAACAGCTTTGCTTTGAGAATGTAGCAAAGTCGGAAACATTACATCTCGGAAAGAAATTCGAGAAAGGTACAAAGGCGGAAATTGTGACTGAAAGTTACCTCTTCACAACATGCACCTCCTTTGTGCCAACAACCAGTGTCGGAGCTTTGCGCTTCTTGAGCACAAGGTCCGGCAATGGGACCACTTCTGTCTCCTGAGAAAACTCAGGAGGATATCCTTCGAGCGGAGCAAGCTCCGACTCGGGGAGGTCAGCAAGCTGAAAACAAGAAAACATATTAGTATTGCAGTATAACTCAAAGATTGAAACACATAAAAGGTGTACTGATGGAAACTTACCGGCACTACGGGGTTTTCCGCGTGTGCATATCCAGAGAAACCTCTGGAATTCTCCTCTCGATCCGCTCCTTGATCAGCCACTTGATTTGGCTTATGTAGCCTTGAGTGGTGTATGCTTTGGGGCTGATGCGGAGGGAGTCTTTTTTGGATGACGTGATGGAGTGCATCAGTCGATCCCCGTGGTACTGAAGGGGCTGGATCCGACGAGATACCCAGCACTGGACCAAGTCAGATCCCTTCATACCCTTGTGCTTGATCAAATATTCGATCCGCCTCTTCGCGAGGATCAGATCATCGGTGAGAGCTGGAGCAGCCTCGTCCCAGGAAGGCTGGGCCGTGGCGGCTCCGTCGACAAAAGCCGGCAAAGCAGTTGCTTTGCCGAGAGCCAGAATATCCCTATGATAGAAAAATGTGGCTGGCCATTGTTTGACTGAGTCACTAGCTGAAATTTTGGGATAAGCCCGGTCACGTCTAAGTGAAAAGCTAATAGTGCCGATGATGTAAGGAACACCGGCAGTGATGGAGTTTCTCCGGACATGAAAGTAGTACCGGAAGAGAGTCAAGCTCGGCCTAATGCCGAGAAAGCCCTTGCAAAGCGAAGCATACGCACTCATCTCTAAGAGAGAGTTAGGAGGAAGATTGTGGAGTTGAACTCCGTAATGATCTATCACCTCGGAGAAGAACTCCGAGGGAGGAAAAGACAGACCTCGATCGAGATGGGTGCCGAAGTGGACCCGCTCGCCGTCGCGCGGGTTGGAGACGGTTTCACCGGAGCCACTCCGCCAGTCGCCGGCGACGAGAAGCCCCTCCTTCTCCACGTTCTTAAGGCCCTCCTCGTTGAGGGCGCAAGGGATCCAGATTCCCCGGAAGCTCTCCTTCTCCCCTGCTGCTTCCACCGTCACCGCTGCCGCTGCTGCCGCCAAACCGGAGGAAGAAGATGAAGGCATTTCTCCGATGAGAAGATGACCTGAAAGGGGCGGCGCTGGGAGTTCTGTGGGGGAAGGAAGAGGAGGCTCTGTGCGCGCAGGAGGATTGGGAGGAAAGGAAACGGCAAAGGACTGGTGGAAAGGAGAAGGAGAAATCCAAACCCCTTTATATCCACCTAACTGCGCCAAGATTTGTGCAAATGCTGCAGTATAACCGCCATGCGTCGTGGAAAGAACTGGGAAGGACCCACGCGATGATTGCGTCTCCTCGATCTCCACGCATGCATTGAAACAGCGCCTCAGTTCCGCGAACCGCGGACCCACCAACGGTCGTGCTGACGGCACGCTTGTCATATGACGTGACTTGACCATGACTTGTGTCAGGTGGCATTAGAAACCAAGTTCCGGCTTAGTTTGAAATCAAGCTGAAAAATCCGAGTAACCTGTTGATAGGTCCGACTTATTTTTAAGACCCGGATCGTATTTTTTGTTGTGAAGTTTCAGGAACCCTTCAAGATTCTGCAAGCCGAAGATCAAGCTAGACGATGATAAAATCCGACTTTGGATCTTGGAGGCCTCTGGGGGCTGCTGTTGGGGATATACTTTCTGGGTATCCTCAGAGTTCCTCACTGACCAGGGTGGCCCACTTCGGGTTAGAGCTTTGCTTCATGGGTGGCCTAGTCAGGGAGAAAGACGAAGTCCAATCCGGCTACGGGAAGGCCCAGAAGACTTACCGACTTAGGCCCATAATGTTACTTGTAGTTCAAGATGTACTCTGTAACCAACTCTTAGTCGTAGCTGGATTGATCTCTCCTGTAAACCCTAGGCCGGATATCTATATAAGCCGGCCTAGGGAAAGCCTTTAGGGCACACCACAATAGTCTACAATCTCAACTCGCACAGGCGATACCCTTGTAACCCATATTCCGGCTGTGCTGCGTTACTGGATTGCTAGGAGGAGTAGGATCCGCCCAAAGCCGGTGGATTCGAACCTGGGTAAACTTGTGTGCTCACCGTCCCGGAACACCGTACGTCTCAAACCCCTCTCTTCCACACGCCTCGAGGACCCCCTCATGGCGTACTTGTCCTCAATCCGACGACAGAAGGGATAAAAATCATGGGCAGTAATTACCACGACAAACGCGGATAAAATTTGCATGATGCTTCGGTTCTCACACAAACATGGGGCTATGTAGTCAAACGATCTCCGTTGACGTGTCGCTTACGTGTCATCATTACTACAACAAGGGCCCATCAATGCAACATCCCATCAGGTCTTGTTTTTTGAAAACTACAACACACCATCTTCGTCAGCGCTGACACCATGCATGGCCACAGGTGAAGAAATATTCGGGTGAATCAAAAACCAAACTATGGCCAACATTTGCTAATAATTCACTATGAGCCCATGCTTCAGTGCAAACACCCGAACATAGCCTCGGGGGATACTCCCATCGGGAGCGCTGGCCGTGCACCCGATAAGTTTTAAGGATTGAATCAATCAAGGCCTGAGTTGAGTACCTCCTTAGATGAAGGAAATGCGCTAAGCCTATGCTCTGGTTCAAGCACCCGAACATATCCTCGGGGGCTACTCACATTGGGAGAGCTGGCCGCGCACCCGATAGAAACAACATAATCCTGCAATGGAGTCAAAAAATCTAAAACTCGATGAGCATTACATGAATGTATCCTCAAATGTTTACTCCCATCGGGAGCAACCATATCGCACCCGATGAAAAGAAGCTGACAACTTCAGCAATTATAATAGGCAAACAAGGCAGTCGACAAAAATTCAAAAATTCTCAGACTGCGTCTGTCGCGATAACATGTCTGAATGTCGTATCCACAACATGAAGATAAGACCCTAGGATCTATCCCGTGATGCCCGATAACCGCACACGAATGTGCTCTATCAGTGTTTTATCCGTATCCATGGTACGATGAAAAATCTCGTCGAACGCCTTGGGTACACAAAATAAAACACTAGAATTAAGTATTCGATAAGACCTCCATGGCTCGAATTGAATTATGCCAGTATATATTGAGTTCGAGCCTAGGGACTCAAATTTGATGTAGGTTCATGATGTTTTTTCCCAAGAGCAATTAACTAATTCCCGATCTATCAGATGCATCAGGATCGTTATACCAAATCCCTACGATAATGACAACATGGAAACATTAAAATTATTTGCCTGCAGGAATCTTCGGCTTATAGCTGAAAATGTCTTTGAGACTCAACATGAATCTACGATTTGGATGGAGTCTCGGGGGTACTAACATGGGTATGACTTATCGGGTGCCCATGATTAGTTACCCTGGCCATACAAAGGCCTACGGCCCATAAACCCCATGAAGATTAAGAGATTCCATGAAGCATCCGATGAACAAATGCGTGTCTTTTTAGTCAAGAAAGAAGTGCAAACCGACATAATAATAGTGTTGTAATCATAACTTGTAACCTATCCGTATATGGCTCAAGGACCCAACCTCTCATATAAAGTCTGGGAGGAGCCAACAAGGAGGGGTCTTAGCTTCTAGCAATCTGCAATCCGCCATGAGCACGGTCATAACTAGTGAACCGGTGACCTTTGTAGCATCCCAATTGTCTAACAATTGTAATGCTACTTGGTCTAGTAATATAATGGCTACTTCCTATATATAATTGTTGCATCATAATTATATCATGCTCATGTCATCATGCCACCTTGCATTTGAGCATCATACAAAACCCTTTTCTTTTGGTTCTTCTCTCACATGCATTATTAATTGTATTTGCTTCTTGATATTGTATTTGGTTATTGATATATTGTTTAATGCCCAAGTTGAGTTGGGGGCATATCTTTTATTCACCTTTCTTTTCACCACATTATAATTCCAACATCCTATTACCCATGAGCTTGTTTTTCTTTTCTTTTGATAATTATTCTAGCTCATGTGGGTTGGGGTGGATCTAATTCTATTAATTCTTTTGGTTGGCCTTATTCCACTTCTTGGAAATGCATAAGTATAATGCCATATTATTATTGTTTTCACAAAATCAATCATGGCATTTATTATTTTTGCATGGGCCATGCAACCATCATCACCACCTTTGTCCCATTGGTTTTCCTTTGTTTTAGTGGTCCATTATTTGTGGGGTCATCTACATATCTCTCCACCATCTCCATATTCTCATCTACACCATTTTATTCTTTTCCATTCATTATGCAAGTGAGGCCTTTTTCCCATAAGCTATTTCCTTCTCTTTTTCTTGATTACTCTTTCACCTCATCTTAGCCTAAATCCAAGCCCTCACTTTTACCTCTTGGGTTGATCTTATAAACAAGTTTTGAAAACTAAATACCTAATAAAAACCTAACCTAGCTATCTCTCTCTAATTTCCTCTGACCTAGTTCTACTTAAACCCTAACCCCTAATCTCACCTCTCTCTCTTTCACTCCCTCTCTCTACCATGCTGGCCTCACCTGGCCCTCTCTCTCCCTGGCCCACACCCCAGCTACCCCTACCCCAACCCTAACAAACCCTAACCCGAGCCCCCTCTAAGCTAACCCTAGCTACACCCGAGCCCCTCTCCTCTCTCTCTCTTCTCTAACTGCCGTGCCAGCCCCACCTTCCTCTCCTCTCTCCCTGGCCTACCTGGCAGCCTCCACCACCCTACCCCTGCCCCTGCCTGCCAGCCCGAGCACGTGAGGAAGGAGATGGAAAAGGTGGCCGAAGCCACCTTTATCTACCCCGAGTCCCACACGACATCTCCTCCCTCTCCCTCGCTTTACCCTCCGCCCCACGGCTCCCTTGCCTCTCCCAGATCCAACCCCAAGCCCTACCTCTCCTCCCTTTCTTCTTCACCGTCGCCAGAACCTGCCGCCGGTCGCCGCCAGTACCCCTGCGTCTCGTCATTCCTGCCGGCGTGCGCCACGTGGAGGTGGTCAAGGAGAACGAGGAGGCTCCCCTACTTCTCCTCGTACGCGACGACGAGGACAAGGAGCACCAGCACCGCCGAAACCAGCGCCGCCCGACGCAAACCCTAGATCTCCAGCCGCCAGCCTCGTCGACGATCCGCCGCGCCTCTCCCCGATCTGACACCACCGACCACCCCGCGGTGAGCCCCTCTACCGCCCCGACATGCTCCGCCTCACCGGGAAACCCTAGCCGCGTTAGTCGTTCCGACGAACGCCCTCGGTGCACCGTCGATCGCTATGTCTGCATGTGCCCGTGCCGCCTAGAGCCTCACTTAGCCGCGCAGCTGCTCCCGGACAACAACCCCCTCCCTAGCCCAGCGGTAGCCGCCGCCGCCCGCGCACGCCAGGTCCCCAGTTTGATTCCCCGCCTCGCCGCGCCGTGCTATCCGTCAGTTTCGTCAGACGAACGATGGAAGAAAAACAATACCGCGGGTCGCTTTGCAATTCCCCCCCACCTTTTTACCGGCTCAACCCGCGGTACTCGCTAGCCCCACCAGTCAGCCTCCCTGTACACTTTACAAAAACGCCCCGCAATTTTTGAACACCCAACCCGCGGTCCAAACCGCTCCCCACCTGTCAGCCCCTGCGAGTTAGCCCACTGGCACATGGGCCCTAGCTCGCTAGCCCCGCCTGTCACCCGCAGCAGCTAGCTAAGCCGCGGTAGTAAAAGTTTCCCCGCGCGCGTATGCCCCGCCAGCGGCTGGCCCACCCGTCAGTGGCTATGGCTGGGCCGAGCTGGGTGACAAAAGTTTTCCCTGTTGTCTGTTTTATTTAAGCCTTTTTCAAAATTGATTTAAATTCAAATTCAAGTCAGATTTAAATAAATTTTAAAATACAAATCCAAATAATACAAATGATATATGTTTTTGAATCAGAAAAATGTGAGGAATTCAAATATGCCATTCAAAATATGTTTTGAGCACTTTAAAATTTCGAGATGATTAAAATTACAATAAAATGCCCTTTTTCTTAATAAATTAATAACTTTAATTCTACAACTCCAAATTTGGCAAATAATATGTCTAAATCGATCAGCGCGACGAGCCCGTTCTATCTATGCAGTCCTTGTTCTGAATTGAAGCATGCATCATGTCATTATTAAAAATCTGAACTGTTTATGACAATAAAACTTGGTTAAATAAATAATAAAATGCTTTATTTCTTGTATCTACACCTCACCCTTGCCATGCTACTTTAATGCCAGGTAAATTGTGCACCATTCATCATGGCATGATTGTTTGCTTGTCGCATTTTAATTCATATGCTTGTGCACTTTATTTATGTTGGCCCTTGTTTGTTTGGTTCTTCTTCGAATAGACGCCCAGCAGGAGAATTATCAGGAATCATAGGAGTACTACCCAGATCCATCTCTCGCTTCGACTGAGCTGCCAGGCAAGCACTACCTCATGCTTGCATACATATAGTACCTATTGCCTCTATCTTATTCTTGCATCATTGAGTCGCGTTGCATTAAACTGAATCCCAAGTACTGCATAGCCTTTACTTTTAAACCCCACCAAAGCTTAGTCCTCCATCCCATGAGCCATTACTACAGAAGTTGTTTGAGCCATGCGAGTCGTAGAAAATCATGTGTAGGGTATGTGAGTGTCTGATGAATAACGAGGTACCTAAACAACTTAACCTGAGTAGTAATGGGATAACTAATGAAAGAGGCACCGGTGAGCAATATCTGCTATTTGGTTTTATATGCTCACTTGTGTCCCGTAGGACCCCGAGTACTTGATTCCTGTTCCTTGACTATTTGCACTATCCACATCCGGGAGGCCTTATGGACCCTCCTGAGCTAGAGCTTGATTCATTCTTATTTCTTGGGGCCACAAAGTAGTTTGGGGCTTTGTTACTATCCTGTACTTATGCCATGCTTTACTGTTTGATTAAGATTGTGCGTGGAGCACCTGTACTGTTTTGGATGCGGAGTGTTTTCGCGGTATCGACAAGCCCAGTCACACTTTCGGGTTCCCAGTCGTTTACAGCCATTGACGCAAACCTTGGGTCCGTCTCGGAGCCGGCCAACTTCGTTGCAGGTAGCTTAATGGGGTGCCCCCCTGAAATATTTCTGAATCGTGTGATTGCTTTGTCGTGAATGCCTCGTTGGGTTTTGAGTTGGTTTTTCCGAGGTTGATCGAGTGTGTGTTGCTATTCGTGCACCCCTGCAGGGTAAATCTTTCTGAAAGCCGTGTCCGCGGTTATGGACGACTTGGAGCACAGTTTCTCGATCATAGACAAGTATAACTAAAGTACCGCTTTTAATTTGACTAAGTACTTGACTAGTAAATAGTGCAACACTCATGGAATGGTTAATAAAACTGCCAACGGATGATGGGGGGTTGTTCGTCCGCTTCCTCGTTGGTAAGCGAGGAGGAGGATGGATCTGTTAATTATACTGTTATAACTGTTGTTCTTAATTCACGGACATCTGTCTATCATTGGTTAGGCGGATGGTTAGCGAGTATCTATAGAATTGTTAGGTATTATCTTTTGCTGCAATTGCGTCACCCCAGGTTGTGTCCCCTTTAGCGGCATAAAGACTTGCTGAGTACCCCTAGGGTCTCACACGATAAATTGTTTGATTCAGATGAACAGGTGTACCCGCAAGATGGATACTGGGTGGAAGAGACAGATGATGTTGGCAACGATCATTCGGTGTAGAGATTCCGGGAACGGGGATCCGTGAGATCTGTGGGCGGGATGTGTTTATTTATGTGGCATCTTATGCTGATTTGCTTCGTATCCGTACTCGGATCTTGTTTTCCGCTTCCGCCTGATACCCTGATGTGTGATGTATGAGGAGCTATCCTAAATTATTATCTCTATCTAGGACATTTGAATCTTGCCGTATGGCGTTGCAATATTTCTATTTCTTTTAGATGGAATGGCTCTGAGGACTGTTGTATGTGGCTTGCATACATACTCATTTGTGTATGTAGTTGATCCCTTCGCCTGCCGATTACGCCGCTCGTTCTTGTCCCGATGTCTGAAAGTGGTTAGGACGGCCGAAAGTTCTACCGTGAGTGGCCCTGGGCCCCACCGTACTATTTTAACCACTTTCGTTCATCCAGGCATGTAACTAAGAGCGTAATTCACCGAGGTAGTTACAACCTTGTAATCATATTCTCAACAATAATCAGATGACTTTGACTTCCTTGTTTGTCTGATCAGCCGATGAAATCCCCAACATTCTCTTTTCCATAAAACCCTAAGTCCATAACCATGGGTATTGCTGAGGTTACCCCTATTCACTTATTATGAACTTAGTCCAAGTCTTTGTAGTGTCTTATAAATTATGGCCATTCTGACAGTTTAGGACACCTTTGGTCCTTTTATGAACAGGGAGAAACATAAGCTAGATGGGTCAAATTTCATCAATTGGTACCAATGCCTTAGGGAGATCTTCATAAAAAAACATATTATCTATGTCCTACGTGAACCCTTGGAAGATTTCCCCAAAGACTCTAATGATGGAGAAGATGTGAATCTTCGTGCCCATTGTGACACCTTCATGACCGTCAAGTACACCATTATCCATGCCATGGAATATGGCCCGAGGGTGCATTTCCATGAAATTGACGCACTTGATATGCTTGGATTGAAGAGCATGTTCCGAGAGCAAGTCAGGCGCATGCGATATGTGTACATGGACGAGTTTACTTCTACCAAGATGGAAGAAAACTCTAGCTTGGAAAGCCACCTGGACACCATGAAAGATATCCATGTTTGCCTTGTGGATGCTATGGGTAACTAGCTGACCGATGACTTTGAAGGGTTTCGTAGCAGAAAACAAAAAATCCTACGTTGGAACGCCCTAACTGCCCAAGATCAATCTATGTAGTATTGTAGTAATTACCGGAGCGTATAGAATACATACCCTTATAGACCGTACGTGGTTAACGTTCCGATAGGAATGTGGTTGAAGTAGTTGAACTTGTGGCCAACCTCAAGGTCATGAAGCTCCTCGCAAGTCACCCCTTACTCCATCATGCAGCAGTCCGGCTCATGAGATCCAAGATGCCACTCTTAGGAGGCACCCTCGAGGTTTCATACACATACGGTGTACGGTGACGACCACCAACTCCCTTGATCCCTGCCGAGAGTGCGAAACTAGATCTCTGACTTGGAATCCCCGCAGCACAATGGCGTGCTGGAGGTGCGACGTCTCTTGTGTGTACAGTCCTTTCTTGCGACCGTGCCAACACAAGGGGAGAACTATATAGAGGGAGAGAGGGGGGATTCTCTAAGGAAAATGCCATAGAGAACATCTCAATTTTTTGTCTCATCCCACCCATGGGCACCCCTTTATATAGGCAGAGGGAGGTGTACCCTCCCCTTTGGGTTCCCATGTGGGACTAAAGAAAGGAGAGAGAGAGAGGGGGAGGCGCATGGGCCTCTAGGGCTCCATGGGCCAGCCGGCCAGGGGGGAGCCCCACCCTGCGTGCAGCCCAAGGCTAGTTGGGTAGGCCCCATGTGGCGGTTATGCTTAGCCCTTGGCCCTTCCCTATAACAGTTTTCTCTCATGGGCTCTATTTCCCTAGGAATTTGGACCATTATTGGAATACCCTTTCAAATTAGATTTTAATATTAATTACATTAATTAATATGTTAATACATATTACAAAATCCGATTTGACCTGAAACACCTTTCAGTTCCCCTTTCGATTTCCTCTGAACGACTTCGGAACTTTCCGGAGCGATTTCGGTTCTCTCACAGAACTTTTCTGGTTGCCTTTTCTCTTTCATTTGGTGGTTCCAACTTACAGAAGATCTCTAGATCATTGTACCCTTAAGTGTATTTCCCCACGGCTCGGGAATGGCACATACATGATCCAATCAATGATCAATAGCTGGACCGGGATGCCCATAATGACCCCTGTGCATTCCATGATGACAATGTCGTTTGAACTGTAAAACGCCAAGTCAAATTCCTTTTGTTTCTCCGATACGACTTGTCCGAGATCCGATCATTGGTATCACATACCTCATTCAATATTGTTACCAACAAGTTCTGTTTTATTTGTTATTGTGATATTACATCCCCGTGACCTAGTCACATGTTGCAACATTATGGATGTAATCTCACCAAGTCGGCCATATGTATCTTATCCTTCATGGGGTGAACACATCCTGTTCTTGATTCATAAGTCATCTACTATTCCTTTGGAATACCTAATATACACCTTTATAATCACCGTTCCACCGAGTGACGCTTGATGCAGTCAAGGCATCCTTGGGAGACAGTGAATAATATGATCTCATGACCTAAGGAGAAGGATACTACGTTTCTAACTATTTCAACGATGAACTTTGTGACTTGATCGTGTCACAATCTTTGGGTAATGTCCATCACATCATTCACCAATGATATGACCTCATTGTCAACTGGCATAAAAGCTCCGTGATTAGGAAACCTTGATCATCGGTTTCCCAACCAACTAGTATGAATAGAGGCTACTAGGGACTTGGTTTGTTTCATACCACACTTGTATCAATGTTTCCACTTGATACAATTATAGCAAAATATGAAACTATTACGAACTAATTGAGATATGATAATAAACTCCATTTATTATTTGCCTCTAGGGCATATCTCCTTCAGTCTCCCACTTTCACTAGAGTACAAATAATCTAGCTTGCATTTTACTCATCATAAACTATGTGTTTATTGATCATGCATGCTCATGGAAAACGTCCTGACCATGTTCTGTTTTACCAGGTCATTATGTCATTTGCAAATCGTCAATGTCTTCCTAATTCTAACATTTACACCATTATCTCATAATGGGTTGAAGTATTCGTTTGGAGATAGAGTGGGACTTTGTTTCTAGCGTTTGCAATGACAGTGGATCAATCAATTTAACTTTTTTTTTGTTGTCACGTACTTTGAAACACACTTAGCAGAAGTCGAACTTCTTTAGCCTAAACCTATACTTCTATATGTATGTTGATCCTAGTGCATGAAATGCAACTAACTTTGCTTCTTGCCATTTGAGGACAAACTTAATTCTGGTTTAGTGATTAACTCAAGAATCACCTCAAGACATGTTCTTACAGTTTAAGAGCTTGTTCTTCTAACTAGAACCTTCGGTCACATTACATCGAGTATACAATATGGTTGTATGTAAGAACCTATGACTGAGGCATAGGAGCTTGTAATACTGAGACTAACTCAATGCTTCATACAAGTAAGAACTTCTTTCTTAGCTTGTTCTATTCTGAACTACTTCAGAATCTTGTCTGGGATATTCTGAAATTTTTTAGAATCGGGTCCAGGAAGCATTCGATAGTAATGTTTATTAAACTTACCAATCTATCTCAATAGATTTGATTGTTTAATAACTTGTTCAACTTCATCCACATTTACTAACTTAAATATTATTAATGCCAATCACATCATTCATATATGGCATCCACATATTTTAGAATGGTGTCACGCTCCCACTTAGATATGGCATCCATATATGAGATCCAGGGATTTCACTTTAGCTCCCACTCAAATATGTCTCTTTCATATTGAGATTTAGCCAAGATAACTTTCTCCCACTCAAATGCAGGTCCTCTCAATAATCTTGGACATTCCAAATTTTTTGATCATCATCAAATGGAGAATTCCAGTTACGAGGCACCAATATCCATATATTGCTGGTGTAAATCCAATAGACTCAAGAATCACTACATTTGTAGTCAATTCCTTGAATTTGTCCAAACATACTTTGTGAAAAATCGAGCTTTATGTATTCATTAAGTTTCATTTCCTTCTTATGACTTTGCAGTCGTTTAGAAATATCAAGTAAACATCTTTACTTAATAAGATCAAGTAAGATGTTACTTTTCAATCTTAAATGTAACTTAATATAGGATTTTTATGACTTCTAGTCATTTCTCGCACTTAGGTCCATCTCGCTTCTTTGTAGTTCATAGGTATGTCTTATTCAAACAACATGACAAGTGAATCAGTAATATAATTCCGCAAACTTGCAGAATACATTGTTCAATCCTACTTTCTTTAGCTGAAAATTTATGATCATTTTCATTAGTTCCTCCTCTATTTGTAGAGTTTGGCTTCATAGAACAAATTCCACTACGCCACTCAATAATATGGAGGCAAGGTTAAATACCTTATTTCTACAAAGACTTGTTTATTCGCCACAATTTTGAATTATTGAAATCTCCAGAAACTCGAACGCGCCATAACTCTTATGGTGTTGTTTCCACGAATCTTTAGATGTTCCTTTGTATTTCAAACGATTGTTTGCTTGTTTTGATGTCTGACTCTAATTGATATTTATAACCCCAATAAGAGATAATATTAGAGCATATGTATCTAATACAAAATGATTGTGATATTTAGGCATTTCAATACACTTTGAATTTTCCCAATTATCATAATTTGTGAAACATCTTTCACAAGTCCTTTTATGCCAAAAATTAACTTAAATGCTTTGGTCATGTTGATCAAATCGAAGAGACTTTGTATTTTTATTAATTCAAGATCCTCCTTCATTCTGAAATCATTTGAACAATTTCAAATTTGTTTCATAATGAAGTTTATGAAACAATGATTTCCACTATTTCTTGAAAGTACGATATATCACTATGTATAAGATTCAATAATTCTTTGCATATCACTGTTTTACCAGAATGCGGAGTTTTAGTCATTCCGCCAAACAAGGCATGGTTTTGCAAAGTCTCTAGATCAAACATCTAAGACCCCCGATTTTCATTTAGAATGAAAAACATGCAATAACCACCATGACTTAAACAATAGTGTCATGTCATTATTAAACTTTGGATATCATTTAGCATTCTAATCCTTTATAAATTCTTAAACTGTTATCATTAGCATAGTGATGAGAATAACTCATTTATAATCGTAATGTGACCATAAAAGTATTATTCATAAGAACAGTACAACTAGCTTGTAACTTATTCATATGAATAATCGTATCACCAAAAGCAAGACACACAAACAAGGATTACAAAATTATATTCAAGTCCACTAATCCAAATTATAAACTTTGAGGAAATGGGTGATGTTGGCCATCAACTATTGTGCTTGCTGTCATCAGGCCACAGTGTCTCATTTCTAGCAATTCTCAAGCAGGCAATCATGTTTTCACAAAACAAGACAAGTATCCAATACTTTTGTAAAATACAACAAGTTTGAAAGAATTACATATATAAATTTGTATATCTAACATATACCCTTTTCATTCATGACCTCCATTACAATCAAGCCCTTATGAGAGTTCTCAACTCTAATGCAATATTGCTAAGTGACTCTCCAAATATTATATTTTCATCCATGATGGAGGAAAACTCATCCAACGACTCATACTTATGTGTTTGATCTTGCATAATACAAAATTGTAGTCCAACTCTACATAAAATGGAGAATGGCTAATTGGGTGATTATGGAGAAAACACAAACATTGTGGAGTCATCGGACTATCTCCTAATGGTTATTGTATCAAGAAGAAAAGATCATATTATTACGAGGATATACCTCGGGCGTGAGTATTAATCTATGAAGTTGGACCCTTCTGCTAAGTTCCACATCAAGCAAGAAATTTTTGATGGTCGCAAAAGACCTCAGTCGGATAGGCCATGATCTACTAAGATATTTGCAAATAGACATATAGAGTAAGTTCATAATATGAGTTCAGTTCATAATTGAGGTCCCACTAAAATTGTCATCCCCTGGACGATTTAGCGATCACACGATACCAATCCACTACACCACCCCCGATCGTCACGGTCGGTGATAGCTGTGAGATACGACACATTTTTGATGGTTTTTATTGATGGTTTTCTCCCGGATTTGATTGTTTTCTAGCTTTACCTAACGCTAATACTTCGGTAGCGAACAAAACTTGGTTTTTAATGTGTGTTTCAGGTTCTGAAACATCAAAAGAGGGTTTTAACTAGAGAAACACAATATTCAGGCGAAAACAAGCAAGTCTCTCTTTGGAAGAAATCGAGGGAAGCGTATAGAGGATTTAATGAGCAACTATACAACGGTAATATTTTTCCGGCCGTATAGTTCCCGCCGTATAGTTTCCACCGCCTCTGTCTTTTCAAAAGGGAAAACTTCCGTGAAGGGACCAAGGACGAAACCACAACACAGCAGCCACCGCACCATCCAGAAGGGAGAAAGAAGAGATCCGGAGAAGAAGGAGGAGACGTTCTTCATCTTGCTCCATGATCTTCGACCTCCTAGCCACTACACCCCCATAGCCATTACTTGTACTTGAGAGAGAGATAGATTCACCTTGCAAGACTAGGGTTTGAGATTGTTTCTTCCCATCTTGAATTGTGTTAGATTGCTTTTCTATTCTTATTGTGGATCTCCATGGTAATATCGAGAAGAACTCCCTTTATTTAATTATATTGATGATGCTTTCTTCTCTCATGTGTGAGTAAGTTCCTTGGGCGTGGGAGATGTAAGGGATTGGTGAGATGTGATGTGCCTTCATATATTCCATTAGTCTGTGATTGATTTTAATTACTATATTATGTGTGCTTGACTATCTATGATATTCCTAATGCTTGTTATCCAATTAAGGGACAGACAACATGATACTTTGTTCTACATGGATAGGATCTTGTTTGCTAGCAGACCGGCGACCCCCGAGTGACACGGGGATATCAATGGAAAACTAGTAGACTCGAGGATAACGAGAAACCACCATGCTTATTGGATTAGTCCGATCCAAGGAGCTTAATCGCTAAGCGACCTGAAGGGTCTTAATCATCTAGTGTCTAACCATGGTTTTGGTAATAGACTAGTAGGATTATTGAATTTGGGATGAAATCTACCAAGAGGAGTTCCGGCTAATTATGGGTTGCTCGCCTACACATATATTTATAAGATTACAATTGTTACATTTATCACTCGTCCATCTGGCACATTCATTGTCACCATGAGCTGTATCTCCCCATGCCTTTTTAGTCATCTGCAGAAAACAACAAACAACCAAATCGTTCTTTACTTTTATGCTTTTTATTTTCAAAGTTTACATTTTAGTTTTATTTAAATACATCCAGTTTAATCCAAATCTCATTCTCATTTTTACACTTGCAGTCAATTCACTTGAATACTTGTGACAACTTTGGGTGTGACAGAGACTTCACCATAAACACTTACCTTTGGGCTCCCTGTGGGATCGATATCTATACTTCGAAGCTAGCTACAAACGATCTATGCACTTGCAGACATCAGCCGACAATGAAGTTTGAAAAGTAGACATTCCCTAATGTCAATCACATTATTCATGTGACCCATGCTTGACCTTTCGGTCTCTTGTGTTCTGACGCCATGTTCGTACATGCTAGGATCGCCAAATTAACCTTAGTGTATTGCGTGGAACATACATGGCTTGTTACCCACACCATATGCGAACGTAGATATATCTAGCCCCTGATCGTCACTGCCGGCTTCATAACGGTGAACTTTCTTAGTGTTTGCACACTTTTGGGAGAACACGATCATTGGAATTATTGGATATCATCTTATCTAACATGCTACCGTTGAGTATCTAATAGTTTCACACAATAAGATGTAAAAATAGGTATCAACATCACATGTATATTGTGATATGATATGGTCCGTATTCTTGCGCCTTAATCTCCATCGAGTGCTCTAGCATGATCTCCATCTTGCCACCGGTTGACTCCAAGTCCATGACACCACTAGTGGGTCGTCCATCGGAATGATGACTATTACTATACTACTTAGCAATAGAAAAGTAAACTACTTTACCTTCATAACGACCATGACCATATCATAACACAATCCCTCCCGCAAAACAAAGCTAGATGCCTCTACTTTATCTTTTACAAGTTTTACGTGGCTGTTAGGGCTTTTGTAATAGAACCGTTTCTAATCTACGAACTTCCCAACTACAACATGGATCCAACATGTGTCTCTACTACACCCCTTTTGAGGCCATCTGTTGTAAATGCTATATCAACTATTGAATGAGAGATAGACACCCACTAGCTACTTAGACGGGACACACCGTATGTAAAGCGTGGAACCAGTCTCGCGTAAGAATACGCGTAAGTTCGGTCCGAGCCACTTCGTCAAAAAATACCGCGATATAAAAAAGTACACGTTAGAGGGTAACAACTAGATGATCAATGCCCGCACAATACATGTGCGTACTAGCCGTATAGCACTCCTATGCATATATCGGCTCTGATACCACTTCTTGGTTCCGTAGCAGAAAATAAAAAAAAATCCTACATTGGAACGCTCTAACTAGATTTATCTATGTAGTAATGCAGTAACAAACGGAGCATATAGAATATATTCCCTTGTAGACCGTACGCGGTTAACGTTCCGAGACGAACATGATCGAAGTAGTCGAACTCGTGGCCGACCTCAAGGTCGTGAAGCTCCTCGCAAGTCACCCTTTGCTCCAACGTGCAGTAGTCCGGCTCACGACATCCAAGATGCCACTCTTAGGAGGCACCCTTGAGGTTTCGTACACATACGGTGTACGATGATGACCAATGACTCTCTTGATCCCTGCCAGGAGTGTGGAAGTATATCTCCGGCATGGAATCCCCGCAGCGCAATGGCATGCTGTAGGTGCGATGTATCTTGCGCGTATAGTCCTTTCTTGGGACCGTGACAACACAAGGATACAACTATATAGAGGGAGAGAGGGAGGAATTCTCTAAGGAAAATGCCTTAGAGAACATCTCAAATTGTGTGTCTCATCCCACCCATGGGAACCCCTTTATATAGGCGGAGGGAGGTGTAACCTCCCCTTTGGGTTTCCCATGTGGGACTAAACAAAGGAGAGAGAGGGGGAGGCGCATGGGGCCTCTAGGGCTCCATGGGCCATCCGGCCAGGGGGTCCCCACCCCGCGCGCAGACCAAGGTTGGCCGGGTGGGCCCCATGTGGAGGCTAGGCTTGGTACCTTGGCCCTTCCCTCTAGCAGCGTTCCCTCATGGGCCCTTTTTCCCTAGGAGTTTGGCCCATTAGTGGAATAACCTTTTTAAATTAGAATTTAGTGTTATATTTAATATTAATTACATTAATTAATATGTAAATACATATTACAAAATATGATTTGACTCAAAACACCTTTCGGTTCCCCTTTCGATTTCCTTCAAACGACTTCAGAACTTTCTAGAATGATTCTGGTTCTCACGAATCTTTTCCGGTTTCCTTTTCTCTTTCATCTAGTGATTCCAACTTACAGAGGATCTCTATCTCATCGTACCCTTAGGTGTATTTCCCCATGGCTCGGGAATGGCACAAACATGATCCCATCAATGATCAGTAGCGGGACCGAGATGCCCGCAATGACCCCTATGCATTCCATGATGACAATGTCGTTTGAACCGTAAAACGTCAATTCCAATTCCCATTGTTTCTCTAATACGAATTATCTAAGATGCGATCATTGTATCACATACCCCGTTCAATCTCATTACCGACAAGTTCTATTTTACTTGTTACCATGATATTACATCCCCATGACCTAGTCACATGTTGCAATATTATGGATGTAATCTCACCAAGTCGGTCGTATGTATCTTACCTGTCATGGGGTGAACAAATCCTAGTCTTGATTCATAAGTCATCTACCATTCCTCTGGAATACCTAACGTACACCTTTATAATCACCATTTCACCGAGTGATGTTTGATGCAGTCAAGGCAGCCTCAGGAGATAGTGAATAATATGATCTCACAGTCTAAGTACAAGGAGACTACGTTTCTAACTATTGCAACAATGAACTTTGTGACTTGATCATGTCACAATCTTTGGATAATATCCATCACATCATTCAGCAATGATATGACCTCGTTGTCAACTAGCATAAAAGTTCCATGATCAGGAAACATTGATCATCTATTGCCCAATAAACGAGTATGAATAGAGGCTACTAGGGACTTGGTCTGTTTCATACCACACATGTATCAATGTTTGCACTTGATACAGTTATAGAAAAATATAAAACTATTACGAACTAATTGAGATATGATAATAAACTCCATTTATTATTTGCGTCTAGGGCATATCTCCTTCAGACTTTGTCATAGATGGGGTGTTGCGTATGCTTCCTCCTAGCTACAAAGGTGTCATCACAGACTACATCGTGAAGGGAATACCATATACCTTTCACGCATTCATAGCCAAGTTGAGGACTACCAAGGTCGAGCCCAAAGTTGGGATTGTTGCCAACGGAGAAGGTATATGTTGATATACAAGTAATAAATGTTTCCATGAAACACTTATCCAGTTTTCAAGTATTGGATACTTACTCTTGTTTTATTGAAAAATAGTACCCAATGCGTGAGAGTTGCTGGATGGAACGAGGCATTGATGGCATGATGACGGCAGTATCTGGTACATGGCCGAGGACACTCCTTCCCTCTAAATTTATCATTAGAATTTGAAGATTTGAATAAAACTTTGTAATCAAGTTTGTGAGCCATATTAGTGTGTCTTTCTTTTTTGCGAAATGGTTATTCATATAAATGAGAAACAATTTAGTTGTTCCTTTTCTATGAATAATTTCTTTTATGATTCAAATTGTGATTATAAATAAGTTATTCTAGTCTTTGTCTATTCGATAATAGAGCATTTATGAAACATATGAAAATTGAGATATCCAAACGTAAATGTGGATATAGACCTTACCAGAATATCAAAGTCTCTACGATTTGATCAAAGTGACTATTAGTTCAAGTTAATGACAATTTGGCATAAGGACTTGTGAAAATTATTTCACAAATTATGGTGATTAGACAAATCAAATCGTATTAATATGTCTAAAACATCATAGTCATAGTGTATGAGATACATATGGTCTGAAATGATCTTCTACTAGATTAACGTTAGAAATCAAGGTTATAGATTGAAATAGTAAACACTAACTTAAAGTATAAGGAACATCTAAAGATTCGTGAAAACAACACCATATGAGATATGGAAAGTTCAAGTTCTAGAAATTCCGATAATTTGAGATTGTTACAAATAAGTAAATATTTGTAGGGTATTTTTAGGAACAACTCCACAACCAAAGGAGATAATGGTCGTATTGTCTCAATATGGTATTTTCTTGAAAAATGCGTAAGTGGAAGAAAGTGAGAGCTAAAAAACAAGGTTATTGACCTTACCTTAGCTTGTCGAGTAACGCAACGGAATATGTTCCAGAACCGAAACTCTACAAGAACAGGAGAAACTAATGATGAAGATCATAGTGTTTCGGAAGAGATAGTTTTACTAAAAGAAAGTAGGATTCAAGAATTTGTTGTCCCACTTGTAGAATTTTATTCTTGATTCACTTGTCATGTTATTGGAACAAGGCATACGTATGAACTACAAAGAAAGATTGATGGAACTAAGTACAAGAAATGAGTTAGAGTTATGAAATCCCAAATTAAGTTACATTTGAGATTATAAAGTAAAAGGTTACTTGATCTCATTGAGTAATGGTATTTACTTAATCCTTCCTAGTATACTACAAAGTTGAAAGGAAAGAAATGAAACTTAAAAGGAAGACATAAAACTCAATTTATCACAAAGGATGTTTTTGACAAATTCAAGAGATTGATTACAAAATGTAGCGCTGCTTAAAGTCTGTTGGATTTACATCAGCAGTTAGTCCAGTTTGGAAATTGCTTAAGGACTATTCAAAATAGTAAAGTCTTCAAAGACTTTGAAGAAAAGGTTGTAAAAGTATAACAAACAGGTTTTGGTCAATCATGAGATTGCTGGTATCTTGCAACATAAAATTCTCGATTTGATGAAAGATCAAATTTTTTGGATATACCAAGATTATCGAGAGAGTCTGTAATTACAATAAATTGAGTGGGAGCTAATAAGTTTTCCAAAGTCGAATATGTGGATGACATATTTGAGTGGGTGCTGAGTGATATCTTGGCATGTTAAGGATTGATGATATATTTGAGTGGAAGCATAACAATGTTCCTCTATATGTGATTGACATATTAAGAATAATGTGTTTGGTATTAGAAATGATTAGATCATTAGATCGATCAAATTTAACATATATATTTAACATAGAGGATCTATGTGGATAGATCAGGATGTTTAATAAACAATAAAATGTCAAAATACTTCATGGATTCTGAAAGTAGTCTAGAATGTCCTAGTTGAGATTCTGAAACAATTGTGTCATGTGTATGGCATGTCGAGTATGACTACATCATCCACATTCCTGCATGAGCATTATACGCTTACGTTATACAAGGGTATCTTATCATTATCTCCTCTCCGTTACTGCATTACTTCTGAGATAAATCCTAGCTAGGTGTGTTCCCACATAGGATTTTTTTGTTTTCTACCACGGAACCCCTTCACCTAGTTCTGGCAAAACTATGAGCATATCTTGTCCTCGATGGATTGGACTGCATTGGCTTTGGTATCTGTAACACCCTCCAATCGACCATATGCATATTTTAGCGATTCCTGCCAAACCCGGATAGAAACGATTCGACGATGCCCACCAAGCACTTACGTGCGGGTGGAAAACGAAGTAATACCATTACACAATAGTTCACGATGGAACCCACAAGAACAAATATATACAACAATAGTTCATGATGGAACCGACAAGAACATATATATATATATATATACAACAACGATTCGAAGAGTCAAGAATACAGATATACAATACAAAGATCCAAAACACCTTGAAAACGATACAACATCTGAGTATGGATAAGATGCAAATTGGACCAAGAGTCCTAAAGAATAACCAATGGCATCCATAACCCTGCCTAGGCCAAGCTAGAAGGGTAACCTTCCTAACATCGTCAAACTTATACCTGTTCAAACAAAAGGGGTGCCAACAAATGGCAAAGGAAAAGGGAGCAGTCAGTATTAAGGCTAATACACGACGAGTCTTAGAATTTGGCGGCTCTCGCCTAGATAGGTATGGTGGACTGAAGCGGCAGTGAAGCATGCACTCAACAACCTATGGAGAGTCGATACAACTGTCGGCTATCAGAGAGGGATAAGAAAGACCTATTTGGAACCAACCTAATACTAACACCAAACATACCCATCCTGGTATTTCCCCCTCGAGACCAAACGAGGAAGTCCTTCCACGGAAACTCACACAATTGACAATTTTATGCATTCATTCCAAGTTGGTTTTCCAACTTACTAGTCATGTCAGATCCAAGTCAAATTATAATAACAATTGTTTAGTGTAAGTTGTTTATGATCGAGAAACTGTTGTCGGGGGGATGACCCCCGGATAGGCCAAGACAGGACCAACCGGCCGGCTCCAAAGAGCACTGGCCGCCTGGACCCAAGACAAGGAAACATAGCCTGGTGGAACTCTCCACCCGGTCTGCGTCCAAGTTTCCCCGGCTGGCCCGTCTAGCCGGGTAGCCAGAAGAACTGGCTGGGAGGCCGCTCCTAACCGGCCGCCTCGGATCCGCTGGCACTGGTACGGTGGGGGTGATGTTCCTTGCTGAGTGCACCTTTGACCAGACAGGATGGCTAGCTAGGTCGGCGTTACCGGGTAACTGGGCCGAAGCTGGAGGCTGACGAGCAAAGCAAGGGCTGACGAGTAAAGCTCCGGCTTAGAGTAAAGATCCGGCTGATGGATAAAGGGCCGACTGACGAGTAAAGCAAGGGTGCTGGACACTATAGCGCTGTCATCCCCTGTACTGGAGGCTTCACTGGACCCGGGCCTACCATTCAGGCCTGTCCAGCCGGCCCACTTTGTAAAGCCCAAATCGAAACAGTAAACCCTAGAACCCATCCTGTAAGCTACCTCCTCCACTAGTATATAAGGAGAGGTAGTTCTAGGGTTCAAGGTAGACAAAAATGGACACAAGAGGAAGGACTTAGACAATTCCAAGCAAGAAGTAGCTAAGGACTACCGATGGTACTGCCGTGTTCCACACCACCGATAGTTGGGGCCACCACGATAGTTCCACACCACGACAGATGGGGCCACCACATCAATGCTGAGGCTAGGATAGTAGCCAGTGAACCTCGATGGTACTACCGTGTTCCACACCACGGTAGCACTCGCTCACCGGCTCTTAACCTTGTGGTCATGGGTTCGAGCCCCACGGTGGGCGCCAACTGTCATGGTGTGGAACACGGCAGTGCCATCGGGGATGGCTTGAAGGGGACAATTAGGATGCTATCGGTGGCTACTCGCAACGGGTTGGGCACAGATACTACAAACACAGCGATGTACCCAGGTTCGGAGCCCTCTTGGCGAGGTAAAACTCCTACTCCTACAAGGATCTACTATCAAAGGGGGTGAATGCCCAATACAGGTGCTCCTTGAGTTGTTTCCTTAACTACTTCTTGCTTGGAATTGTCTTAGTCCTTCCTCTTGTGTCCATTTCTGTCTACCTAGAACCCTAGCACTACCCCCCTTATATACAGGTTGAGGAGGTAGCTTCCAAGATGGGTTCTAGGGTTTACTGTTTGGATTTGGGCCTTACAAAGTGGGCCGACTGGACATGGCCAAACGGTAGGCCCAGGTCCAGTCAAGCCTACAGTACAGGGGAGGACCACGCTACAGTGTCCTGCGCCCCTGCTTTATTCATCATCCGGCTCTATATCTGTCAGCCGGTTCTTTACGCGTAAGCCGGAGCTTTCCTCGTTAGCCCTTGCTTTGCTCGTCAGCCTCCAGCTTTGGCGCAGTTGTCCAGTAGCACCGGCCAGGCCAGCCAGCCTGTCCGGTCAAGGGTGCGCTCAGCAAGGAGTGTCACCCCCACCGTACCATGGCAGCGGATCCGAGGCGGCCGACTAGGAGCGGCCTCCCAGTCGGTTCTTCTGGCTACCCAGCTAGACGAGCCAGCCGGGGAAACTTGAATGCAGACCGGGTGGGGATTCCACCCGGCTGTGGTTCCTTGATCTGGGTCTAGATGACATGTGCTCCTTAGAGCCGGCCGGTTGGTCCCGTCTTGGCCTACCCGGGGGTCATCCCCCCGACAGTTCGTTTGCAACTTCATCGGCACCTACAAGCGCCCAGGTAGACCCGATGAGCTCACCCTTTGCATGCAGGTCCGGACGAATCTGATCGCTCCTACATCACCCGGTGGACGAGCATGCACAACTCATGCGAGGGAGTATGCGAGCACCAGGCAGTCAACTTCTTCGTCAACGGCTATAGAGACAGCACTATGTTCAAGCACAAGCTTCGCCGGGTGGAGCCTACCACCATGGCGCAGACCATGGCCATCGTAGACAAATACGTCACCACCGACGCGACAATAAAAAGATCCGTCCAAGTGGATGAACGGGGGCAAATCATCGTCGACGTTGCCGTGGATTTGCGCCAGCCGGAGGGGAACAGCCACAGCTCCAGGAGGCACGACAACCGCCACGACAAGATAAAGGATAACCAGCCGGATAACCAATATGGTTCCAGGCAGGTGGCGGCAGTGCATGAGGATCCGGCTGCAGGCGGAAGCCGGAGACAGAAGCCTGATGACCGGCCTCCAAGGCCCAAGTACACCATCGAGTCAATGCTTGATGGGCCATGTAAGTTCCACAGTGGAGGCAACAAACTGGCTACACATACTACACGCCAGTGCACCTAGACGAAGAAGATGGCAGAGATTGCTAGCACGCCGGCTGCGTAGGCACCACCACCCCCCACCGGTGCGCCGCTAGGCGACCACAATAACCAACACTGGAGGGAGAATGACGAGGACAACTATCCCCGCCAGGTGGGAAACTACCACATCTTCATGATGGAGCTGGAGACCAAGCATGGAAAGAGACGCCGCGAGGCGGAGGTGAACGCGATCGTTCCTCCCATCCCCCAGTACCTCAACTGGTTGGAGCAAGAAATTGCATGGAGCCGAAAGGACCAGCCAGCTATGCTGCCTCACCCAGGAACTTACCTGATGGTCTTGGATCCCCTCATTGTCTCCAAGAAGCATTTCTACAGATCCCCCACATCCTCGTAGACGGTGGGAGCAGCACCAACCTCTTGTACCGCAGCTCGCTGGACCGGCTCAGTATCAGCGAGTCACAGCTGGAGCCATAAAGCACCTCCATCCATGGGGCCGTTCCGCATTCGCCCATCGGAAATATCCGGCTGGACGTCATCTTTGGCACGGAGGATAACTTCCACCGCGAGCCTATCTGGTTTGAGGTGGTCAACCTCTCCAGAGCATATCACGCAATCTAGGGCGCCCGGCGCTCACCAAGTTCATGGCGGTACCACATTATACGTACCCAAGATGAAGCTACCAGGGACAAAGGGTGTCATCACCGTAGTCGGCTGCTACAGGCGGTCTGTGGAGTGCGCCACAGACGGATCCAAGCTAGCGGAGGCCATGATCATCACGGAAGAGATGCGCATTATCATGCAGAATGTGGCGGCCCTGTAGAAGGACATGCCGGCTGGCGAGCCCAAGCCGGTCGGGGAAGCGCAATTCAAGCCATCCAAGGGCACCAAAAAGATCCTGCTGGACAAGGCCGAGCCAGACAAGTTCGTCCGAGTCAGAGATGGCCTTGACAACAAATAGGAAAGCACGCTCGTCGACTTCCTCCGTGAGAATCGGGATATCTTCGCATGGTCCCCCAAGGACATGCCAGGTGTTCTAAGGGAGCTTGCCGAGCACTCTTTACACGTCAGGCCGGATGCAAAGTCAGTCAAACAGTCACTGCACCGCTTTGCGGAAGAGAAAATAAGAACCATAGGTGAAGAGATCACTCGGCTCCTCGCAGCCGGATTCATCATGGAGGTTTTCCACCCGGAATGGCTGGCAAACCCCGTGTTGGTGGTGAAGAAGAACAAAACTTGGCGCATGTGTGTTGACTACACTATCCTCAACAAAGCATGTCCCAAAGATCCATTCACCCTGCCAAGGATAGACCAAGTGATCGATTCCACGGCCGGCTGCGAGCTGTTGTCATTTCTGGATGCATATTCCGGCTACCACCAGATCGGGCTGAACCCCGCTGATCAAATAAAGACAACATTCATTACTCCTTATGGAGCGTACTGCTACACCACCATGCCATTTGGACTGAAGAAAGCTGGGGCAACGACCCAGCACTGCATGCAGAAATGCCTGCAGACTCAGATCGGCAGAAACGTGCACGCCTATGTCGACGATGTAGTGGTCAAGACCAAGGAGCACCAGACACTCCTGGAAGATTTGAAGGAAACATTCACCAACCTCCAACGGTTCCAGATGAAGCTAAACCCGAAGAAGTGAGTATTTGGCGTCCCAGCTGGCCAGCTCCACGGTTTTCTCGTATCAGAGCGAGGAATCGAGGCGAACCCAGAGAAGGTCGGCGCAATCGAGCGCATGTAGCCGCCTAAGAACTTGCGAGGCGTCCAAAAGTTCACCGGATGCCTGGCCTCCCTCAGCCGGTTCATCAGTTAGCTGGGCGAGAAAGCACTCCCGCTATACCAGCTCATGAAGAAGATAGACAAATTTGTCTGGACATCGCAGGCGGATGAAGCTTTCTGCGACCTCAAGCGCATGCTCACCTCACCGCCTATACTGGCAGCACTAGCGGCAAAGGAGCCCATGCTGATTTACATCGTAGCCACCAACCGGGTCGTCAGTGTGGTGCTGGTGGTGGAGAGGCCGGAAGAAGGAAAGGCGCAGCCGGTGCAACGACCGGTGTACTATTTGAGTGAGGTACTTTCGCTCTTGAAGCATAACTACCCCCATTACCAGAAGCTAGTGTATGGCGTGTACATGGCTGCCAAGAAGTTGAAGCACTACTTCCAAGAGCACTCCATCCAGGTGGTGGCGCTAGCACCACTTTCAGAGATCATCGGCAACAGGGATGCTACAGGCCAGGTGGTGAAATGGGCCATAGAGCTCGCCGCCCATAGCATACAGTACGAGCCAAGAACGACAATCAAGTCTCAGGCCTTGGCAGATTTCCTGGTTGATTGGGCAGAAACGCAATACCTACCGCCTTGCCCTGACTCCACACACTGGAAGCTGCATTTCGACTGCTCCAAGATGTATGGGGGCTCGGAGCCGGAGTGGTCACCACCTCCCCCAAAGGGGACCGGCTAGAATACATGCTGCAGATCCACTTCCGCGTGTCCCACAACATCGCTAAATATGAGGCGCTCGTCCATGGCCTTAGAATGGCAAAAGAGATCGACATCCGGCGCATTCTGTGCTTTGGCAACTCAGATTTGGTGGTGCAGCAAGTGTCAGGAGATTGGAATGCCATGGACGCAAACATGACTCTATATCGCTTCTTCGTACAACAACTATGTGCCTGTTTCGAAGGATGCGAGTTTCACCATGTCCCCAGAATAAACAACGAAGCCGCGGACATGCTCGCCCGCATCGGGTCAACAAGATAGGCAATTCCGCATGGAGTCTCCCTCGAACACCTACGCAAGCCGTCCATCACGCCGTCTCTAGAATCCGACTCCATCATATTGGACGTGGACCTAGGGACTGCCGGTTCCAAGACCTCTGCGACTGCTTCACCGCACACGAGGACTGCTTCACCGCACCCGGGGACTGCCCGTTCCAAGACCTCCGCAACTGGTTCACCGCACCCGGGGACTGCTTCACTGCACCCGGGTACTGCCGGCTCCAAGACCTCCACGGTTGCTTCACCGCACCCGGGGACCGCTTCACCACTACCGCGTCCAGCCTAGAGGCTGCCGGCTCCGCCACATCACCGGGTCGGCCACCAGATGAGCCCGACCCGGCCATCCGCGCAAAGGTAAACCTGCTCCTGCAAGCGGTATGCACCATCCGGGAAACTCTAACATGGGCTAAACCGTTCATAGATTTCCTGGCCGGAGGAGAGCTGCCCGAAGAGGAGGTAGAGGCAAGGCAGGTGAAGCGCAGGGCCATCGCGTACACTATCAGCAACAGCGAGCTCTACAAGCGCGGCATTGGGGGCATTTATCAGCGGTGCGTGAGCTAGGAAGAAGGAATCCGGCTGCTGATCGACATTCACCAGGGCGAGTACGGCCACCACGCGTCGTCACAAGCCATAGTGGCAAAAGCATTTTGCCATGGGTTCTACTGGCCCACGGCGCTGGAAGACGCTGAACAAATAGTCCAAGCATGCAACGGTTGCCAGCGGTTCAGCCAACAGAAGCACACTCCGTCTGCGGCACTCAAGACAATTCCCATCACTTGGCCCTTCATCGTCTAGGGGCTCGATATGTTCGGCCCTTTCAAAACAGCCCGGTCCAGCATGACGCACTTGCTGGTGGCGGTGGACAAATTCACCAAGTGGATCGAGGCAAAACCGATAAAGAAGCTGGATGGGCCAATAGTGGTCAAATTCTTCACGGACATAATCACGCGCTTTGGCTACCCCAACAACATCATAACGGAGAACGACACGAATTTCGCCAAAGGGTCTTTCGCACGCTTTTGCGGAGACAAGGGAATCCGACTGGACGGCACACCCCCAGTCCAACAGGCAATGCGAGCGAGCAAATGGTCTAATCCTAGACGGAATCAAGCCCCAGCTGATCGAACCACATATGCGATCCCCTGGCTGCTGGATAGAGGAGCTACCAGCTGTGCCTTGGAGCCTCCGCACCATGACAAACCGGTCCACCGGCTACACCCCATTCTTCCTCGTCTACGGGGCGGAGGCGGTCTTCACCATAGACATCGAGTTCGATGCACCCCGCAAGCTGCTATACACAGAGCCACAAGCCAAGGAAGCCCGTGAGGACAACGTCGACCTCCTCGAAGAAGCACGCGAGCTGGACTTGTCCAAATCCGCCATCTACCAGCAAAACTTGCATTGTTACTGAGGCTCATTCCGCGAAGGTGACCTGGTACTGAGGCTGGTACAGGACAACAAGGGATGCACAAGTTATGTCCACCTTGGGAGGGCCCATTCATCATCTGCCGGGCACTGCAGAACAGTTCATACTACCTCATCGACGCCCGCCAGCCGGAAAAGAACAGGATGGACCGTTCAAGCGAAGAAACCGAGGGCCATGGAACGCGAACCTGCTTCGCCCCTTTTACACTTGAACAAGAAGTGTATGTATCTTACCTTTATGTAATGAACAAGCATGGGAGCCTCAAAGCAGTATCGGGGACTCCGCAATAAATTAGCAAGTCATGCTGCACAATCTGGCTTTTCTGGCTGCATTATTCTAACCCCGGAGCCAGCGATCTCCACCGGGGACTCGCCGGTTGGCCCAGACGGCCGCGCAATCCACGCGGAAAAGTACTGTACGCGTCTCCTAGAGCTTCCTCTTCGGGTCTGGCTGCAGACCGCAAGCCGGCTGATAGATCCGACAAGAGTAGAACGCTCGACGACCCTTACACGAAAAAGCCACAAGGAAAACAAAAACGTCTGGACGTTCCGGTTGCGCTCCCTTGCCCAAGGCCAACGACCCAAACCTGAAGTATCATGCAGTACGCCTACTAGCTACCCCTTCGACTCTGGCGTTGGACACTATAGCGTTGTCCTCCCCTATACTGGAGGCTTGACTGGACCCGGCCCTACCGTTTGGTCCTATCTAGCTGGCCCACTTTGTAAAGCCCAAATCCAAACTGTAAACCCTAGAACCCATCCTGTAAGCTACCTCCTCAACCAGTATATAAGGCGCGGTAGTGCTAGGGTTCTAGGTAGAAAATTACAAGTTAGAAGTTCTCTAGATTGGACAAGTGGAGTAGTTCCTCTTCTTCTTCTAGCAAGGAGTAGCCAGGAAAACAGCTGAAGGAGCATCTGTACTGGGCGTTCGCCCCTTGATAGTAGATCCTTGCAGGAGTAGGAGTTTTACCTCGCCAAGAGGGCTCCGAACCTTGGTACATCACTGTGTTTGCAGTATCTATGCCCAAACCATTGCGAGTAGCCACCGATAGCATCCTGATTGTCCCCTCTCATGCCATCCCCGATGGTACTGCCGTGTTCCACACCACAACAACTGTGCTCCAAGTCATCCATAACCGCGGACACGACTTTTTGAAAAGATTTAACCCTGTAGGGGTGCACCAAAGTATCCACATGCACTTGCACCCTCGTTTGCTAGATCAGGTAGGTGCCAGATCAAGTAACATACACCTATCGGTATGTCGGCGGGGCTTTGGACACGACATTTCCCAAACCTACATGGGGGCCACCCCACTAAGCTACCCGCAACGAAGTCGGCAGACTCCAAGACGGACCCATGGTTTGTGTCAATGGTTGTACACGACTAGGAACCCGAAAGTGTGACTGGGCTTGTCTATACCATGAAAACATTCCACATTTGTTCCTAAACAGTACAGTAGTAAACCGCTCCTCGAGCAACAATAGTAAATAAAGTAGTAAACCATGGCATAAGTACATGATAGTAATTATGCCCAAACTAGTTTGTGTCCCCCAATACTGTACTTCGAAATTAGGTAGTAAGCTGATAGGGGTTCCCATACAGCCCACATGTGGTTAGCATGCTCAGTCTCGAAACATGTGTGAAGAACTCAGGTCCTAGGTGGACACAAGTGGGCGGAACAAGAGCCAGATCTCAACTATTACCCACTGGTGCCGCTTTATTAATTATATCTACTTCCAACATTTAATTATCAAGTGGGTAAGTGGAACCATGATTATCTCCACCATTAAGCATGTGCCAACCTCCCAACAATAGTGGAACTTGATTATGCGAAGCAACACTTGAGCAAGAAACTATGACTCGCAAGGCCGGCTGTCTATCAAACAACAGGCAATACGAGGTGTCCAAGGAAATATAGAGGCTACAAGGAATATAAATGGTACGGAAACTAAAGCATCACAACCCAGATAGTAGTAGATCAACAAGAGGAAGTAAATACTATAAATCCAAAAATACGTAGAAAGGGAGAGAATGCTCGCCTGGGAAACACTATCGAAGATTCATCTGAAGAACGGTTTGAAGCTCGCATCAACTCAACATCCTAATCCGTGAAGAAGCAAAGCATTAAAAGAAACACCGGATGCACTATTCAATACTACGGAAGAAGATCATGCATGTTCATGATATGATGCATGACATGGCAAAGATGTGATGCAACTAGGAAATATTAAGAGGAATCGAAGTCCCAGCAATTTAATTAGAAGGTTCATGTGGTTTAGGTACCCTACAATTTAAATGTTCTATTAACAAGGAAAAACATGACATCGGTTCGCTACACAAATTTAAATGTAATCTAGTATAAGCCAAATACAGCCCGCATATATACTCCATATGTGATTATTAGTTGAATTGGCTAAATGCCCCCAAACCACAAAATATATATGCAAGTATGAAAATTTTAGATGCATAAAGTATAAATATGGCAATTTATAAAATAGGGCTTTAGAAGGGGTCATGCATTGGGGTTCGAAGAGCTTGGACTCGGAGGGGTTCGAGTTCCATCTCTCAGTCCTCAGGATTGGGGTCTTCGTGCCCATGAAGGAGACCTTGGGGTTTCGGCTTCTTGCGTTGTTACCGGTCAAAGGAAGTCTTTGCATCGAAGATCTTGGCGTCCTTGGTTCCCAACATCACGAATACCGATAGCGGAGATATTGTGGGATGATAGTAACTATAGTCCCGAGGAACTTGACTTGGCCGACAGAGGACGAGAAGACTTGCAGAACAGAAAATAGGGCCTCAATGAGATGAGCCAAGCAACACCATCTTCACACCCAATTGCTCGAGCATCTGGTGAGATCCAGCAGAATAGTGCACAAAACACAAACATGCAAGGCAGGGGGTCCTGCAGAATGGGGGAGACTCAACCCACTGTCCGCGTTGATGTGACAAAGAGACACTGAACGACGGGGAAAAGTGCGATGGATCTCCTAGAGTGGCAGGTGTGGTCATGGTTGCACCTGAAGCGGTGTGCTTCAGCCGAATACGAAATATGGCCGGAGTATGGTGATAGTGTGAGATTCGACACATTTTTGATGGTTTTTATTGATGGTTTTCTCCTGGATTTGATCGTTTTCTAGCTTTACCTAACGCTAATACTTCGGTAGCAAAGAAAACTTGGTTTTTAATGTGTGTTTCAGGTTCTGAATGTCAACATAAGGTTTTAACAAGAGAAACACAATATTCAAGCGAAAACAAGCAAGTCTCTCTTTGGAAGCAATGGAGGGAGGCATATAGAGGCTTTAACGAGCAACTATACGGCGGGAACAAGAGGCTTTAATGAGCAACTATACGGCGGGAACATTTTTCCGGCCATATAGTTCCTACCGTATAGCTGCCGCCGCCTCTGTCTTATCAAAAGGGACAACTTCCGTGAAGAGGCCAGACACGAAATCATAACACATCAGCCTCCATCCCATCCAGAAAGGAGAAAGAAGAGATCCGGAGAAGAAGAGGGAGACGTTCTTCATCTCGCTCCACGAACTTTGACCTCCTAGCCATCACACCCCCATAACCACTACTTGTACTTGAGAGAGAGATCTTCACTTTGCAAGATTAGGGTTTGAGATTGTTTCTTCCTATCTTGAATTGTGTTGGATTACTTTTCCATTCTTATTGTGGATCTCCACGGTAATATCAAGAAGAACTCCCTTTATTTAATTATATCGATGATGCTTTCTTCTCTCATGTGTGAGTAAGTTCCTTAGGATGAGAGATGTAAGGGATTGGTGAGATGTGATGTGCCTCCATATATTTTCCATTAGTTTGTGATTGATTTTAATTACTATATTATGTGTGCTTGACTATCTATGGGATGCCTAATGCTTATTCTCTAATTAAGGGCCCATACAACATGATGCTTTGTTCTAAATAGATAGGATCATGTTTGCTAGCAGACCGGTGACCCCCGAGTGACATGGGGATATCAATGGGAAACTAGTAGAATCGAGGATAACGAGGAACCACTATGCTTATTGCATTAGTCCGATCCAAGGAGCTTAATTGCTAAGCAACCTGAAGGATCTTAATCGTCTAGTGTCTTACCATGGTTTTGGTAATAGGCTAGTAGGATTATTGAAGTTGGGATGAAATCTACCAAGAGGAGTTCTGACTAATTATGGGTTGCTCGCCTACACATATACTTATAAGATTACAATTGTTACACTTATCATTCTTCCACCTGGCACAGTCACTATGACCATGAACTGAATCTCCCCGCGCCTTTCTGCGTCATCTGCAGAAAACAACAAACAATCGAATCGTTCTTTACTTTTATGCTTTTTATTCCTGAAGTGTACATTTTAGTTTTATTTAAATACATCTAGTTTAATCGAAATTTCATTCTTATTTCCACACTTGCAATCAATTCACTCGAAGAACTGTGACAACTTTGAGTGTGACAGACTTCACGCATAAACACTTACCTTTGGGATCCCTGTGGGATCGATATCTATACTTTGAAACTAGCTACAAATGATCTGTGCACTTGCAGACATCAAGCTATTTTCTGGCCCCATTGTCGGGGAGCTAAGCGCTAAGTGTTTGCCTCTTGAAATTTCAGGTGTTACTACTACAAAATGGTCTCCCTAGGAGACAAAGGGTCTACACGTTCTGGTAGGTCCTATTTACTAGATTATTTTGAGCGCGTTCCTATTCAATGGCATGACGAAATTATTGAAAAACTTGTAAGATCAGACAAGGTTGAAGTTGAAAACCTGAGTGATATCATAGAAATCATGTCTATTTACAGAATAACTCCCAAGAAGCCCGAGACAACTCTCAAAGAATACGGTGCTCCAAACTCTGCATTCCTTAAACATCCAATAGAATTTTCTAAACCTAGAGTTAGGGAATATCGATTTGTTGGTGGAATTATTAAAATTTTGCAGGAGAAAGCTTTCAGTGGAAGGGAAGATGAAAACCCAGGAAGACATATTAGAGAGTTTGACGATTTGATGACAACACTTGGACCAAAAGGTTTGCCGAGAGACTTCTCTCGTCTAAATTTTTGCGTTGGTCTCTTAAAGGTAAAGCTCTAGACTGGTTATATTCTCTCCCTCGCCATTACATTAAAAGTTGGGAAAATTGTATTGTCACATTCATAAACAGGTTTAATCCTTTTAAAAAGTTAACTGAAACTAGAAAGAATATAGGCAACTTTAGTCAGAACGTGGGAGGAAACTACCCGCAAGCCTGGGATAGATTCTTTGGAATGATCAATAGAGTTCCTAATCATGGCTATTCTGAATCAACTATTTGCCATTTATTTTACCATGGTATTAATACTCAAAGCAGAGAGTTGCTCGACTTATCAGCAGGAGGATCGATTAATACTTTAACTGCTAAAGCATGTTTGGAATTGATGTCTACTAGGGCTAATAATGATTCTATATACAATCCTGATTTCACCACTAAGCTAGAAAAAGGGATGCTTCATATAAATCCTGATCTTATGCCTGAAGTACACAAAATAATGAAATAAAAAGGTATACCTTCTGAACTTGTTAAGGAAAACAAAGTAGACTTGTTACAAGTTTTTATTGAATAAGATGAAACTAGAAAAGTTTTTCAAGAATTAAAACATCGACAAGCAAAATATCATAATAACCTACATAAGCATTTTCAAAAACATAAAAATATTTTGGCAGAACTCACGCAAAATTATGATGAGATTGGCCAAGAAATAAAATTATTTCTCAAATATCTTAGTATGATTGAAGCCCAATGCAAACAAATAGCATCTGGTTATCAAATTTTTCTTCGAGATGATATAGATATTCATGTTTCTACTAATGTTGTTACAAGAAGAGGTGCAGTTGTTATAGGACCATTAGGACCACCGGAATATGAAGCTGAAAAAGAGCGAAAGGAAAAAAGCCTTGCTCAGAGCAAGCCAAGAAGATGGTACACTGGTGGATCCTCAAGATGAAACTGCTCAAGAAACGCAAGATCAAACCAAGGAGAACCAAAATGATGCACAGGATGACCGTTATGACTCTGATGCAGCGACGGTTGATCCAAGAGAAGAAAGAGAGACAAGTAATGAATATGAAGTTGTTGTAGTAGAAAACAAGAAAAGTGATAAGCAACAACAAAAGAAAGCAACAAAAGAGCCTGATCCCCCACAAAAGGTAAAAGACAAAAATAAGAAAGGTGAGCAAAAGCTTCCTTATCCAGATCGAAAAAAGAAAGCACCGAACCAAGTAATCTATGATTCTTTCAAAAAAGCACTTGGTGATCTTCGTCTAGAAATTCCATTTGCGGATGCAATAAAAGTTCCCACATATTATAAATCCCTCTGTGATATTCTTAGTAGAAAGAAATAAATAACTAAAACTGTTAACATGGTGACTAGTTATCCTACTAATGGGAAGCTATTGTCTAAATCGGGAGATCCCAGAATACCAACTATTTCATGCTCAATTGGAAAAACTGATATTCACAATGCCTTGTGTGATTTAGGTGCAGGAGTTAGTGTAATGCCATATTCCCTCTATAAAATGTTAGGATTAGGGTAGTATTCCCCTACTACTATCACTTTACAGATGGCTGACAAGTCCACTAAACAACCCATTAGTATGATTAAGGATGTTCTACTTAGAATAGATGAGCATGCTATTCCCACTGATTTTATTATTCTTGAAATGCTAGAGGATGAAAAATTATCTATAATATCTGGAAGATATTTCCTTAGTACTACAGGAGCATCAGTTGATTATGCTGAAGAAAAATAATCTTCAATGTTTATGATGCTAAAATCATCCGGTATTTTCCAAAGAAGCTAGAAGTAGGAGAAAGATATATTCCACCGGCAAAATGAGTTCATGTGGTAAGTGCCTTTGATAAGGGGCAACCCAAGGTAAGAATTCGAGAAAAGAGAAGGGGTTGAGTTATTCAACCATCCTTAATAAAATGCTTAATGGGAGTCAACCCCTCACACTAATAAAACAAACTAAAAGTATAAAGTGTTCATTGCATTCCTACAACTTTTTCACAGACATTCTTGCGGAAGCGTGCCCGTGAAGATGCAGCTGTCAAAACGTAGTAGAAATATCGATTGAACAAGTGTAGAATAAGTATAAAAATAAAAGTTTGAGCTTTATGTACAAAAAATAGCTTAATAATTTTTGTCAAGATCAAAAACTGAACCTCTGTTGAGGAGAAGAAGATATGTAGAACTAGAAATCCTACCCTCTACATACTATTTTTGGTCGATAATTTGAACTGTCTTTTTTCTATCAAGAACAAGGTGTTTCGTTAAGTTTCAGGATAAGAAGGTATTCTCGAAGAAATAGATTTTTTTTATGAGTACAGAGGATTTAACGACCAACTATACAGCAGGAATAAAAATTCTGGCCATATAGTTTGGCCATATAGATATCGTTGACATCAATAAATTTTATATCGGAGGCACAGAGGATTTAACGACCAACTATATGATGGGAATAAAAATTCCGGCTGTATAGTTCCCGCCAATATCGATGCCTTCGTCCAATTTCTTCTCAAAAGTCACTGATGGTTTAACGACCAACTATACGGCGGAAATAAAAATTCCGGTCGTATAGATATCAGTGCCTCCATACAATTTCCTTCCTAAGGTACTGATGGTTTTACGACCAACTATACAACGGGAATAAAAATTCCAGCCGTATAGTTCCGGTCGTATAGATATCAATGTCTGTTTTAGAAAATTTATCTCGAGGGTACAGCCGGTTTGACGACCAACTATACGGTGGTATCATTATGATCCGGCCATATATTTGCATCTATATAGCTATGTTCTGCATAAAGAAACCCTAATTGGCGGCGCCGCCTCAACTATACGGTGGGAACGACATATCCCGCCCGTATATTTGCGGCCGTATAGTTCGGCGCGACCTCAAAATCGCGCCGGGGCGGCTAGGTTTCTTATCCCTCCTCACTTTTTCTCTCATACTCTCTCTCCAAACCTCTCAAAACCCACCTAGAACTCTTGATTCTTCGTGGATTTTGTTCGTTTGAGTGGGGGAATCAACAGATCGTTATGTTTCTCTCCCTATCCATGCCTTATTTTTAGAATTGCATGGTTGAAACTCTCACATTGATCTAGTGGATGAACTCAAGCTTATTTTTCTTTTCCTCTTAATTTCTCATGTTAGGATTAAATTTTTCCACGAAGAATCGTTCGTATATCATGTAGAAACTATATGCCTAAGGTTTCATGGTGAAATCTCAGTGCATCAAGATGAACAAAATTGGTAGCATTGTTTTTAAGGGCAAGCGCCAACATGGTGAGAGTTCGGGGCACCGGGCCGAGCTCAACCCCAAGTTGGCCATAGTTTCATCAAGGATGATGCTGCCCACATGTTGGGCCAATGATAGCTTTCTCGCCGTGGCAGGGTTGAGGGCGGACTTTGACCTCATGTGTGCAAATTCAAGGCTTGTAGTACTCACCTATGCAAGCCACAACACCTACGACAAGCTCACCTATGAGTTCCTTGCCTCCTTCTATGATGACCATAGGGAGAAAGGTAATGTGTGCATGGTAAGCTTCACCATGAACCAACAACCATATGAAATAACTTTTGAACAATTTTGCAATGCTTTCGGCTACCTTCTCGATGGGGAGTAAAATGTAACTAACCTATACAGCGTCACAAGTGGAGAAACTTGGGAGGTTGTTTCTGTCAATGGTAATAGGGACTTCTACCAGAAGATCTCCACCATTCAGAACCCAACAATTCGCTACTACGCCTTGTTCCTCGCCAACACACTGCTAGGAACAGGAGATACCGGTTCCACGGCCAATGCGGACATAGCAATGATCACCAAGGCACTCTTCCCCAATGCAGTACAAAGTCCCAATCCAGGGGCTCTACTCATCCAGCACTTCCGTCATGAGAGCAACAAGACGAAAGGTGACATTCACATTGGTGGATTGGTAACCCACCTTGCTCATCAATTAAACATTACCTTACCTGTGATGCAACATGTTGATGGCTCCAAACTTATGGATGTCAAATATTTAACTGCTTCTGGCTTCCTCAGTGTTTACCGAGCTAACAGAAGGCTCCGTGCATATCATTTTGGTTATCCAGGTGATGCATAGGTTGAGCAGGTTCCGTTGCCCTATCCCCAAGCCTTCTTGATTGTGGAGAAGGACACCTGGATCCTTACCAAGGATCCAGTGGTGGAGATCATGGCTGAACTCCAGTCTGATCAAGAGGAAGATGAAGAAGGAGAGAAGCAGGATGAGCATGAGCAGGAGTAGGAGCAGGAGAAGGAGCAGGAGTAGGAGCAGGAGAAGGAGCAGGAGCAGGAATACATCCCTGCTTGGGAAGGACAGCAGTAGCAGGGGGACCCTGGGACCCATGGCCCAATCAGCCACAGCAGGGGATCAACTACGTCCCCTATCAAGAATTTCAGCAGCTCAACCAGGGCATTGGGGACATTGACCACACTCTGGAAGGAGTGAATGAAGATGTGGGTGCTTTAACTCAAAACTCCAGTCACTTCATGACCAACTTCCCCAACTACTACCTGCAGTATCTGCACCAGCCGCCGAATGACGACAACAACTGAGCCCGGCAATAGCCTAAGCTTGGGTGAGGTTTCAAAACCTCCAAATCTTGCATTCATATTTTTATTTCTTCTTTTGATTTATTTTACTTCTTCAAAATTGTATGTTTACTTTTAGTTTGCATTCCTAAACCAAAAATACAAAAAAATAGTTGTAACTTTTATTTGCAAATTTGTTTCGTTGTTTCTCTCGGATATTGCTCAATTTCAGGTGACTTGGCAATAGGGAAATATAGAGTGGGTTTGACTCAAGTATGAGAACAAAGCAAGCAAGAGGAGGTATCACATTCCTTTCATCACCTTTTCTACAATCTTAAATTGACCATACAATTATTTACTCGCTTGCACTGGAGTCACTCCCCACTTAGCTTGCTATCCTATAAATTCTATTCCTTTGCTAGTGTCTCCTTTTTAGCTTTGAAATAATGAACAATGAACTTAGTTAAAAATATTTCCTACATTTTTACAACAAGAAAAAGCATCCAAAAGATGACTTGAGTCCATGTTTAGCCCAAAGGATTTGATTTTAGAACCGCTCCATCCCATTTGAGCTTAATGTAGATAGACTTGATAGCACCCTTGAATGAAATTGTCTGATAAAATGGATGCTTCAAAGTAGTAGAGATTATGCCACTGCTTTTTCTAATAATTGCTAGAAGATATTGCTTTACGCATGACATTACAACACTGTCATGCTCCATGGGGAACTATTAACTCCGCTGGCCAACGAAGGATCTAAATGTGGGAAACCACTTGATTTTGGCTATTGAGTTATGTAAATGTCTGTAGCAGCAATGCTATGGCGGGTAAAATTTTTTGGCCCCTTGTGGTTTCACGTTCCAAGTGAAGTTGTAGTACTCCTCTGACCCACTATTATTCAACAACTATTTATTGGTATGGTCACGAGTGCACAACACAGTCCCAATTAACATGTTAAAAACAGTGGCATGATTTGTTGATGAAAGAGCTGAAGTTTTTGAAAAGCAAGGAAAGGAAAAAGGTGCTTTGAGAGTCTTGAAATTTTGACATGGGAATAGATGAGTTGTTCTTAAATTGAATGTTTTTGGTGCCAACTTGAGTACTCTTAATTGATTAAATAAACAAGAGCAAAAAGTTTTCATCTCTCAACAGAGAGAGACACCAAAAGAATTTGTCTCACTTTCCTAGCTAAACTTTTGACACTTGCTCGGGCATATGATTTATTTGCTAGCAAGATATACGTGGTTAGGAAGTGGACCTAGTGAAATCTTGTGAATACTTGTATGATCATGTTTAAGATTGCAGGAATTGTGAAGAAAAGAATTTGACACCAATTCAAGTTTGTAAGTTCTTTTATTTCAGTCTCGAATCTTCGCTATGCTTCCTTATTTCCTTGTCACTCTAGGGCGAGCAACATCTAATCTTGGGGGAGTTGATAGCTGTGAGATTCAACACATTTTTGATGGTTTTTATTCATGGTTTTCTCCCGAATTTGATCGTTTTCTAGATTTACCTAACGCTAATACTTCGGTAGTAAAGAAAACTTGGTTTTTAATGTGTGTTTCAGGTTCTGAATGTCAAAAGAAGGTTTTAATAAGAGAAACACAATATTCAGGGGAAAACAAGCAAGACTCTCTTTGGAAGCAATCGAGGGAGGCATACAGAGGCTTTAACGAGCAACTATACAGCGAGAACATTTTTTCGGCCGTATAGTTCCCACTGTATAGCTGCCACCACGTCCGTCTTGTCAAAAGGGACAACTTCCATGAAGAGGCCAGATGCGAAATCATAACATAGCAGCCGTCATCCCATCCAGAGAGGAGAAATAAGAGATCCGGAGAAGAAGGGGGAGACGTTCTTCATCTCGCTCCACGATCTTCAACCTCCTAGCCATCACACCCCAATAGTCATTACTTGTACTTGAGAGAGAGAGAGATCTTCATTTTGCAAGATTAGGGTTTGAGATTGTTTCTTCCTATCTTGAATTGTGTTGGATTACTTTTCCATTCTTATTGTGGATCTCCACGGTAATATCGAGAAGAACTCCCTTTATTTAATTATATCGATGATGCTTTCTTCTCTCATGTGTGAGTAAGTTCCTTGGGCGTGGGAGATGTAAGGGATTGGTGAGATGTGATGTGCCTCCATATATTTTCCATTAGTTTGCGATTGATTTTAATTACCATATTATGTGTGCTTGACTCTGTGTGGGATGCCTAATGCTTGTTGTCTAATTAAGGGCCCAGACAACATGATGCTTTGTTCTACATAGATAGGATCTTGTTCGCTAGCAGATCGGCGACCCCCAAGTGACACGGGGATATCAATGGGAAACTAGTAGACTCAAGGATAACGAGGAACCACTATGATTATTGCATTAGCCCGATCCAAGGAGCTTAATTGCTAAGTAACCTGAAGGATCTTAATCGTCTAGTGTCTTACCATGGTTTTGGTAATAGGCTAGTAGGATTATTGAAGTTGGGATGAAATCTACCAAGAGGAGTTCTGACTAATTATGGGTTGCTCGCCTACACATATACTTATAAGATTACAATTGTTACACTTATCATTCTTCCACCTGGCACGGTCACTATGACCATGAACTGAATCTCCCCGCGCCTTTCTTCATCATCTGCAGAAAACAACAAACAATCGAATCGTTCTTTACTTTTATGCTTTTTATTCCTGAAGTTTACATTTTAGTTTTATTTAAATACATCCAGTTTAATCCAAATTTCATTCTTCTTTCCACACTTGCAATCAATTCACTCAAAGACATGTTATAACTTTGAGTGTGACAGATACTTCACCCATAAACACAGACCTTTGGGCTCCCTGTGGGATCAATATCTATACTTTGAAACTATCTACAAACGATCTGTGCACTTGGAGACATCATATGGGCCCGTGGCGGACGTTGTCGACGGTGAGAACATGGTTGTCGGGATGGCTAGGATTCGAGCGAGGCTCAAGGTGGAAGGGTGCGGTATCGCGGAGACGACATCAGGGAGGAAACCGGGCAGATGGTGCTGGAGCAGAGGAGGCATGACCGGTCGCGGGAGGATGCGGTCGGTCTCGATTGTTCTGCAAAGGCAGCAGGGCGCTTTAAGAGGGAGGATGACACGAGGGTTGGTGAGGAGCATCGTGGAGAGGAAGGTGGTGTCGTGGGGTGGGTTGTCACGTGTGGGTGGCGTGCGTGTGTGAGTCTGGTTGATACCTTCGATTCGGATTCACGGATGTAGTATAATAGCTTTTTCCCTAGAAGACCTAGGTTTAATCGAACCTCGGAGAGCACCACTAAAAGGTAATAAAAAAGGACACATCTACAATACTTTGTTTTTTCGTTTTACCTTAGTTGACCGGACCAATCTAGTTTACTTTATACTGGGTGTGAATCAATGGATGGAAATAGGCCAGGGTTGAAGATCCACATGCAGCTTCACATCAAATGGGATAAAATATAATAATAAGCATAGTCATGTATAATGTTTGAATGAAGATAATATCTTGTGGGCAACATATCCTAATATTCTAGAGCCCTCGTGATCCAGCGGGCATAGAAATAGACTTTTAATCCAGCCGAGTGCACACCGAAGCCACGGGTTACAAATGATTATTAAGTGTAAAACATAGATCAAAGCTTTAAGTGGTGATGTTGTTATTGATCCTGAATGGGGAGCTAAGTGAGGACCATACTACCCTTTATGTCACTAAGGTTACTATGAGATTGCCGCTAGCCAAGTATCCCACCTCAAGCCTTTATCAATCTATGGGATCTTGGGTACCTACAAGTCCAGTGACCGAGACAAGTGATGAATAAACAAAAGATACAAATCAAAATTAAAAACAAAATACAATTCTCCCATGATCTGGATGCACATAATTTCTGCAAGGTTTCTCCCCAACCCGCAGCCCGTGAGGACTACTCACTCATAAAAAATAGACCAGAGATACAAAACATCATACAAATACTTATATTGAAATCAAATAGTCTTACAATGGTCGCCAAATCACACTGCTTGGGAAGGACAGCAGTAGCAGGGGGACCCTGGGACCCATGGCCCAATCAGCCGCAGCAGGGGATCAACTACGTCCCCTATCAAGAATTTCAGCAGCTCAACCAGGGCATTGGGGACATTGACCACACTCTGGAAGGAGTGAATGAAGATGTGGGTGCTTTAACTCAAAACTCCAGTCACTTCATGACCAACTTCCCCAACTACTACTTGCAGTATCCACACCAGCCGCCGAATGACGACAACAACTGAGCCCGGCAATAGCCTAAGCTTGGGTGAGGTTTGAAAACCTCCAAATCTTGCATTCATATTTTTATTTATTCTTTTGATTTATTTTACTTCTTCAAAATTGCATTTTACTTTTAGTTTGCATTCCTAAACCAAAAATACAAAAAAGTAGTTGTAACTTTTATTTGGAAATTCATTTCATTGTTTCTCTCGGAGATTGCTATATTTTAGGTGACTTGGCAATAGGGAAATATAGAGTGGGTGATGCGCTCAACTTTCGACGTAGAGCTCGTTGGGAACCCCAAGAGGAAGGTATGATGAGCACAACAGTAAGTTTTCCCTCAGTTATGAAACCAAGGTTTAACCGAACCAGTAGGAGCAAGGAAACACCCCAAAGGTGTTACTAGCTGAGCTTTGGTAGGGCGCACTACCGGTGCTAGTAGCAACGTGGAGACCTGCACAACACAACCATAGAACTTTGTCCCCAACTTGCGATGAGGTTGTCAATCTCACCGTGTTTTACGGAAAACAAAGGATTAAACATATCAAATGGAAAGAAGTAAAAGTTTGTAGAAAGTAACCACAAAGCAGAAAGTAACCACAAAGCAGAGGAAGTGATGAACAATGGATGAAAATGGATGAACAATGGTGTGGATCTCCTTTGATGGTGTTGTGATTGAATCTGAGAATGGCAGCTCTCTGGCCGGTGGCTAGAGCCTCAAAATATATAGGCATCTTCACAAAAGTTGTAGGGTTTGACGAGACGAAGCCGTCGCTAACTGGTAAGGGCGGGTGGTACAGGCGGACCGTGCCCGTACCAGTGGTTGTTAAGCCTTCTGGCGCCTTGGTACTACATCCCAATTACTTGGCCGTGTGTACTTCCTCAAAATCCTTCATTATGACTCGTTATTTCGCATTAAAAGCCATGATTTCCTGCACAACATAAATCAAAGAGAGGATTTATATTTTTGCAATTATTAGTCATTAGTGGCAAGGATTGAGAGTTTCTTTGGCAATTGCTTGACCAAAAACAATGTCTAAACTCAGTGGAAGATGGAAAAAATTGGAGCCATCAACTTCCCCAAATCTCAAACCTTGATCATCCTCGAGCAATAAGAACCAAAAGAACTATATGGAATTCAGCGTTTAAACTTGAAATAACGAGAATAAGAGTTCACTTACAGTTGGTAGTCATATATGCTCAACACTTCATTCATTTGCGAAGCTTATCAAAGTTAGAGAGATGACACGAATACTATACAAGCTTCGGTAAGTTAAGATAATCAAAGTAAAGTTTAATATAAGTATAAGTAACTAGAAGTGTAGCAATCAATCCAATTCCTCTAATTAACTCTCAGCTTGCCAGGGAACACTAGGATGTTTAAATAGCATAATTGAGTGAGAGAGTTTCATGTCCCAAGTAGTATAACAATGCAGTGTCTTATTTACACTCACATCAATAAATCAAGTCTATCAAAGACACTTCTAATCCAACCATTTTATTTCAAGAAAAATTCATAAAGTAGTAATGATACCATGCCAAGGACTTGTTATGTGGATCCTCATAGATATCTTTTTTTCTTTCATTTTTTTCAAGGATCGCTGATTGTTTCTTTTGCAAGTGTTTGCACAACCTTTGGGAGCACCAATATTTTTGCCCATATATTGACACATATGCCACTAATGTCATCAACTCACAGCCGAAATCTAGGGTTATACCATAGATCGTTCAAACGCTAGCGGAGTTGTTGGCATCCCAAAGGTGTGCATTAGAAACATAGTACAAGGTTGTCTCAATTCTTTAACTTTTTCTTGAGCTAGTACCACGGTTTTATCCACAAGGTTAGCTTGGGTATGCATCACAATTACCACTCGACTTTATTTCAATCAAACAATTCCTTTCATGAGTGTCGTCAAGACTATCAAAGTATCTATAGGGTTAAGTATCATCAGGGGTATACTCTCAAGACAATCATTCATCAAACAAGTTATAAATTTCAGAGTTTTTCTTATTGTACTTGTTTGGCAATATTATTTCCAAGGCAAGACTCGGTTAACTTAAAGAACTAGAGCAAGAGCTTCAACAACTAATCATCATACCAATAAAATGCCTTACTCTAACCATATTAAATTACTTCCACTAGCGTGGCATCTTAGCAAATCAACCAACTAAGATAAACAACTCAAACTTCATAAGTGGGAGACATAGGACATACCTCCCATAAGTGACTTAATGATCCTCTTCCTTATAGGGATGTGTTCCTTCAAAACTCAAACACAATTACTCTCATAATGATATTAAAGCAAAGAGGCAATGTGTGAATCCACATTTAGAAAAAAAAAGAAAAATGGAAAAAAACTTTTTGTATTTTTGAGGATAGGGATTAAAGAATATAAAAGAACTTGCGACCAAGCAAGGGTTTAAGAAAATAAAAAACAAAAACAAAAATAAACTAAAATGAAAGCAAAGAAAAAAGCAAAGTGTTGGAACAAGCCAACATGAGTGTCTCAAAGCTCCTAGAGCTCCCAAGGATTGCTGCTACTATACTTGAATGGGTGAGGCAGGATCATAACATTGGACCTGCTGAACTTAGAGCAAAGATTAGCAAAAAGTTTAACGTTCTGATTCCTTACCATAGAGTCTTTGATGGGAAGGAGATGGCTCTAGACTTCATTCAAGGCAAGTGGAATGATAGTTTTCACATGTTGTATAGTTTCAAGCTCAGGTAGAGAAAACATCACCTGGTAGTGTTGTTGACATCAATTACGAGGTTGTGAAAGGAAGAGAAAAGGTCTCAAGGGGGATCAGGTATAAGCAGACAGATAAGAAATGCTTCTGGAGATGTTCTGTCTGCCCGAAGGCATGCTGGACGGGGTTCCTAGACGGCTGTAGGCCATACTTGGCAATAGGCGCAACTTCTTTAACAGGGAAGTTTAGGGGACATGTTGCTTCTGCTTGTGCTTTGGACGCGCATAATTGGCTTCTACCAGTAGCTTATGCTGTTCTTGAGGGTGAATCAAATGAAAGCTGGACATGGTTCATGCAGAGACTATGGGCAGTAATTAGTCACCTTGAAGGCGTGGTGATACACAGTGGTGCATGCAAGGGTCTTGAGAATTCTGTTGATGTTGTGTTTCCTAGGGTTGAGCATAGGGAATGCATGAGGCACCTCGCTACTAACTTCACGAAGAAGTTCAAAGGAAAGATCTTTGAAGACATACCTTTGGGCTCCCTGTGGGATCGATATCTATACTTTGAAACTATCTACAAACGATCTGTGCACTTGGAGACATCATATGGGCCCGTGGCGGACGTTGTCGACGGTGAGAACATGGTTGTCGGGATGGCTAGGATTCGAGCGAGGCTCGAGGTGGAAGGGTGCGGTATCGCAGAGACGACATCGGGGAGGAAACCGGGCAGACGGTGCTGGCGGCGAGGCCAACCGGTGGCATGCGAAGCAAGAGCTGCGGGCGGTACCGAGAGGATCAGGAGGCCAAGCTAGGGCAAGGTCAATCTCAGGAGGAGGCCACGACATGTTGGTGCTCGAGGTGGAGACACGGTGCGGTGCGACGAACATCAGGGTGAAGGCCGCTGGGCTCCGGGCGAGGAGGCGGGGAGATGCTAGCGTCACGGCAGGCAGTGGGGAACCGATGACAATAGAGGAGAGCTCAGGGTGGAGCAGAGGAGGCATGGCCGGTCGCAGGAGGATGCGTTCGGCATCGATGGTTCTGCAAGCCAGCGGGGCGCTTCAAGAGGGAGGATGACGCGAGGGTTGGTGAGGAGCATCGTGGAGAGGAAGGTGGTGCCGTGGGGTGGGTTGTCTCGTGTGGGTGGCGTGCGTGTGTGAGTCTGGTTGATACTTTCGATTTCGGATTCACGGATGTAGTATAATAGCTTTTTCCCTAGAAGACCCAGGTTTAATCGAACCTCGGAGAGCACCACTAAAAGGTAATAAAAAAGGACACATCTACAATACTTTGTTTTTTCGTTTTACCTTAGTTGACCGGACCAATCTAGTTTACTTTATACTGGGTGTGAATCAATGGATGGAAATAGGCCAGGGTTGAAGATCCACCTGCAGCTTCACATCAAATGGGATAAAATATAATAATAAGCATAGTCATGTATAATGTTTGAATGAAGATAATATCTTGTAGGCAACATATCCTGATATTCTAGAGCCCCCGTGATCTAGCGGGCATAGCAATAGACTTTTAATCCAACCGCGTGCACACCGAAGCCACGGGTTACAAACGATTATTAAGTGTAAAACATAGATCAAAGCTTTAAGTGGTGATGTTGTTATTGATCCTGAATGGGGAGCTAAGTGAAGACCATACTACCCTTTATGTCACTGAGGTTCCTATGAGATTGCCGCTAGCCAAGTATCCCACCTCAAGCCTTTATCAATCTATGGGATCTTAGGTACCTACAAGTCCACATATCGAGACAAGTGACAAAGAAACAAAAGATACAAATCAAAACTAAAAACGAAATACAATTCTCCCATGATCTGGATGCACATAATTGCTGCAACGTTTCTCCCCAACCTGCAGCCCGTGAGGACTACTCACTCATAAAAAATAGACCGGAGATACAAAACATCATACAAATACTTATATTGAAATCAAATATTCTTACAATGGTCGCCAAATCACACTGCTTGGGAAGGACAGCAGTAGCAGGGGGACCCTGGGACCCATGGCCCAATCAGCCGCAGCAGGGGATCAACTACGTCCCCTATCAAGAATTTCAGCAGCTCAACCAGGGCATTGGGGACATTGACCACACTCTAGAAGGAGTGAATGAAGATGTGGGTGCTTTAACTTAAAACTCCAGTCACTTCATGACCAACTTCCCCAACTACTACTTGCAGTATCCACACCAGCCGCCGAATGACGACAACAACTGAGCCCGGCAATAGCCTAAGCTTGGGTGAGGTTTGAAAACCTCCAAATCTTGCATTCATATTTTTATTTATTCTTTTGATTTATTTTACTTCTTCAAAATTGCATTTTACTTTTAGTTTGCATTCCTAAACCAAAAATACAAAAAAGTAGTTGTAACTTTTATTTGGAAATTCATTTCATTGTTTCTCTCGGAGATTGCTATATTTTAGGTGACTTGGCAATAGGGAAATATAGAGTGGGTGATGCGCTCAACTTTCGACGTAGAGCTCGTTGGGAACCCCAAGAGGAAGGTATGATGAGCACAACAGTAAGTTTTCCCTCAGTTATGAAACCAAGGTTTAACCGAACCAGTAGGAGCAAGGAAACACCCCAAAGGTGTTACTAGCTGAGCTTTGGTAGGGCGCACTACCGGTGCTAGTAGCAACGTGGAGACCTGCACAACACAACCATAGAACTTTGTCCCCAACTTGCGATGAGGTTGTCAATCTCACCGTGTTTTACGGAAAACAAAGGATTAAACATATCAAATGGAAAGAAGTAAAAGTTTGTAGAAAGTAACCACAAAGCAGAAAAAGTTTATAGATTTTATGTAAAGAAAAGGACCGGGATCCATAGTTCACTAGAGTTGGCTCTCCTTAGATAGATAACATGCTGGGTGAACAAATTACAACGGGGCAATTGACAAACACCGAGAAAGCAATACATGCATATACTAATCATCTTGACTCCTCTGAGACTTGATTGGGCATTACAACATAATACATAGACCGCCATCCAACTGCATCTATGACTAATAATCCACCTTCAGGTTATCATCTGAACCCCCTCCAGTATTAAGTTGCAAGCAACAGATTAGTGCTTTATGAACTGTGTGTAAAGTAAACAATATGATTGTTCTATGAACAAAGGATTGTTGTTTTCTCCCTAGTAGCAACAACACATCTAGTACCTTAGAGATTTTTGTCACTTCCCCAGATTACCAGAGGCATGAACCCACTATCGAGCATTAATACTAACTCTTGGAGTTGCTAGCATCTACTTGGCCAAGATAGCTACTAACAACGGAAAGCATGCAAGATCTCAAATAACAAAGACATGATAGAATCAATAATCAATCTGAAATAGCATCTCAATATCCATCGGATCCCCGCAAACACAACATGTAGAATTACAAATAGATGATCTTGATCATGAATGGATCTCACAAGATCTAAACATGAAAGCACAAAGGAGGAGAAACCAGCTATCTAGCTACTACATGGATCCGTAGTCCAAGGATTAACTACTCACACATCACACCAGAGGCTTGCATGGTGATGAAGAAGGCCTCCAGGGTGAATTCCCCTCTCCGGCAGGGTGCCGGGAAGAGCTTCAGATCCCTCCAGATCTAGGGATGGAGATGACGGTGGCTACAGACTCTTTCGTGAATTTTTGATTGGGTACCTAGGGTTTTCGTCCCGAGGGCAATATATAGGCGGAAGGAGAGGCCAAGGGGGTGCCGGGAGCAGCCACACCACCCCCTGGCGTAGGCCAGGCCTGGTCGCGTGGCCAGGTGGTGTGGTGGCTCCCTGGCCCTTCTCCGTCTCGTATTCTGGCACTTGATCACTTCCAGAAAAATAGGCACTTTGGCTTTTGTCCTGTCCAATTCCGAGAATATTCATTTTCTGACTTTCCTGGAACCAAAAACAGCAGAAACCAGGCAGCTGGCACTGTGGCTCTTGTTAATAGGTTAGTCCAAGAAATCATATGAAAGTACTCCAAAGTTGGAACAAAACACAAGAAAGTGGATAAAACCAAGCATGGAACATCAAAAAGTATAGATACATTTGCAATGTATCAACATCCCCAAGCTTAACTCCTGCTCGTCCTCGAGTAGGTAAGTGATAAAAAGAAAGAATAATTTTTGAGGTGACATGCACCATCAAAGACTTGATCAAAGTAATTGCAAAACATTCAAAGCTGGGATCAAAGTACTTCAATCATAACATGAAAGACAAAGTTCTAGCAATAAGCAAAGAAACTATGATGCAACATGAAAAGGCACAAACAAAAGATTCATGAATAACAATGCTTTTCAAGACGTTTGTTTGTTTCACATAAAGAAAACATAGCATAATTGTATTCAGCTTGTCCCTCAATAGAGTAGCAAATATAAATGCATAGGACACCTTCAAAGTTCATAAGAGTGACTAGATACAATAGTTTCAAACAAGCAATAACAAGTTATGCATCAATCAACTAGTCTTGGGACAATGCACATAGAACTAAGAATGGCCACTATGCTCTCAAAGTAGGTGCATAAAGATGGAAGGTGGAGACTCAATATAATGGTGGAAGAAAGGCCTTTTGTAAAAGCAAGTAGGGATTCAAGTCCCATGAAGAGCTTCCAAAAATTATGGTACTTGTAGTTTTCAGCTCTCATAGGTTAAAGTGACACAACTAAGAGGATATGCTTGACAAGTTATAAACCGAAATCTCATGCCCCTTACTTACGAAGACCGATCGTCATGCTACTCAACTTTAGTCACGAGTAAGCTCTTGTCATTGTAAGTATATGTGTATCATTAAGAACCGCCAACAGGGTACCCCTTGCACATGATACGGTAGCTTTCCCATAATCAAAATGACAAGGCAAGCAGACAATGAGCATCTCAGCGATCTTTTTATTTGCTATTTGCATAGATTTTTATTGAGGATGCTTCATAGTGTGCTCATTATGGTGATGCTGCAAGTTTCCACCATGATTAGGCATGGCTTAGTCTAGCGGCCCAGGCGTTTCTCTAACACACATACAAACTCCATGATCTTACAAGTTCCATTTTTATTTCACACCGCCGGGATCCGTAAGCAAAAGAACATGATATCAACGGGGTACAAAGTACAAGTGCAATGTTGAAAGCGTTCCCCATGAAACATGGTTTTGCTAATTTCAACTTATAAAGAACAAGCATATACGCAACAAAGAAGGACCCAATGGTTCAAGTTTATTAGAGGCAATAAAGTAAAGTGTGCCATCAAGTTCGTGAGAGCTTTAATCACTAGTTTTCTCATAACAAGTGGAAGGTAAACAAAAGCATGAATATACTTGGAATAGCATAAGCTAGTAGGTAGGTATGGTGGACTCTTTGGAATAACTTGGTTTAGGGAGTTGGATGCATGAGTGGAACTCATACTTGGTGGTGGAGGCTAGCAAAAGACTGGGAGCGACAAACTAAGAGAGCAATAATGGCCATAAACATGCAGAGCGACAAAACATCATTGATCAAAGCATAAAGTGATACTACAAGTTGAAAACTAAAGGATCATAAAGGCTATGGTGACTTGAGATAGTCATAACATGCTGTGAGCATGTGCCAAGTCAACCCAAATAAAGCATCAAAGGAGAATACCACTATACTATGCTTTAATATGCTAAAACAATGCATGATTCATCTAAGGCACATTAATCAATATCAATTGTTTATAAAAAGTCATGCTGCAGCAAAGAATACTAAGCATAAAGCCAAAACAATATCAAGCATGGCATGAAAAAGCATAGGCCACAGTCAAAACACAAGCTCTTTTTACCACATAAGTATGAACTTTCCTACTCTTTTCCAAACCAAACCAAAATATTTGCAAACCAATGTATGAAAGAGGGGGTCCAACAAATTTATTCAGAACACTAAGCAAAACAAGCAAATTAAAAACCAAAACGAAAACGAAAAAGAAGACGCTCCAAGAAAAACACAATTGTGCATGAAACAATAAAAATGAAGCGTTTGGAAGAAACCTGGGATTTTTATTGATGAAGAAGGGGATGCCCTGGGTATCCCCAAGCTTTGACGCTTGTACTTCTTGGATATTTCTTGGGGTGACACGGTGGCATCCCCAAGCTTGAGCTTTAGTCCATCCTTCATCTCATTACTCATTCCTTCCATGCACCTGAAATTTTTCCTTCATACAAAACTTCACACAATCTCATTAGCAACATTAGTGCACTTAAGATAAATAAGTCTCAAGGTTCAGTTATAACATCAAATAAACTTCCATTAGAACACTAGCTACTGTAGCACTTCCCTCAAAAAGCTCAATTCCCCACAAGAACTCAAGAAGGAACCAACAAGAAGCAAATGCAGAAAATGGCAGAAATCTGTCAAAACAGAACAGTAGGTAAAGACGAATTTTTTCGAAGACCTTATGTTGCTCAAATCAAAAAGTGTTGAACTAACAAAAGTTAGATAACAACCTGGGTCAGAAGAACAAGAAATTACATCTCAATCCGACATACAGATATCTCTCACGAATTTTTACGGTGAAGCACAAAAATCTGTTTCGGGACAGCAACTTTCCCAATCATTACTTCTCTCTCAATAGAGGTTACTCTTGGCACAAAAAGCAAATAAAAAGGATAAGGAGCGGTTATTACAGAGGTAATAACTTCCAAGACTCATCTAAAACTTTTGGGTTATCTCCCATTTCTTTAACGCCTTTAAGTTAGGCATAAGAAGCAAAGAAAGAATCAAGTGTTCTCAAATGAAGAAGCATTAAGAACAAATTTTGTTTTCATAGGAGAAGCAAAAGAAATCTTTTCTCTCTTTTTAGGGAAGTGTTCTATACCTTTCTTGAGTGGGAGTTGAAATTTAATGGTGCCTTCTTTCATATCAATGATGGCACCAACAGTTCTAAGAAAAGGTCTTCCCAAAGTAATAGGACAAGAAGAATTGTATTCAACATCCAAAACATAGAAATCAACAGGGACATAGGAATCGTTAACCATAATAAGAACATCATTAAGACTCCCCATGAGTTTCTTTTTAGCATTAGCATCAAGTGGGACATTCAAATAACAATCTTCAAGTGGAGGCAAATCAAGCATATCATAAATCCTTCTAGGCATAATAGAAACACTACTATCAAGATCACACAAAGCTTTGAAATAAAAGTAATTCACTTTCATATTAATGATGGGCTCCCAACCATCCTCTTGTTTTATAGGAATAGAAGCTTTATGTTTCATCTTTTCTTCTTTAATCTTTATGAGAGCATCAGCAATGTGTTTTGTAAAAGCCATGTTCATAGCAAAAGCATTAGGACTTTTAGCAAGCTTTTGTAGGAACTTAATAACTTCAGAGATATTGCAACCATCAAGATCAAAATCAACTTTATCATCTAAAGTAGTAGAACTATTACTAGCATCAACACTAGTGGTGGTAATAGTAGAAACACTAATGTTTCTAGCAATTTCATCTTCTCTTTCCCACTTAGCATGTAATTCAGCTAATAGTCTAACATTTTCATCAATTCTTACTTGTATGGCATTAGTAGCTGCAAAGGGATTCTCATTAGTTTCAGGTTTAGCAGCCATTTTATTAATCAATGAAGATTGAGCTTTAGACAAAGATGATATATTTCTTTCAGCATTAGAGAGTTTCAATTGTAAACTAGGAATTTCCCTATTTAGACTCTCAAGTTGATGGCTAATGTTCTTCAAAATGATAGATTGTTCCTCCATAGTTTTAGTAAATAGTTTATTTTGCTCATATTGCATTTGCATGAAGTTTTTAGTGGCTCTTTCAACTTCTAAAATTCTTCCTTCACTAGGTAATTCAGGTTTACCATTATAGCCATAAGTATTACTAGGAGGGTAGGGCCTATAATTGTTGTTACCAAAATTGTTCCTATAAACATTATTACCATAAGCATTGTTGCCAAAATTGTTATTTCTTATGAAGTTCACATCAACTTGCTCTTCTTGAGCAACCAAAGAGGCTAAAGGAACATTATTTGGATCAATATGGGCTTTCCCATTAACAAGCATAGACATAATAATATCAATTTTATCACTCAAGGAGGAGGTTTCCTCAACAGAATTTACCTTCTTACCTTGTGGAGCTCTCTCAGTATGCCATTCAGAATAATTAACCATCATATTATCCAAAAGTTTTGTTGCAGCTCCCAAAGTGATGGTCATAAAGGTACCTCTAGCAGCAGAATCCAATAGGTTCCTTGAAGAATAGTTCAATCCTGCATAAAAAGTTTAGATGATCATCCAAGCAGTCAGTCCATGAGTGGGACAATTCTTTACCAAAGATGTCATTCTTTCCCAAGCTTGAGCAACATGCTCATTATCAAGTTGTTTAAACTTCATTATTTCACTTCTCATGGATATAATCTTAGCAGGAGGATAGTATTTTCCAATAAAAGCATCTTTGCACTTAGTCCAAGAATCAATACTATTCCTAGTTAAGGAATTCAACAATTCTTTAGCTTTTCCTCTCAAAGAGAAAGGAAATAATTTCAGTTTAATAATATCACCATCTATATCCCTATGCTTTTGCATCTCACAAAGTTCAACAAAGTTATTTAGATGGGAAGCAGCATCTTCATTACCAATACCAGAAAATTGTTCTCTCATAACAAGATTGAGTAAAGCAGGTTTTATCTCAAAGAAAGTATTTTCAGCCACAGGGGGAGCAATAGGTGTGCTCATAAAATCATTGTTGTTGGTGCTAGTGAAGTCACACAACTTAGTGTTTTTAAGAGTAGTCATGTTTTTGGGTTTTCAAATAAGAAAGCAAACTTGCAAAACTAATTTTTTTGGATTTTTTGAAGAACAAAACAAGCAAACAAAGCAAAAAGAAAACTAAGCAAAACAAAAACAACAAAGTAAAGAGATTGGTTATGAGGGACTCCCCTTGTGAAGATGTCCTTGACTCCCCGGCAATGGCGCCAGAAAAGACCTTGATGCGCTCGACTTTCGACGTAGAGCTTGTTGGGAACCCCAAGAGGAAGGTATGATGAGCACAGCAGTAAGTTTTCCCTCAGTTATGAAACCAAGGTTTAATCGAACCCATAGGAGCAAGGAAACACCCCAAAGGTGTTACTAGCTGATCTTTGGTAGGGCGCACTACCGGTGCTAGTAGTAACGTGGAGACCTGCACAACACAACCACAGAACTTTGTCCCCAATTTGCGATGAGGTTGTCAATCTCACCGTGTTTTGCGGAAAACAAAGGATTAAACGTATCAAATGGAAAGAAGTAAAAGTTTGTAGAAAGTAACCACAAAGCAGAAAAAGTTTATAGATTGTATGTAAAGAAAAGGACCGGGATCCATAGTTCACTAGAGTTGGCTCTCCTTAGATAGATAACATGCTGGGTGAACAAATTACAGCGGGGCAATTGACAAACACCGAGAAAGCAATACATGCATATACTAATCATCTTGACTCCTCTGAGACTTGATTGGGCATTACAACATAATACATAGACCGCCATCGAACTGCATCTATGACTAATAATCTACCTTCAGGTTATCATCCGAACCCCCTCCAGTATTAAGTTGCAAGCAACAGATTAGTGCTTTATGAACTGTGTGTAAAGTAAACAATATGATTGTTCTATGAACAAAGGATTGTTGTTTTCTCCCTAGTAGCAACAACACATCTAGTACCTTAGAGATTTTTGTCACTTCCCCAGATTACCAGAGGCATGAACCCACTATCGAGCATAAATACTAACTCTTGGAGTTGCTAGCATCTACTTGGCCAAGATAGCTACTAACAACGGAAAGCATGCAAGATCTCAAATAACAAAGACATGATAGAATCAATAATCAATCTGAAATAGCATCTCAATATCCATCGGATCCCCGCAAACACAACATGTAGAATTACAAATAGATGATCTTGATCATGAACGGATCTCACAAGATCTAAACATGAAAGCACAAAGGAGGAGAAACCAGCTATCTAGCTACTACATGGATCCGTAGTCCAAGGATTAACTACTCACGCATCACACCAGAGGCTTGCATGGTGATGAAGAAGGCCTCCAGGGTGAATTCCCCTCTCCGGCAGGGTGCCGGGAAGAGCTTCAGATCCCTCCAGATCTAGGGATGGAGATGACGGTGGCTACAGACTCTTTCGTGGATTTTTAATCGGGTACCTAGGGTTTTCGTCCCGAGGGCAATATATAGGCGGAAGGAGAGGCCGAGGGGGTGCCGGGAGCGGCCACACCACCCCCTGGCGCAGGCCAGGCCTGGCCGCGCAGCCAGGTGGTGTGGTGGGTCCCTGGCCCTTCTTCGTCTCGTATTCTGGCACTTGATCACTTCCAAAAAATAGGCACTTTGGCTTTTGTCCCGTCCAATTCCGAGAATATTCATTTTCTGACTTTCCTGGAACCAAAAACAGCAGAAAACAGGCAGCTGACACTGTGGCTCTTGTTAATAGATTAGTCCAAGAAATCATATGAAAAGTACTCCAAAGTTGGAACAAAACACAAGAAAGTGGATAAAACCAAGCATGGAACATCATAAATTATAGATACATTTGCAATGTATCAGTGGGTTTGACTCAAGTATGAGAACAAAGCAAGCAAGAGGAGGTATCACATTCCTTTCATCACCTTTTCTACAATCTTAAATTGACCATACAATTATTTACTCGCTTGCACTGGAGTCACTCCCCACTTAGCTTGCTATCCTATAAATTCTATTCCTTTGCTAGTGTCTCCTTTTTAGCTTTGAAATAATGAACAATGAACTTAGTTAAAAATATTTCCTACATTTTTACAACAAGAAAAAGCATCCAAAAGATGACTTGAGTCCATGTTTAGCCCAAAGGATTTGATTTTAGAACCGCTCCATCCCATTTGAGCTTAATGTAAATAGACTTGATAGCACCCTTGAATGAAATTGTCTGATAAAATGGATGCTTCAAAGTAGTAGAGATTATGCCACTGCTTTTTCTAATAATTGCTAGAAGATATTGCTTTACGCATGACATTACAACACTGTCATGCTCCATGGGGAACTATTAACTCCGCTGGCCAACGAAGGATCTAAATGTGGGAAACCACTTGATTTTGGCTATTGAGTTATGTAAATGTCTGTAGCAGCAATGCTATGGCGGGTAAAAATTTTTGGCCCCTTGTGGTTTCACGTTCCAAGTGAAGTTGTAGTACTCCTCTGACCCACTATTATTCAACAACTATTTATTGGTATGGTCACGAGTGCACAACACAGTCCCAATTAACATGTTAAAAACAGTGGCATGATTTGTTGATGAAAGAGCTGAAGTTTTTGAAAAGCAAGGAAAGGAAAAAGGTGCTTTGAGAGTCTTGAAATTTTGACATGGGAATAGATGAGTTGTTCTTAAATTGAATGTTTTTGGTGCCAACTTGAGTACTCTTAATTGATTAAATAAACAAGAGCAAAAAGTTTTCATCTCTCAACAGAGAGAGACACCAAAAGAATTTGTCTCACTTTCCTAGCTAAACTTTTGACACTTGCTCGGGCATATGATTTATTTGCTAGCAAGATATACGTGGTTAGGAAGTGGACCTAGTGAAATCTTGTGAATACTTGTATGATCATGTTTAAGATTGCAGGAATTGTGAAGAAAAGAATTTGACACCAATTCAAGTTTGTAAGTTCTTTTATTTCAGTCTCGAATCTTCGCTATGCTTCCTTATTTCCTTGTTACTCTAGGGCGAGCAACATCTAATCTTGGGGGAGTTGATAGCTGTGAGATTCAACACATTTTTGATGGTTTTTATTCATGGTTTTCTCCCGAATTTGATCGTTTTCTAGATTTACCTAACGCTAATACTTCGGTAGCAAAGAAAACTTGGTTTTTAATGTGTGTTTCAGGTTCTGAATGTCAAAAGAAGGTTTTAATAAGAGAAACACAATATTCAGGGGAAAACAAGCAAGACTCTCTTTGGAAGCAATCGAGGGAGGCATACAGAGGCTTTAACGAGCAACTATACAACGAGAACATTTTTTCGGCCGTATAGTTCCCATTGTATAGCTGCCACCACGTCCGTCTTGTCAAAAGGGACAACTTCCATGAAGAGGCCTGACGCGAAATCATAACATAGCATCCGCCATCCCATCCAGAAAGGAGAAAGAAGAGATTCGGAGAAGAAGGGGGAGACGTTCTTCATCTCACTCCACGATCTTCAACCTCCTAGCCATCACACCCCAATAGTCATTACTTGTACTTGAGAGAGAGAGAGATCTTCATTTTGCAAGATTAGGGTTTGAGATTGTTTCTTCCTATCTTGAATTGTGTTGGATTACTTTTCCATTCTTATTGTGGATCTCCACGGTAATATCGAGAAGAACTCCCTTTATTTAATTATATCGATGATGCTTTCTTCTCTCATGTGTGAATAAGTTCCTTGGGCGTGGGAGATGTAAGGGATTGGTGAGATGTGATGTGCCTCCATATATTTTCCATTAGTTTGCGATTGATTTTAATTACTATATTATGTGTGCTTGACTCTGTGTGGGATGCCTAATGCTTGTTGTCTAATTAAGGGCCCAGACAACATGATGCTTTGTTCTACATAGATAGGATCTTGTTCGCTAGCAGACCGGCGACCCCCAAGTGACACGGGGATATCAATGGGAAACTAGTAGACTCAAGGATAACGAGGAACCACTATGCTTATTGCATTAGCCCGATCCAAGGAGCTTAATTGCTAAGCAACCTGAAGGATCTTAATCGTCTAGTGTCTAACCATGGTTTTGGTAATAGGCTAGTAGGATTATTGAAGTTGGGATGAAATCTACCAAGAGGAGTTCTGACTAATTATGGGTTGCTCGCCTACACATATACTTATAAGATTACAATTGTTACACTTATCATTCTTCCACCTGGCACAGTCACTATCACCATGAACTGAATCTCCCCGCGCCTTTCTTCGTCATTTGCAGAAAACAACAAACAATCGAATCGTTCTTTACTTTTATGCTTTTTATTCCTGAAGTTTACATTTTAGTTTTATTTAAATACATCCAGTTTAATCCAAATTTCATTCTTATTTCTGCACTTGCAATCAATTCACTCAAAGACCTGTGACAACTTTGAGTGTGACAGATACTTCACCCATAAACACATACCTTTGGGCTCCCTGTGGGATCGATATCTATACTTTGAAACTATCTACAAACGATCTGTGCACTTGGAGACATCATATGGGCCCGTGGCGGACGTTGTCGACGGTGAGAACATGGTTGTCGGGATGGCTAGGATTCGAGCGAGGCTCAAGGTGGAAGGGTGCGGTATCGCGGAGACGACATCAGGGAGGAAACCGGGCAGATGGTGCTGGAGCAGAGGAGGCATGACCGGTCGCGGGAGGATGCGGTCGGTATCGATTGTTCTGCAAGGCAGCAGGGCGCTTTAAGAGGGAGGATGACACGAGGGTTGGTGAGGAGCATCGTGGAGAGGAAGGTGGTGTCGTGGGGTGGGTTGTCATGTGTGGGTGGCGTGCGTGTGTGAGTCTATTTGATACCTTCGATTCGGATTCACGGATGTAGTATAATAGCTTTTTCCCTAGAAGACCTAGGTTTAATCGAACCTCGGAGAGCACCACTAAAAGGTAATAAAAAAGGACACATCTACAATACTTTGTTTTTTCGTTTTACCTTAGTTGACCGGACCAATCTAGTTTACTTTATACTGGGTGTGAATCAATGGATGGAAATAGGCCAGGGTTGAAGATCCACCTGCAGCTTCACATCAAATGGGATAAAATATAATAATAAGCATAGTCATGTATAATGTTTGAATGAAGATAATATCTTGTGGGCAACATATCCTAATATTCTAGAGCCCTCGTGATCCAGCGGGCATAGAAATAGACTTTTAATCCAGCCGAGTGCACACCGAAGCCACGGGTTACAAATGATTATTAAGTGTAAAACATAGATCAAAGCTTTAAGTGGTGATGTTGTTATTGATCCTGAATGGGGAGCTAAGTGAGGACCATACTACCCTTTATGTCACTAAGGTTCCTATGAGATTGCCGCTAGACAAGTATCCCACCTCAAGCCTTTATCAATCTATGGGATCTTGGGTACCTACAAGTCCAGTGATCGAGACAAGTGACGAAGAAACAAAAGATACAAATCAAAATTAAAAACAAAATACAATTCTCCCATGATCTGGATGCACATAATTTCTGCAAGGTTTCTCCCCAACCCGCAGCCCGTGAGGACTACTCACTCATAAAAATAGACCAGAGATACAAAACATCATACAAATACTTATATTGAAATCAAATAGTCTTACAGTGGTCGCCAAATCACAAGGAGATCTATAGTATAAAGCAATGTCTATGGCTAGTGGATGGATGGATGGTGGAAGTGATGAACAATGGATGAAAATGGATGAACAATGGTGTGGATCTCCTTTGATGGTGTTGTGATTGAATCTGAGAATGGCAGCTCTCTGGCCGGTGGCTAGAGCCTCAAAATATATAGGCGTCTTCACAAAAGTTGTAGGGTTTGACGAGACGAAGCCGTCGCTAACTGGTAAGGGCGGGTGGTACAGGCGGACCGTGCCCGTACCAGTGGTTGTTAAGCCTTCTGGCGCCTTGGTACTACATCCCAATTACTTGGCCGTGTGTACTTCCTCAAAATCCTTCATTATGACTCGTTATTTCGCATTAAAAGCCATGATTTCCTGCACAACATAAATCAAAGAGAGGATTTATATTTTTGCAATTATTAGTCATTAGTGGCAAGGATTGAGAGTTTCTTTGGCAATTGCTTGACCAAAAACAATGTCTAAACTCAGTGGAAGATGGAAAAAATTGGAGCCATCAACTTCCCCAAATCTCAAACCTTGATCATCCTCGAGCAATAAGAACCAAAAGAACTATATGGAATTCAGCGTTTAAACTTGAAATAACGAGAATAAGAGTTCACTTACAGTTGGTAGTCATATATGCTCAACACTTCATTCATTTGCGAAGCTTATCAAAGTTAGAGAGATGACACGAATACTATACAAGCTTCGGTAAGTTAAGATAATCAAAGTAAAGTTTAATATAAGTATAAGTAACTAGAAGTGTAGCAATCAATCCAATTCCTCTAATTAACTCTCAGCTTGCCAGGGAACACTAGGATGTTTAAATAGCATAATTGAGTGAGAGAGTTTCATGTCCCAAGTAGTATAACAATGAAGTGTCTTATTTACACTCACATCAATAAATCAAGTCTATCAAAGACACTTCTAATCCAACCATTTTATTTCAAGAAAAATTCATAAAGTAGTAATGATACCATGCCAAGGACTTGTTATGTGGATCCTCATAGATATCTTTTTTTCTTTCATTTTTTTCAAGGATCGCTGATTGTTTCTTTTGCAAGTGTTTGCACAACCTTTGGGAGCACCAATATTTTTGCCCATATATTGACACATATGCCACTAATGTCATCAACTCACAGCCGAAATCTAGGGTTATACCATAGATCGTTCAAACGCTAGCGGAGTTGTTGGCATCCCAAAGGTGTGCATTAGAAACATAGTACAAGGTTGTCTCAATTCTTTAACTTTTTCTTGAGCTAGTACCACGGTTTTATCCACAAGGTTAGCTTGGGTATGCATCACAATTACCACTCGACTTTATTTCAATCAAACAATTCCTTTCATGAGTGTCGTCAAGACTATCAAAGTATCTATAGGGTTAAGTATCATCAGGGGTATACTCTCAAGACAGTCATTCATCAAACAAGTTATAAATTTCAGAGTTTTTCTTATTGTACTTGTTTGGCAATATTATTTCCAAGGCAAGACTCGGTTAACTTAAAGAACTAGAGCAAGAGCTTCAACAACTAATCATCATACCAATAAAATGCCTTACTCTAACCATATTAAATTACTTCCACTAGCGTGGCATCTTAGCAAATCAACCAACTAAGATAAACAACTCAAACTTCATAAGTGGGAGACATAGGACATACCTCCCATAAGTGACTTAATGATCCTCTTCCTTATAGGGATGTGTTCCTTCAAAACTCAAACACAATTACTCTCATAATGATATTAAAGCAAAGAGGCAATGTGTGAATCCACATTTAGAAAAAAAAAGAAAAATGGAAAAAAACTTTTTGTATTTTTGAGGATAGGGATTAAAGAATATAAAAGAACTTGCGACCAAGCAAGGGTTTAAGAAAATAAAAAACAAAAACAAAAATAAACTAAAATGAAAGCAAAGAAAAAAGCAAAGTGTTGGAACAAGCCAACATGAGTGTTTCAAAGCTCCTAGAGCTCCCAAGGATTGCTGCTACTATACTTGAATGGGTGAGGCAGGATCATAACATTGGACCTGCTGAACTTAGAGCAAAGATTAGCAAAAAGTTTAACGTTCTGATTCCTTACCATAGAGTCTTTGATGGGAAGGAGATGGCTCTAGACTTCATTCAAGGCAAGTGGAATGATAGTTTTCACATGTTGTATAGTTTCAAGCTCAGGTAGAGAAAACATCACCTGGTAGTGTTGTTGACATCAATTACGAGGTTGTGAAAGGAAGAGAAAAGGTCTCAAGGGGGATCAGGTATAAGCAGACAGATAAGAAATGCTTCTGGAGATGTTCTGTCTGCCCGAAGGCATGCTGGACGGGGTTCCTAGACGGCTGTAGGCCATACTTGGCAATAGGCGCAACTTCTTTAACAGGGAAGTTTAGGGGACATGTTGCTTCTGCTTGTGCTTTGGACGCGCATAATTGGCTTCTACCAGTAGCTTATGCTGTTCTTGAGGGTGAATCAAATGAAAGCTGGACATGGTTCATGCAGAGACTATGGGCAGTAATTAGTCACCTTGAAGGCGTGGTGATACACAGTGGTGCATGCAAGGGTCTTGAGAATTCTGTTGATGTTGTGTTTCCTAGGGTTGAGCATAGGGAATGCATGAGGCACCTCGCTACTAACTTCACGAAGAAGTTCAAAGGAAAGATCTTTGAAGAGGACTTGTGGCGATCAGCATACACATACACCCCAAGCACGCATGCTACTTACTTGCAGAACATGTATGTAGTGCCAAAGGTGAAAAAAATACCTTGAAGAACATCACACCAAGCTATGGGCCAGAAGCAAGTTTGGTGAGTTAAGCAAGGTGGATTTTGTTTACAATAATTTGGTAGAGAGTTTCAATGCTAAGATTTCGGGCATGAAGACACTTGGAATTGTTATTTTGTTGGATGCAATAAGACAGTGCAAAATGGTGAAGATAAATTTAAGGCAAAGAATTTGTGAAAGAAATTTTTTAGGCCATAAAATAGTTCCAAAGGTGGTTATGTTACTAAATGCAAGAACCAGGGCAATGAGAATGATAAAGATGAGGATGGTCAAAAGTTCTAGAACATTGGCTAAGGTTTATGCAGAATACAAGCGTGGAACTGAACAGAGGTACACTGTAGACATTGGAAACAAGACTTGTTCATGTAGGCAGTGGCAGATTACTGGTCTACTATGTCACCATGCATTGTACTTCATCTTAAAGCTTAGAGGTAGTAGAGCTGAAATAGAGAACTATGTTGACAACTATTTCTCCATGGACAAGTTTGCTGCAACTTATGCAGAAAACGTACCACCTATGGCTGATGAAAATTATTGGGAGATTGTCGATCCAGGGCTCAAACTTCAACCACCAGTTCTTAGGAGGCCACCTGGGAGGCCTAGAAAGCTAAGGATCGAAGCCTCCACCGATAAATGTTCAAGGCTGGGAGCTAGGAAAAGGGAATGCAAACATTGTGGAGGATTCGGTCATATCAAGAGGTTGAGAAAAAACCCAGTTACACATGATCTTGTCCCAATTCACACCCTGGTGGCAGAAAATGAGGCTTCTCAGCCAGAACTAGAGGAAGAGCAGCGCAAAGACGAAGAATTTGAGGAAGTGCGGTAGGTGGAGGAAAACAGTGATGAGCACTCGGAGGAAAACGTAGGTAAGCAGCAAATTTATGAAGAAGTGGAGGTGCCGGCGACAAAAGGGTGTGAAAAGAAACAAAAGAGTAAGCAGAACAGGGAGGAAAAGGAAAATAATGGAGGTGTATTAGAATATAAAGAAGTTGCAGGGGTGATTGAGGATGTTCTTGAGGATATTTCGGCTAACTGCAGAAGAAATAATAAATCCCTGCCAATTTCATCTTTGTATGATTCTCCAGATAAAAGGTAAGCTTAAAAAAAATTTATTTGCCATTTTATCATTTTTTCATCCTCATCAACTATTGCTTAATGCAACATGGGCAAGCAGACTAATAAGAGGAGCATAAAGAAGCGGGCACAGTAACGTCGTATGTTTAATTATCATTGAAACTAAACTAGTCGTGTCATCTTTATTTATATCTGGTGCATGCAACGTGTCTATGATGGGGTCATGTGGACCAGATTACAATTTTTAAATATTATTACATTAATTTTTTACTTGCGTATGGACGTAGCTACTAGTTGCCATCTCCCTTGGATTCCCATCTCCTCTAGGGCACTCCAGAATTATGGCTGTGTCATCAAGTGCTGGTAGCAGAGTCAGCGTATTGTCCTACTAGATGTGAATGCAATGACTCTGTTTGTTCCGAATTGGATGACTTTTGATTAGTTTGGAAGACAGAGAAACCTAAAACATGGCCAATATATGCCATCGGAAACTATTCCTCAAAAAATATTATTACTTCCTCCTCTGTATAGAACTAAGTGACTTGAATTTGTGTAGATTTGTATGTATCTAGACATGTTTTGGGTACAGATACATTTAAATATCTAAAAAAGCTAAGTCAGTTATATCTGGACAGAAGTAGTACACTATTACAACATGCACGACCCCTTCTCCTTTGGTGCACTCCAAATTATGGTTGTGCCATCAAGTGCTAGGAGCAGAGTCAGCGTACTGTCCCATCCGATATGCCAGTAACGCGTGAACTTTATTTTCAGTATTATACGAGTTTCGACTAGTTTCAAAGACAAAGACACCTAAAACATGGCCAACATATATAGATTATGATGCTAATCGACTATGATTCAAGTGACCCCGATCCAAAGAGGGCATTAAGATACCGTACATAGATTTAATTTAGGCTTAAGTGGCCCTAATTGACTCTGACGCTCCCGTAGTCTCCATTATCGACGATGTTGTCCACGTCGCCGTCAGCCTCCTCCGCATCGGAATCGATGCCGACGTTCCCGGCAGCGTTCCTCCTCCTCATGGATTCTTCATGGTGGAGGTCATATGCCCAGGCACTGCCTCCCTTCAGGGTTGCGCAGATCCGGGTGGATCTCCCGCCGGTGGGTTCCACACAGCTCAATCAACGCCATCCGCTCCTACTTGAACAACTTTCGCTAGTATGCGCTCATGCGCGAGTACCGTTCCATTGCCCTCTTCTGCTCCGATAGCTAGCGGAGGTTCTCCTCGATTTGCCTCACCAACGCGTTGTCGCACAAGAGCGGCACGACATGCACCTTGGTGTAGCTGAGCTCGAAGCCGGCCGGAAGCCTCGCGAACGGCGGCGCGAGTATGTCATAGTGGGCGAACATCTGAGCCTCGTGCAAGCTGAGTTTGGGCCTCTCCCTCTCCATGGCGGCGAAGGAACACGGTCTGAGCTTCGGCCCTGAGGTTAAGGGGATAAGGGCAAGGATGTAGGCCCAGCCGTGGATGCCACTGCCAATCAGTTTGGAGAACAGACTTCTCACGGATCGCCCTCATGAAGGACATCCTTATCGTCCATGCACCCCGATCCAACGGTGCCTAACAATCGAGGATCAGGTCTTCTAGAAGCTCGGAGCGGTTGCTGGTTAGGTCTGCGTCCCGATTGTTTGTGGCCAACGCTGTCATTGAAAAGAACACACGTGCAAATGACTCTGGTGGATCCATGTGGTTTATGGAAAAAACACACATGCAATGACACTAGTGGTGGTTTAGGAAAAGAACACACATGCTATGACACAGTGGCGGAGCTAGGATTGGCACATAGTGATGTAATGTTTTGTGAAACCACAGTGATGCACACTGACACACACACATGCAATGACTCTAGTGGTGGTTTATGAAAAGAACACCACATGCAATGACTCTGGTGGATCTAGATGGTTTATGAAAAGAACAACACATGCTAGAGTGGCATTATTGGATCCATGTGGTTTATGAAAAGAACAAACATGCAGTGACTCTAGTTGTGGTTTATGAAAAGGACACACATGCAATGACATGCAGTGGATCCAAGTGGTGGTTTATGAAAAGAACACACATGCAATGACTCCGGTGGATCAAGGTGGTTTATGAAAATAACACCACATGCTGGAGTGACATCATTGCAATGACTCTTATCGAAAACCACAGTGATGCACACTAACACACACATGCAATGACTCTAGTTGTGGTTTATGAAAAGGAGACACATGCAATGACTGGTGGATCCAAGTGGTGGTTTATCAAAAGAACACGCATGCGAAGACATGCAATGACACTGGTGGATCTATGTGGTTTATGAGAAGGACACACATGCAATGACAACTGGTGGATCCATGTGGTTTATGAAAAGAACACCACATGCTGGAGTGGCATCATTGCATGTGTTCTTTTCAAAAACCATAGTGATGCACACTGACACACACACACACACACATGTAATGACTCCAGTGGTGGTTTATGAAAAGGACACCACATGCAATGACTCTAGTGGATCCAGATGGTTTATGAAAAGAACACCACATGCAATGACTCTAGTGGTGGTTTATGAAAAGAACAGCACATGCAATGACTCTAGTGGTGGTTTATGAAAAGGACACCACATGCAGTGACTCTGGTGGTGGTTTATGAAAAGGACACACATGCAATGACATGTAGTGGATCCAAGTGGTGGTTTATGAAAAGAACAAACATGCAATGACGTTGGTTGTGGTTTATGAAAAGGACACACATGCAATGACACTAGTGGTGGTTTATGAAAAGAACACACATGCAAAGACTTGCAATGACACTAGTGGATCCATGTGGTTTATGAGAAGGACACACATGCAATGACAAATGGTGGATCCATGTGGTTTATGAAAAGAACACCACATTCTGGAGTGGCATCATTGCATGTGTTCTTTTCAAAAACCACAGTGATGCACACTGACACACACACATGAAGTGACTCTAGTGGTGGTTTATGAAAAGGCCACGCATGCAATGACATTGGTGGAGCCAGAATCCACCACGACGTAGGCGTTGCAGGATCCGTTTGGTCCCGTTCCACGTCTCAGTGAGGTGGCAAATCTCCACATTGTTATTTCTCTGAGTTGTGATGTGGATTTCTTAGATCTTGTCCGCCTCGCATTGGTTTTTTCTTCTTCTTTTGTGAGTTGTATTATTTTTCATGATTATGACTAGACCTCTTGGTATTTCCTTAATACCACTGTTCATAGATTCAATATGGACTTTGTGTGATTAGGATTAGTTTATCATGGTTATGACTAGATCTGCAGGTCCATTTTTAACACTAATGTCCATAGATTCAACGGTGATTTTATTGATTTGTATTAGTATTCACCTGGAACCTGGAGTGTAATTATAGATTTTCTATTTCAATTAACATGAACGATGCAGTGATCGAAGGCCGAGTACCGTGACAAGGTGGTCGCGATCAGTGCCAAGATTGACAACCAACAAGAGCTTGCGCGCTCCCTCACCCTAGCTAATGAGAGCCTACGCAAGCAATTATCTGTGCAGAAGGAGATTTCGCTAGATTTTGCACATGACGTCGTGAGAATGCAGAAAGTGCTCGACCATAACTTGAACAGGCAAGAACAGGACATCAAGATAATCAACGAGCTCATGGAGGAGAAGAAGAATCTCGATAAAAGGTGCACCCTCCCGCAGGACGAAGTCACCGAGGCACTCAGAGGATGCGTCGAGGAAACCAAGGCTACCATCCGAGCCTACCATAACAGGAACCATTGCCTGGATGCAGTGAAAGAGATGAAGGAGGACATGAGCAGAGGGATCACCGTCTTAGAGGGTGTTTGGAAAGAGAACGAGGAGCTAAGGGCTTGTCTAGAGGCGTATCTGAGCAATGCCCAAGTCTGATGGCCGTTAGAGGGGGCACGAATATCAGTTCGTGCTCCACTCTTTTTGTAATATTTAGGGTTCAGGGAGCAATGCCCAAGTCTGATTCCCATTATAGGGTGCAATAAGAATCCTAGGGCAACTCCTTATCTATTTGTACATGTGTTGGTGTTCATGTTCATGAATGGACACCATGAGCTCTTTCCTTTCTGTATCTGCACCTGGGTTTCTTCATTATGAGTTTGCCACTACTATTTGGTGACATGGGAAAAGACCCACAACACACTAAACTGCAGATAAACCTTATTTGTCTTTGAAATTGAAATTATGGCAGTGCCACTAGTCGATTCATAAAATGTTGAATAGTTCTAGATTGCTTCTTCATTGAAATTATGACAGTGCCACTAGTCGATTTTGTTAATTATGGAAACTAACCAGCTTGTCCTGGTGAACTAAACAAACCATACTATATATTTTTGTTGCAGGGAAAGAGGCGAAAGCTCAACCAGGACCTAGTGACCTGGCTAAATGACAAGATAGCCATCCAAAGGGAGAAGCAGAATTTCCAAAAACTGGCCTTTGACCACCTGCGCGCTGAAGTCGCGATCCTTTTTGACAAGTTCTAGGAACTGAAGGAGGTAAACACCGGCTAGGCGAAGCTTCACAGGGAAGGTCGCACCTTGGCTAGTAAGCAGACGCAGATCATGAAAGGGATCTTGAAGGAAAATCGTATGGCTATAGACCAACTTCTCAAATCTATGACGGAGCGCTGGAACCTGCGGCTGGCGCAAGACAAAGTACTGAAGGAGCTGGTCGATCTTAGGGAGGAAAACAAGTAGCTCTAGGCTAGGCTCGCTTGAACCCAACATATGTCTATTTAGTACTGAACTGCCTGGTTTATCCTCTGCAGTGGTGATTTTGTAAACGTGAACTTAACTCTATGCACGGTGTGTTCATCTAAAATTAATTTTCTCGAGGATTGAGTTTGGCTTAGTTAATAAAGCGCAACTGAAAGTCTTACAATTAACTAGTTTCAGGCATTGGCACAACATAAATTATTCATCTCGAATTTCCTTTATCCTATGTAGTTTTTCCTTGTTCACCCTCGTGCGCCTTCTTCAGTTCCTTCAACAGATCCGCAATGCAATACTCTAGCTTCTTCTTGTCTTCCCTGAGGTGATCCCTCTTCTTTTCTGCATTATGAATCAGCAACCTGTGACTATCTTGAAGCTTCTTTGTAGTTCCAACAACCAAGCTCCCATTGAATCTGTCACTTAGTTCTGACTACAAATTCTCGATTTCTTGTTCCAGCTCCTTATTTCGTACCGACGGCTTGTAATTTTTTAGCTGCATCACAAGCATCATTAAATCTCCCTGACCTTTCCAAGTCATACATCTCTCATAACTATGCCAAACATTTCTTAAGTGCATCTGGCCACTCAAGATCAACCCACTGTACTACTTTACACACCGGGCCAACCTAAAAAACACACACTATCGTGTTATGAACATACACGATACATTTTTCTTCATGTCACCATTGCACATAATGCAAACAAACCTGATTTGTATAGCCTAAAAACCTTCTCCCAGTGTTACTGCCTTCGAATGCAACATATCTCCTCAGTTTTAGCCCATGGTCACATGGTACTTCTCCATCGAGATCTAGGCCCTCCCATTCAGAGTCGTAGATCGTCCGTGGTACCTATAGGTAAACACAAAGCTGGAATTGAACATGATTGCATGCACATATGGAGCTCAGATCGAGGGATTTACCAATGCCTAACCCTATCCCGAGAAAACAGAGGAACTCACATAATGGAAGGAATACTCGATGTCAGAGAGAAGGTTGTCGCTGCTCGATGTTCTCGTTGTTCCAGGACATCATGGTGAATTCGTCATCGCCAGCGACAGCATCAGCGTCGGTGAGGAGAGAGCGAGAGAGAGAGAGATAGAGTGCATCCCTTCTACCGCTGCAACAATGACTAAATTGGCTTGTTACAATAGTTTAATGGATACCATGCCCTTTCCCTGGATTACTGTCTCCTACCTAATATGGTTTCTCTTCATACATTCTTATTTCAAATATTAAACCTGTACTACCTCCATCCCAATTTCATTGCCTAAGGAAAACATACCAGTATATTACATCATCTAAAGAAACAAAATCATGCCAACTACAAGGTACTTATGCATCACTTGTTCAGTCATGGTTACACAAATCATTACATTACAATCTCTCAGCAAACATAATCACAGAAACAAGTATATTACATCAACTCAACAAACAAAATCATGTCAACTACAAGGTACTTACGCATCACTTGTCCAGTCATGGTTTCACAAAACATTACATTATAATCTCTCAACAAACATAATCACAGAAACAAGTATATTACATCAACTCAAGAAACAAAATCATGTCAACTATAAGGTACTTATGCATCACTTGTCCAGTCATGGTTTCACAAAACATTACATTACAATATCTCAACTAACAAAATAACAGAAACAAGTACAGTACATCATCTCAAGAAACATAATTATGTCAACTACAATGTATTTATGCATCACTTGTCCAGTCATGGTTTCACAAAACATTACATTACAATGTCCCAACAAACATAATAACAGAAACAAGTATAGTACGTCATCTCAAGAAACATAATCATGTCAACTACAATGTACTTATGTCTTATTACAACAACGATGGTTTCAGTGAGTGACATGTCCGAAAATCTCAACAGCTCGCACAACATTATATCGCAATCTCTCAACAAACATAATCACAGAAACATGGTCTAAATGCAACATCGGTCAATGTTACAAATACAGGCAGGGGAACCCCGCCGTCCATATGACAAGCCTAGGGTAGCAGCTCTCATCAGATCTCATCAACGTTGACCACCTCATTCTGTTCAGCCACAATAGGGGCCTCTACATCCACTATAACTTGTTCAACAACATCAGAAATGGTACCAAGGAAGAACACCTTCCTGGTTCACTTCTTTCATCGCATAATCTGCATAAGATCTTTAGTATCCAAAACCTCTATGAATTGCTGCTTCTTATGATGCCACCATTGGATTTGTGCCATCTTCTTAGGGCCAATACTGATTTCCTTACCAATCATCTCTCTCATTTCATCAAGAGTTATGTTTTAGGAATCGACAGTGATCTCCACAGTACATGACGAAACTGGCTTATTAACTCCCTCATCAAGTTTTGCCATGTATGAATCCACCTCTAAGTGTATATTGAACTTATCTAGATCAGCATCTATTGGTCTATACTCTCTAGGAGCCGAACTTCTGGCAGCAAGATCTCCAGCATCTACATACATATCATTAATCATCGCTTTAACTTTCACCTTACGATCAGATGCACAACACTCCCAAACCATCTGAAGCTCATGGGAGTGCTCAATTTGCATATAGGTATCATTCATGTTGCGCCACACCAATTTTGTCCTCTGTCTAGAACCCCAGGGAATCCTAGCGGCAAGCATATCTACCAGCTACGAAACAGACACAACCTCTTTGCAATTCACAAGCAGATGCACATCTTTCCCGAACACAACCCTCTCGCAACCAAAATCTAGTTTGCAGTGTACTGGCAAACATGAACTGTTAACTCATATAGGTCCCTTGTATCAAAGTTGTGCCTAATTTGATTAAAAAGGGGAACTTTTCAGTTCATTCGATTCTATTATGCCATAACTAATCTACTTGTAAGATAAGGCACAGATAAGAAAAATTCACCTCTCGCTCTTCTCCCGGGTTTTTTCTTCGAGATCTAGGTGCCGCATCCGCCCACCGGAGCCGAACAATCCGCCACCGGCCTTGATTTTCTCTTCAACCCGCTGCTCGTAGGTACCTTGGGAGAAGAATACTTCCTGACCTCCTCGCTAACCGGGGCTGAAGACCTCACCACTGCTTCGTGTTTAGCCCCAGACTCTGGCCCTGACGGAACCAAATCAGTCGGCGGCGTAGCTACAACCTTCGCCTTGCAAGACATGTTGGGACGCCGCCATCGGATTCAGTGTCGGGGGAGGGAGAAAAAAGGTCCTCCGCCGCTGGCAAATTTAGGGTCGAGGAAGGGAAGAAAAAGGACCGCCGCCGCCGCAGCCAGATTCAGTGTCGAGAGTTAGGAAAGTATAGTAATGGATTTTTCCCTACGACACGTGCATGGTGGCTAAGAAGAGTGACCAGCGAAGAAGGGGCACAGCAGGAACTAGTGTAACGGAATATCCTGACTTAACGAGCGTGTTTTGAAAATATTGGGTTTAGCCATCATTCACTCGAAACACCCCTCTCAGCAATTGGCGCCCCACCTTTTCGAATCGCGGTGATTAAAATCAACTTGGGTACCGCGATGCACTGGCGTCTCAACTTTCGGGCCGCAAAATGATATTCTCTTAGTCTAGGTTAGGGCAGGTGGGGTGGTAGGATACTACTATCTAGGCCTTTGGGCCTAGCTGGTGGCGGCCTCCCCCAAAAAACATTTTTATTTATTATTTATTTGTGTTAGTTTTAGTAAAAGATTTTGTAAATAGTTTTAGACAAACAAAATATCTAGCGAGTCTGGGTTTTTATTTGAAACTAAAGAAGGGGATATTTATAAAACAAATATAGGCTTTTGGTGAAAACATTTTAGTGCAAAATATGCATGATGATGCACAAAGTAAAAACAACAACGATTTTCTAGTAGTGGTTTTCCCTGGGTGCTACAATTCGACACCACTAACAAGGGATCTCGTCCTCGAGATCCGCCTCATGGTACAAGGGAGAAGGGTGATGATCAGATGCTTCTTGATTCGCGTGGATCCTCGCAACACCACCAACAAATATTGTTGCTCCATCTTGAAATTGTTGACACCACCAACAAGAGGTTGTTGCTCACATTCAGTGAGAGACCACTCCGGAGAAATAAAAGACGAAGGTAGAGGTATCGACAGATAAGTCCACCCCTAACTTCCATAGAATGAGTAAAATTGAATTGATCCACCCGTTCAATGTACAATAGCGAATGATAAGAGTAGTGGTATGGTCGCAACTCCATCCCGCACTCGAAGCATTACTATGTACATGAATAGAGAATCATACAACCAAACTCTCAGAATTCAAACTGAAGATCCCGACAAGTGATGTTTGAAAAGCTTCAGAAAACATAGGGGTGATGCAGGCTCTTCATCGCGTTGGAATTACCGGAAGGTATAATTTTTTAGTGAATTTTGGGTCACATGGAAGATACAACAGATGAAGGATTCCTCAGATAGCATGAAGACCAGATGTATAAACACCGTTGCAATAAGAAGGATTAGAAATCTCGAAGGTACGACGGGAAACCCAACCACGAGAAATCTTGGACTTGAAGAAGGTAAGAAAATAGATTAAATACATGCATAGGTAAGAGGAGAATAGCATGGACGTCAGAAGTAAAAGCAGACCTAATAAGATCTATCCAACCAATTTTGCAAAATACTTTTCACACTCTACATCATCCATTAGCTAGATTATTCTACATGCTGGACCAGTGGGGTATCACAACTGCTGAGCTCTAATACCACTTTGTAACACCCTCGAATTGTCCCTATGTAGATTTTAGCGATTCCCGCCAAACCCGCATAGAAACGATTCGATGATGCCCACCAAGCACTTGCGTACGGGTGGAAAACAAAGTAATACCATTATACAATAGTTCATGATGGAACCGACAAGAACATATATATATATATATATATACAACAACGATTCGAAGAGTCAAGAATACAGATATACAATACAAAGATCCAAATCACCTTGAAAACAATACAACATCCGAGTACGGATAAAATGCAAATTGGAGAAGGAGTCCTAAAAAATAACCAATGGCATCCATAATCCTACCCAAGCCAAGCCAAAAGGGTAACCTTGCTAACGTCGTCGAACTTATACCTGTTAAAACAAAAAGGGTGCCGACAAAGGGTAAAGGAAAAAGGGAGCAGTCAGTACTGAGGCCAGTACACTGCGAGTCTTATAATTCGGTAGCTCTCTCCTACATAGGTATGGTGGACTAAAGCGGCAGCGAAGCATACACTCAACAATCTATGGAGACTCGATACAACTGTCGGCTATCAGAGAGGGATAAGAAAGACCTACTCGTAACCAACCTAATACTAACACCAAACATACCCATCATGGTATTTCCCCCTCGAGACCAAACGAGGAAGTCCTTCTGAGGGAACTCATACAGTTGGCAATTTTATTCATTCATTTCATGGTGGTTATCCAACTTACTAGTCATGTTAGATCCAATTCAAATTATAACAGTAATTCTTGAGTGTAAGTTGTCTATGATCGAGAAATTATGCTCCAAGTTGTCCATAACCGCGAACACAACTTTTCAAAAATATTTAACCCTGTAGGGGTGCACCAAAGTACCCACATGCACTTCCACCCTCGTTTGCCATATCAAGTAACATACACCCATCGGTACGTCGACGGGGCTCCGAACACGGCATTTCCCAAACCCAAAGCAAGTACATGGGGGCCACCCCACTAAGCTACCCGCAACAAAGTTGGCCGGCTCCGAGACAGACCTAGAGTTTGTGTCAATGGCTGTAAATGACTGGGAACTCGAAAGTGTGACTGGGCTTGTCGATGCCATGAAAACATTCCACATTTGTTCCTAAACAGTACAATAGTAAACCGCTCCTCAAGCAACAGTAGTAAATAAAGCAGTAAAGCGTGGCATAAGTACATGATAGTAATAACACCCAAACTAGTTTGTGGCCCCCAGTACAGTACTTTGAAATCAGGTAGGAAGCCGATAGGGGTTCCCATACACCCCACATGTGGTTAGCGCGCCCGTTCTCGGAATAGGTGTCAAGAACTCGGGTCCTAGGTGGACACAAGTGAGAGGGACAAGAGCCAGATCTCAACCATTACCCACCTATACTGCTTTATTAATTATATCTACTTCCAACATTTAATTATCAAGTGATAAGTGGAACAATGATTATCTCCACCATTAAGCATGTGTCAACCTCCCAACAATAGTGGAACTCAACGACGCGAAGCAACACCTGAGCAAGCAACTATGACTCTCAAGGCCAAATGTCTATCAAACAACAAGCAATAGGAGGTGTCCAAGGAAATATAGAGGCTACAAGGAATATAAATGGTACAGAAACTAAAGCATTGCAACCTGGATAGCAGTAGATCAACAGGATAAACTAAAGACTATAATACAAAATATGTAAAAAGGGGGAGAATGCTCGCCTGGGAAACACTACCAAATATTCATTCGAAGAACGGTTCGAAGCTCGCATCAACTCAATCTCCTAATCCGTGAAGAAGCAAAGCACTAAAAGAAACACTAGATGCACTATTAAATACTATGATAGAAGATCGGGTAGGTTCATGATATGATGCATGACATGGCAAAGATGCGATGCAACTAGGAAATATTAAGTGAAATAGAAGTCCTGACAATTTAATTAGAAGGTTCATGTGGTTTAGGTACCCCGCAATTTAAATGTTGTATTAACAAGGCAAAACATGGCATCGGTTCACTACACAAATTTAAATTGAATCCGAAATAAGCCAAATATACACTCCATATGTGATTATTAGTTGAATCGGCTAAATGCCCCCAAACCACAAAATATGTATGCAAGTATGAACAATTTAGATGCAACAAGTATATAGATGGCAATTTATAAAATAGGGCTTCAGAAGGGGTCACACATTGGGGTTCGAAGAGCTTGGACTCGGAGGGGTTCGGGTTCCATCTTCGAGTCCTCGGGATCGGGGTCTTTGTGCCCGTGAAGGAGACCTTGGGGTTTCGGCTTCTCACGTCGGTATCAGTCCATGGAAGTCTTTGCATCGAAGATCTTGGCATCCTTGGTTCTGAACATCACGAACACCGATAGAGAAGATCTTGTGGGATGATGGTTACTATAGCCCTAGGGACCTTGACTTGGCTGACAGAGGACGAGGACGAGACGAACTTAACTTGTGGAATACAAAAGAGGTCCTCAATGAGATGAGCCGATAAATACCATATTCAAACCCAATTGTTCGAGCACCTGATGAGAGCCAGCGGAATAGTGCACAAAACACAAACATGCGAGGCAGGGATCCTGCAGAATAGGGAGACTCAACCCGTTGTCCACGTTAAGGTTACAAAGAGACACTAGCCGGTAGGGAAAAGCGCGATGGATCTCCTAGAGTGTTTGGCGCGATCACGGTTGCGCCTGAAGCGGCGTGCTTCAGCCAGATATGGAAGATGGGCGGAGCATGGGACCATGGAGGACGTTGCCGACAATGAGAACACGGTCACCGGGATGGTTGGGATTTGAGCGAAGCTCGTGGCGGCAGGGCGTAGTACTGTGGAGATGACATCAGAGAGGAAACCGGGCGGACGACGCTGGTGGCGAGGCTGACAGTGGCACACGAAGTAGGAGCCGCGGGCGGTGCCGAGAGGGGAAGGAGGCCGAGCTAGGGCGAGGTCGAGCTCAGGAGGCGGCCGTGGTGCGTTGGTGGTCGAGGAGGAGACGCAATGCGATGCGGCGGACATTGGGGTGAAGGCCGCTGGGCTCCGGGCGAGGACGGCGGGGAAAGGCTGGCGTCGCGGCGGGCAGAGGGGACCGACGGCGATAGAGGAGAGCTCGGGACGGAGAAGAGGAGGCACGGTCGGTCGCGGGAGGAGGCGGCTGGCGGCGGTGGCTCTGCGAGGCGGGGGCGTTGTGAGAGGGAGGACGGTGCGAGGGTTGGTGAGGAGCGGCGCGGAGAGGAAGGCAACACCGCGGGGTGGGTCGTGTCACGTGTGGGTGGCGTGCGTGTGTGAGTCTGGTGTTGTGTGTGTGTGTTGGTCGTGTGGGTGGCTGCTGCGTGTGTACCGTGTAGGTGTGTACGTGTTGGGGTGTGTCGGGGTGTGCGTCGGCAGGGGTGTGCAGCGCGGGTGTTGGGCGTGTTGCTGGCGGCGGAGGCTGGGGTAGGTGAGGGTTAGGGTTTGGGAAGATTAGCGATAGTCTACATTAGAGCAGGTGGGGTGGTAGGCTGCTTCTAGCTGGGCCTTTGGGCCTAGCCGGTGGTAGCCTCCCTAGAAAACATTTTTATTTATTATTTGTTTGTTTTAATTTTAATAAAAGATTTTGTAAATAGTTTTCGTGAAACAAAATATCCAAAGAGTCTGGGTTTTTTATTTGAAATTAAAGAAGGAGATATTTAGAATACAAAGATAGGCTTTTGGTGAAAACATTTTAGTGAAAAATATGCATGATGGTGCACAAAGTAAAAAGAACAACGATTTGCTAGTAGTGGTTTTTCCAGGGTGCTACAGTATCAACACCCTCGAGGACTGCCTCTATGGGTCTCCGTCATACTCCTCGCGTACTATGCGCAAGTGGTTTCAGTGCGGCTACCTCGCACGGCTAGGGTAGAACCCCGTCCAACAACAGGCCCCGGGGGTGTCACTTCTGACAGCTTACTAGGATCTCTAGACTAACCCCGTAGACCAACACTTTTCTTTTTTACGCACTTTATACTCACTTGTGTGCACCAAGAACAACTTCCGGGTCGGTTACCCATCCTCAAAATGCTCCAAGCCAAGAACGCTTAACCTCGGTGTTCTTTTCAGACGAGCTTCCGGAAAAGAACTTGCAACTTGTTTGTATAAGTATCCTATCAATCCTATTAAGCCATGTGTCTGGATCTCACAAACACCCACCCTTAGAAGATCGATGCCCTCATTGATCAAGCACAAGCCAGGAATGTCCCCTCTTGACACACGTCTATGCGTCTAGTGTCGGCACATGTTCCATGCCATGTCCACTCTGGGCCATACGCACAGTGCTCCAAATGTCCCGCCACTGCCTGCACATGCCCGTGTAACCGCGATGATCGGCTCTGATACCACTTGTAGCACCCCATCCAACAACTGGCCCCGGGGTTGTCACTCTTGGCAGCTTACTAGGATCTCTAGACTGACCCCATAGACTAACACTGTCTTTTCTGCGCACTTTGTCCTCACTCGTGCGTATCCGGAAACAAATTTCCGGTCGGTCACCCATCCTCAAATTGCTCCAAACCAAGCATGCTTAACCTCAGAGTTCATTTCAGATGAGCTTCCGGAAAATAAGTTGCAACTTGTTTGTATGAGTATCATATTAATCCTATTAGCCATGTGACTAGAACTCACAGCTACTCGACCAAGGTTGTAGCGCTCAACGCGCCCAACGCTCTCGGATCTCTCGACATCGGTACAAGGGCTACCACCTCGCTTGAGCGTCATCAGCTTCCTCTACAGTGCAAGCTACTGCGTCGCGACACCATCCACGACGTTCTCGCCGACCGCGGGGGGATATAAGCCCATTGGTTCTACCGGTTTATCTCCAGTCTGACCATCCGCGACGTTCCAGTTGTTCGTGACGCTACCGCTTCGAATGTGGGATGTTAGAGTATTGGCATGTACGGTTGTTATGATAGTATATGATAGAAGCGCGATTTGTTTCCATACAATCCTAACTTGACTTGTATTCAAAGATGATTTCATGTATGCTTATATATACTCACCTATGAGGTTTAATAATACATCTAACATATTCTGCCAATCTCTCCCTCTATATCTTTCTTACAGGTTGTCATGCTTTGCTCTTGCAGAGTGATTGTCTTATCTATCCCGGAGGTCTCCTAACTAGTTAGCAGGTACTGTACTACCAATGGGTGTGTGTGCACCACACCAGTTGATGTACGAACCAAGAATGCAACGTGTTTTTCCAAGATATAGTGCTGCAGTAGGAGGGTAACACCCGCTCACATTTCTGACTCTTCGATCTCGATCAGCATTACTCACTAGTACAAAACGGAGCTTTCAAGTCAACCCTAGGTCGTCACTATGTGGCTCTTGAGTTGTAATAATTAGACGCAACACACCATTATGATTATTGGTGGTGCGGATGCATTATCTTGTTATACATGGATGAAATCTTTGAAGTGCCAATTTTGTTTATGTCATGGATGAATATATGTCAATGTGTATGTGATAAACATGCATGCAATGTAAATGTAATGAACGTGAATGTGATTGCAATGCAAACATGCAATCTTTGAAACTCCAATTCGTTTGCAGGGATATGGTGACAAAACAGCAATATGTGTCTTGGGGAATCATATTTGGACGGAACCGACTGAGGGTAGTTTTAGCTTACTCCAGCATGTTCCTTCTATAGAGCCGACCGTGATGTACAATCCTAGAGTCCGCCCGTGCTGGTAAACCGACTCCAATTTTAGCTTACCAGGGTATTAGCTCTAATCTCTTGGAGGCGGTATGCAAAACAAAGTGTGGACAGTGTTTCAAAACCAGCTTTGAAACCGTATTATGTTATGGTGAGTTGCGCTAGGAGAAATACTTTGCGGTTTTCATCTAAATTGCTTGGCCTATGCACACATTTTAGTAGCCTATAATGATTATCTTTATTCTGATTGCGATGGCAATGAAGGATAGTCAGGAGAGCCCGTACCGGCACAAATATATAAACGATATTTGTGGCCTTTCTAGAGAGTTTAGTTTAAAAAAACTTGGGATAATCCATCAGCATGGCAGATTGTAAGACCACATGTCATACGTTTGAGATGCTTTTTTGGGGGACTACTATCTCAGTTTCTAAATATAAGATGTTTTGGTAGGCGAAAATAGCCAACCAAAACTTTCTATATTTCCGAACCGGCCTAATAGTTCGGAAGGCTCTTGACATGGTGTTCTTATGGTGAGCCACTTTGTAATCAAAGGTGATCCCATTGAAGACTTTCTGTTCTTTTTTTTGCAAGGTGAAGACTTTCTAGGTTTTTCTTTTGGGGCAAGGTGAAGACTTTCCGGTTGGCTTCGTCCCTCTCCCTCGACCAGAGTTTTTTTTCTAAAGAAACACAGTACAATCATAGACGTTCACATCACGTCCATGCACTCACCCATATGGACGCCCATACGCACACCCTACCCCTATGAGCACCTCCGAAAGACCGAACTGACGAATCGGGTCTTAAAATTGACGAAGTTACCACGGACGCCTCGCTGTCGACGGGAATATCGTCTCCCACTGAAAGATATTCCGCCTTTTATGCAACACACAGTGCTAAATCTGGGGTTCGAACTCTTATGGACTAGAGGTATAACCATCCTCCTAGCCACCCAACCACAGGTTGGTTTGCCCTCGACCAGAGTTGATCACTGAGACAATCATCGTCGGAGCCCAGAACGCAGGCTTATCAAGATTGTTTTTTTTTACGGCACAGGCCTATCGAGGTGATAGAGGCAACGCATAGAGCTGCTGCTGGGCTTGGGCGTCATCTCCAAAAGCCCAAACAAAATACCAGCTGATGGGTGGCTGATATGTTCATTCAGATTAACCTTAATTCTGTCTCAAAGAATCTGATTAGCCTAAAAAACTGATCATTCAGATTTATTATCAGCGTCCTATAGTTAGCGAGATTCTTTTGGCAGTATGACATTCATAATGTTTGGTTTATGTATGCAACATCATCCCTGTGCATGTCATAAATCTACTCACAACCCCTCAGTAGTACTTTTACCGTCCTAGCTAGCGTAGTTGTATGTACATGGACTGAAGAAGGTCTACATCTTCATTGATTCGCAGAAGTTCACATGAACTTCACACGGAAACATCCAATCAGGATAATTTACTTTGAAGCAAGGGATCTCATCATCCTTTTATGGAAGGAAAATAAATAAATAAATAAATAAATAAATGGATTAAACAACGGGAGTATGCATTTAACGATGTAGAGGCCTGGTGTCTTGTCTTCCATTATTTTTCATAAAAAATACTAATAAGCAGGTTAATTAATGGCTGACACTAACGATGGGGTAGGAAGGAAAATCCATGGACCACTCATGCTCACTTTTTCCTTTTACACCAAGGAATCACAGATGGGGATAACAACAGAACACCACTACTGAAAACAGTCTTCTCAAGGACAAGAGAGACATCAGCCCCATGATCATTGTGGCCGCGAGCTTCCTTCTTTTTTCCTTGAGCGCACACAGGAAAACCTCGGCGGTTGGTTCCATGTCCACATCAAGCTTTTATCTTCTCTTCCCCTGGTTCACATGCGTCGCCCATCCTGTCCCGTGCAGCCCCCCAGTTTCATTCAGCTCTCGTCATCATTTCGAGGAATGATACCGTGAGCAAGAAGAAATGTAGGGTATGCATTTCAAACCACGACAATGATCAGACGATACTGAAAGATTGGCAAAGATGTTCGTTTCCAGCCACCAGATTTAATCACTAGGATTGGCATCGCATTTTTTTTCTCGTCAAGTTGATCCACTATGATAATAGGAGTAAGAAAATCTTCACCATAGTCCATGGTGTAAGTTTAGTTCGTAGAATATCCAAATCATCTTATGTAGTACCACACTGTATTTTTGATTTGTTATTATTTTCCCACTCTAGTTTATACTGCATTCTACTCCAGGTGTATGTGTAACCTTACTGGAGAAGTGTTAATATTATAGGGACAAAAATATAAGAGCAGCAATCCAATTACAAAGTTCTACACCACTTTTGCCAGACTAAAGATTCAATTCCAAGAATTAAGTTCACAGAAATAACAGCCCATTCTTGTGCAAGTTCAAAAACAATAAAAAAAACGCATATCAACAGCTCGACACAGCAGGGCAACTGTTGGGCATATCAACAGTTCGACACAGCAGGGCAACCGGGCAACAAAAGTCAGCTTGGGAGAGGTCGGCCAAACAAAGGCAATATATATTCAATGAAACGATGGCGACAGTGGCTGCATGCACGCATTAACCATTATCCACCGATATCTTATCCTTTTATTAGCACCGTCAACTAGTTCTTTATTACTCTCTCCGTTTCAAAATATAAGATGTTTTAGCTTTGTGAATAAAGTGTATCTAGACCACTTTTAGTGTCTAGGTTCTTCTAGGTTAGGAACGAACCTTCACACTAAAAGGAGTTTAGATACACTCCATTCACAAAGCTAAAACATCTTATATTTTGAAACGGAGGGAGTAGACAGGAAAGCAAGTAGTATCACTATAGGTCTACAGTATAGTACTACTAGTAAAAGTTGTAACGCTTTTTTCTCAAATGCTCAAACAAGTGCCGCACTGAAGTCCAAAGACTCCAATTCCTCGACAGCATGCAGCGCATACTGCGAAAGTAATCAAATGAATGTGGATGTTTGCTCATGGGGAAAATATTTGTTTGACGATGGCAGATGTTGGTGCCGAATCCAACTCATTGCTTACTGACATAGATGGATCCAGGAAAGTCGAGAGTACTAGCATTAAGATCATAGGTAGTTGGCTAACTAATTTTACTAATAGAGAAGATGGCTACACCGACACAGTTGGCACTGAGTTCTTACACAAGCTCCCGCCTTGACCTGGCGCAGTGCGATAATGATCTTGTTCACTCTTCTAGCCACTTTCTGGAAAGAAAACAAACATTTCATGACATTTTCAAAAAAACTGCTCCAAGAATATCCTGTGTTCTTACAAGATTAATACTGCTTCAAGAACGTGCCACTGGACCAATGTTTCCAAAAGGTTCTTATTCATTACACCACCAACCACAATTACTACTATCAAACAACGTACAATTTCCAGTGGCATCAGGACATGGACAAGGAAAGATCAGTGCTATTTGTTTCCATCAGGAACCTTTGGTATTTACTTAGCATTCTCCTTCGGTACAACCACACTAGCACAAATTAGTTATACAATTATAATAACCAGGGAATACAATCTACATTCTACATATGGATGCCGACACCCCTATTTTTTAGTTTTCTGGTCATGCAAATTTCCAAAATTCCTTACTAGATAAACTAACATGACTGTAGAGAGGAGTTAAGTACAACTATCAATGCCCTCGAGTTATGACAACAGAAAATCTCAAACTTGTTATCAGGTTGAAGCTGTGAATCACAAATGTGTGAAACGGGATCATGGCAACTTAGTTGACAAACTTGCAAGACTTGTTAACTTAACTATTAATCATGAGGGTTCACAAGTCACATCATATCTTGCTCAATTTATTTAATACCCCGTTGCTATTGGGTGCTTCAGTCAGTTATCTGATCAGATTAAAACAGCAGGCATCAAACGTGAGAAGCAGACACGGATCTGTGCATTCGCTGCGGTCATGATTAACTAATACAAGAAACACATATCTGGACGAAAAATTGCATCACTACTGAAACAATGATGCCGAACCCAAACCCCATTCTTACTAACATAGATACATCCAAGGAAGCCAAACATACAAACCTTAAGATAGCAGGCACTTGGTTAGTTGATTATCTAAAATAGAAGCTGGGATTTGGTTACTCTAATTAGGACGGTCATAGAAGTAACTAGAGTGAAGAAAACTATTAAACAAATAAAGTAGTAGTACCATGGCCAAAGGGAGAGCTCAACCACCGTTCTTTTCATCTAGCGTATCTTATTAATACTGGCTAGTGGCTACATAGATGCAACTACACTGAATTCTTATAAAAGCTCCCACATTGATCTGGTGCAGTGCGACAAGATTCATGTCATTCTTCAAGCCATTTCCTGGAGAAAAAGATCATGACATTATTAAATTTCTGCTCCAGGAAGAATCTGTTGCATGTTTTTTAATATATTTGTTGCACCAAGATCTGGTTAATTGCACCATCAATCATTCAATACTGTTGCACATAAACAATTACATACTAATACTATCACAATTAAGTTTAGCTCACTGAATACCTCGAAATACCGGTGCGCTGATCAAGCTCTGGCTTCAACAATGGTATAAGAGATATGCAGGCAAAGAGCCTACTTGTTATTAGGCTTCCATGTACTTATAGCATGAATTATTCTTCCTTTCCACCCTTGAAGGAGCCATCCACTGTCTTCATCTATAACAAAATCCTTGTGGTACAAATCTTTCACTTTGTCTTTAGCTTTTAGCACAATGTCCTGGTTCAACGGAGATTGAACAAATCCCGCCCTCAGGTTCCTCACTTGCCACTGTTTATATGTCTCTGGTCTCTCAACTCTGTCTGAGCCCTCACATGCAATGACATTGAGTGCCTCACGGCCAAAGAGATCCCTCTCCATGAGTCTACGCTGGTCATCATCCCGTGGCACAGTTGCCTCAAGCATGTCAAACAGTGCAGAGTAATGGAACAACGCCTCCCGGAAACGTGTGATGAAGAAGGGAACACTGTATGACCCATTCACAATTCCATGGATGAAAATTGCTGGATTTACTTGCCTTATGGTATTGAGCACCCTATTCCTAGGGCTGTCGACAGCAACTGTTTCGTCGATAAGATTTCTGAAACGGTACAGGCAATTAACAATCACCACTTCATCTTTGCCAACCTTGAGATCGTCAGCACAGATGGTTTCCCACTTTGATGCTATGCCTTGGTACTCAAAAGGCAGACCAAACTTCTTAGCATACTCCGCAAGCCTCTGCCCCGTCTCTTCGACGCGCTCGGTAGGGCGGAAACCTGGCTCAGGTACATCAATTCCCGTGATGCGTAGCGTTGGCGGGCCGCCTTCCCTCTTGGCGAGACGCCTGATGAGGCATGGCCATTGTAAGCCAAAATAGATGCCAAAGTCAATGATATGCACCTTCGATGCATTTTTTGTCATGCTCAAGATTGTTTGGTTAGAGAGGAAATGTGAGAGCCTCTTGAATGGGCATGCTGCAAGGTAGAGATGGTAAGCCTTGAGCATGTCAGACGCTGTTGTCCGCTTCGCTACAAGCATGCGGTACTGTTGGCTCCCTGTGCCAGCCAAACGAGCCTCAAGGCCCTGTGCAAAGCAAAACGCCAACCTCTGACTTCCATCCCCATTTACCTTAGAATGCTGTTTTATTTGCTTTAGCAACTCATTAGCAGTTCGGCGGTCATCAGCTGCCACTGCCTGAGCACAGTGGATGAGGATGGTCCTCAGGTCAACCACATCATTTTTTGTGGGCTTCCTGCCCCGTGTCCGCACCCCAGTGGTACTTTTTGTCTGAGTAATCTGAGAATTCTTGGAAGCTTCAGTACGCATCTGTTCTCGCAGAACTGTAGCCTTCTTTTCAGTTTCACGAAGCAAATCGTCAAACATCTCAATCCAATCAGGCTCATCAGAACAGAATGCAGATTGTTTAATGTTCCGTCCTTCTATCAAGTCAAGATCTTGGCTCTGCCTGTTTTTCTTGGCCTTCCACACCTCAGTCTTGCTGACGTTTAAAGGAACGTCTTCGGCTGCTTGTTGAGGCTTTGAGACATCAGCAGCTTCTAAATCAATGACTAGCTTGTCACTACAAGGGAGGAACTTCTGCGCTTCCTCAACACCCCTCCTGAAATCCCAAGTGGGAAGGCTCTCGAACAGATACTCAGGGATCCTGCCGTTGGTGATCAAAGGATCTTCTAGTCCCTCTGCAGCATCAGAAAGACCACTCGATGTGGCAAGCAGTGGCTGAGAAGAAGATCGACCACAGAAGCCCCGATAAGCTTCCAGCTGCTCACAGTGTGCAATATTATGGGGCTGGTTGCTATCAACGGCACCACCGATGCTGCAGCTAGTAACAACACTGGACAAGGACTGGGCCTGACTGGTGGTGGTGGTGGTGCTGCTGCTGCTCTCACCGGGGCTGTCCAGGGACCAAGGCGTGAGCCTGCGATCAGGAGACGGCGGGAACTTGTGGCCAAGGATGTCATAGAAGGGCTTGGCGGTAGCACGGAGCGTGGCGGACTCCTCCTGGTACATGCTGACTTTCTCATCGATGTCCTCCTCCATGAGCATCCGGCTGATATAGTTGAGCGACTCATCCGAGATGAACTCCCACTCCTCGGGGTTGTCGGCCTCCGTGTTGGTGGCCCTCGAGACGGTAGCCGCGGGAACATTGGGACTGGGTTCTGCAGCAATCCGAGGCGAGATCACCGGCTGCGGACCATTGAACATGAAGTACTCTGCCGGAACATTGGGACCAGGTTCCGCAGCCATCTGGTACGAGATCACCGGCTGTGGATCATTGAACATGAAGTACTCTGGTGCTCCGCAGAACTGAATCATCGAGTGGATGAGTGAACCCGAAATGGTCTGGTGCTCCACGGGACCTGCCAAGTATGATCAAATTGTTCAGTACAGAGAAATGATGTCAAGTGATTGAGTTGGAGGATGTTGAAGCAGAAACTATAGCTCGAATCGGATATAATAAGTAGAAATTAACGGGCATATGAACACTCTAGACTAGCGCTGAAGCCCAGGAGCGGCATCTGCTAGGATCACATGAACAGGCAACGCACTAACAACTGAAATCACAGGATAGGAGTCGCAAGTGGGAAATAATAAGAGTAGAAACAACAAGTAGGAGGAGCACACGGGAGAGGAGAGCACCGCAGTTAACGAGTCGTATCACAATGATAGGGGAGGATCACGGGCGCTGGTGGTACCTGATGGCATCTTTCCGTGGCGGGGCGGCCTGTGATGGAGGGACCTCGCCGCCGCGAGGCCTAGGCCGAGGCCTGCGAGATCCTGCGCGGGCGGCGCGGCGTGCGCGAGTTCCCGCGGCGGCTGCGGGGTCGATGCCATCGCCGGCCCGCGCGCGGCAGCCGGCAGCGACGCTGGATCGGCGTGGAAGGAGGGAGGGAGGGGCGCGGTGCGGAGCAGAGAGAGAGAGAGAGAGAGAGAGAGAGAGAGAGAGAGCGAGGATTGATTTGGGAGGACGGGGATCAAGCGTTCGCGGCTAGGCAGAGGGTATTCTCCTTTTGCTCAGTTCCCCAGCGGCGAGGTCTCTCGGGAGTTGGACCTCGAGCGAGGAAAAGGAAAGAAATCTCGCCCCCGTCCCCGTGCCGTGATGGTGCCTGGCTCGGCCCGCCCGCCCCGAGTGAAAAAGATAATCGAGGGCTCGAGGCTTTCAGAGATTTCCAGAACCTCGATGCATGTGAGGATTTTCGTCTTTTTAGGAAGTCCAGCTAAAACATCCAAGAGCCCCCTATGTATTTAGTCTAATTACACCATTGTACTGGTACGAGCTAATTCCCACTGTTCTACTCCTAGTGATCAAAGAAAATGTAGCGGACCTAGATGCTTTTTTCCTGGCGCTAACCAAAGGGTAAAGTCGCGCGCGCCGTCCACGGGCCACGTGGCCATGCAACGCAGCCATTTTAATTTCTTCTGTCGATCGGCACTCGCTACATAATGCATTTGTGGATTAAAGAACAACCTGTTGGCGTTTGCTGGCTAATCGCAGCTCGTCACGTCATCGTACCCGCCGACAGAGTGCCTTGCGGCCGGTGTGGAGAACCAACACTGCCCAATCACAGCATGCCAAAACATCTTATATTTTGAAACGAAGAAGTACTCCGTATAGGCTATCAACTACTCACTCTGTCGCAAAATAGATATTTTAGATTTATCAAAAATTAAATGAATCTATATCTAGATTTATTTAAATTTTAAAAATGCCGAGACATCTAGTTTAAGACGGAGAGAGTAGTATAATAATTTCTTCGAACATTTACGTAAAAACATCCCTTCACAATATTGGCTGCCGGAAAGTATTTTCCATGCCGATGCACCATTCCAGATTTTCCAGTTGATAAGACCATTTGGTGAATTATATTAAGCATGATTCTAAATCATGGTGATGGAGATCGATTGAAAGCGACCATAACTTTCTTGTAATCTTTGATTACATCCAATACGAGAGAGAAGAGAGAGAGTATTGGAAAAAAAACTAAACCTCGAAAGCCCACACTAGAATGAAAAAAATATCAACTATTCATTTTGTGTACGGTTCAGCATAGCTGGATCCATTCTCGTTTCAATGTTTTTTCAGTACAAAGGGGAGCTTTATGTATCAATCGGTTGGGATAATGTTAGCGTTCACTTACCCAACCCAGTACTCAACCTACGTTCTGAACGTTTATACGCAAATGATCTGACAATAAAAATAGAGTTCACTCCATCCCAAAATCCCAGACTGAAAGAAGGAAGAAATCTCTTCTTCCGTAGACAAGGTTGGACTAAACTAGTGTAACCTCCATCGGTCAACAGCAGCCTAACAGATACATGTCTTTCGTTACGATCTCTCCGATCTGGATCGGTCAGTATGAATTTAGAGACCAATAACTCAGAGGTTTTGGCCAGTTTAGATAGGACGTTAGCAATTTGATTGTAATCTTTGTTAGTGTGGAGGATGACGTGATCTTGTAGCTTATGTAGGTTGGCTTTTGCTTCGTCATATAGTGTCCAGAGCTTTGATCTGTCTGATTCCTTTAACCTGAGTGCATTAGCGACTACGATACAGTTCACTTCTAGCGCCAGTTTTAGGTGCATGTTTGGGGTGAGGAGATTTATGCCCATGAGTGATGATCTAGCCTATGCTTCTTCGGCATCGTCACAACATTGGAGGGTAGCGAGCATGGCCATCACTGTCGCGCACAATGGCTCCAGCTCTAGCAGACCTCGTCTTTTCCGAGAACGAGCCATCTGTGTTCAGTTTGAGCCAACCATTGGGAGGAGTGGTCCAGGACATGGAAGCCCGGCAGCCTGCGTCGATGGAATTAGGAGATGAGGCTAGAATTTGCTTTCCTTTGTCGTCACCCAGCTGGTTCGGGTTAGTCTGCATGTCATGCGTGTAGGTTTGGAGGAAGATGACAGACCCCAGCAACAGTAGCCTTCCCTTCTTGATGGATGTCATCGTTTCGCAAGTGCTAGGCCTGCCAAAGAAGTAGGAGGGTATTGGCTCTTATGTGCTCATTTGTATTGTCTAGCGGTGACGAGGGGTTAACTCATCAATGCCATCGCAGATGGACTTAGGTTCGAGAAAGTGGGGAGCGCTGGAGGCATCGATCGGCTAGCAAACAAGTACACAGGGACGTGAGGTTTACCCAGGTTCAGGTCTCATAGAGGACCCTACTCCTGCTTGTCTGCTCTTGGAATTATCGAGGAGTCGAAAGTTATAGGGGGTGCGCAGATGCAATTTGGCAATGGTGTGGAAACTAGGTTTGTGGGTTGTCCTCCTCGCCATTCCCTCCTAGCCTTTATATAGATAGGCTAGGTCTCGGGATAGCAGGTTGAGTCGGTTACAGGTTAGAGTTTTCCCTTTAAACTTCTAACTTAAGTTTGCCATGTGCTGCAAGCAGTCGGAGTCTCCCGGATCACCCGAATCTTGGTTGGGCTTAGCAACGTCGTGGGCTTCTTCAATGCTGGACCGTATATACCAAGCTCGAGTATCTGTAAGGTATGCCCATATCAGTAGCCCCCGAGTGTCCGGTTAAATCGCAGATTCGAGTGGAGACTTTATGAAGCCTTTGAGTGTATAGTCGAGCATGTTTTCGAGTGTCCTAATTTGTATCATAGGGATTGTCGATATACGTGCCTGATTTATCCGATGTATCAGGGTCAGTTAACTGCCTTAGGGCAAGACAACGCAATCTACTCAAACTCGAGTCCCCAGACTCGAATTCAGAAAAGTGTTGGCGTAATTTGACTCAGGTCGCGGAGATCTTATAGAGTCGAATCCCAGTGTATAAGTGTGAGCACTCGACGCGTCCGTCAAGGCTTATTTCATCGTACCTACATGCATGGATTATTTCTGGTAGAGCGCAACAGGTGCATTGTCAGGCCTTCTTCAGGTCTTATCTTCACGCTGCAAGCATGGCATCCGAATTTTGTCATCGTGGAGATGATTCGGGTGGCCCAGGAGACGCAGTCTCTTTGCAGAGAAAATATGAGGCGGAGTCACCGATGCTTTCGAGTGTGGACATAGTCAACGCACATTTGTATATAAAAAATCATAGGGTGCGCGGCCAACGCTCCCTATGGGAGTAGCCACTGAGTGCCTATTCGAGTCGTAGACTCGAGTGGGGACTATAAGTATTTTGCGACTACTGTCGTCTTTTGCTTGTTTCAGTCGAATATGCTATCAGCACTTCCTATGAGAGTAACCCTGAGTACACACTCGAATCGTTGATTCGAGTGAAGGGTTTTGAGAGAAAATACATTGTCATAATGCTTGGAGGTCTATAAAGTTCATTGGGTGCGCGGCCAGCGCTCCTGTTAGGATTAGCCCTCGAGTACTTGGTCAAGTAGAAGACTCGAGTAAGGGCCAGAGTAGTCAGAAAGTGCTTCTGCTGGAATTAATGACGTCAGTGCTGACGATGAGATGATCTCAGTTGCCCGTGTGAGCGGTTTTGATAGGATGTGACAAAAAGTGGGGGCCCATTTATGACTTGGATTTGACCAGGCGTGCGTAATCTTTGGTTTTAACTGCGTCTCCTCGATTCTCGCACATAATGGGAGGAGTGGAGCGATGGTTCGCGGTTTACACTGCCATGCGTTGATGACCCATAAGTATAGGGGGTGTATCGCATTATTTTTGATAAGTAAGAGTGTCGAACCCAACGAGGAGCAAAAGGTGCTGGCTAGTGGTATGGATCAGGAATTCTCTGCAAATACTTAGCAAACGGATTTTTAGGGGTTTTTGATAAAGCAAGTAAACAAAGTACGAGTAAACAAAACACAACTGGAATAAATGCAGCAAGTGTCCCAATCCTTTATGCAGCAAAGAACAAGCCGGTTGTATTACTTAAGATGACCAAACATTCTCGAGGACACATGGGAAGATTGTCAAGTGCTTTCGCTTCATATAGTTGATTAATCTTCTTTAGCTTGCTAAGTGTTGTGTGGGTGAACCTGTGCTAATATACCGCCCCATCCAGGACTAATACATACTTGTGATTAAACCCCTTGCAAACATCCGTAAGTACAAGAAAGTAATTAAGGTAGAAACCTAACCACAGCTTTAAACTCTAAGACCCTTACGTCCCTTGTGCAATGGTTTCCTAACGGGGGTTCAGGTTTCTGTCACTCCGGCAACCCCTACGATTAGTAGCCAAATACACAGTGCATTCCCCTAGGCCCATATAGGTGAAGTGTCATGTAGTCGACGTTCACATGACACCACTAGAAGAAGTACACCACAACTTAAATATCAAACTATTGAATCTTTCTCAACACAACTCCACTACTAACAACATGACTTCTCCCATGTCCTCAAGAATGTAACGAACTACTCACAAGACATCATATGGATCATGATCAGAGATGGAATAATGATGTATAACAATCTGAACATAAACAATAATTCAACGTTTCACTCAATAGCATCAACTACAAAGAGTAATCAACACCGGGAAAGTTTCCCCTATGAACTAATGCAAGATTTAACTCAACTGTTACATCAATATGGAGATGGTGATGAGGGTGCTGATGGTGATGATGGTGGTGATGATGATGATGATCCCGATGAAGTCCAGCTTGATGGTGGTGTTGATGGCGACGATCTTCCCTCTCCGGGAAGGAATTCCCCCGGTAGAAATCTGTCTGCCGGAGAGATCTTTCTCTCTCGGTGTTTTCCACCCCGCAGAGGCGGCGGAATCTTTCTGTGGTCGCTCCCAGAGTCTTAGGGTTTCGGGAGGATGATATACGCCAGAGGGGAGAGGCTGGAGTGGGCCAGGGTGGCCACACCACCTGCTGGCGTGGCCTAGGGCTGCCCGCACCAAAGGGTGGTGTGGCCCTCCTGTGGCCCATCTCCGCTCCATCTTCTGGCATCCTTAGTCTTCTGGAAAAAATGGGATTTTCCGTATATTTTCCCGTATTTTCTGATCTTCGCGAATTTTGCCTCCAAACAACACCTTTTCCATCAGAATCCTGACTGCAGCGGTCCATGCTCCAAAAGTCATCAACCATGCAAAAACAGATGAAATAACATAAGTATCACCTCTCAATACGAAATATATCAATGAATAATAGTGAATTAAGACATATAATAGTGATGCAAAATGGACGTATCAACTCCCCCCAAGCTTAGACTTCGCTTGTCCCCAAGCGAAAGTGAGCTTAATAAACATGACCTCAGGTTTATGGAGTGAAGAGTCGATAAAAGAATACGGACAAGAGGCATCACATTCATCACTACAAAGATTATAATAGAAGACAACTCACTATTATATAATTCAACTTGCAAAGAGTAAAGGAAATACAATAAAGATACATAAAGTAAATCATAATTGGTAATGGCAAACTTAGCTCTTGGTCGAAGAATAGTTGATAATTTGCTAGAGTTCACAAATAACTGGTTTTTCAATGATAGCTTTCAAAGTAGTAAACATCAAGATAAGAGCAATGTGCAAAATAAGGAACATAAGAAACATGATTGAATAAATCATCATATGAATGAATGAAACACAACAACTCAAAATACTTGCTGAGATAGAAGGGAGTAGGTTTACTGACTCAACTATAAAGTAAAAGAAAGGCCCTTCGTAGAGGGAAGCAGGGATTGCAAGTCTCATAAAGAGCTCCCAAAAATTAGGATACTTACTAGCTTTCAGCTCTCATTGCCCCTATCATAGGCATCTTTTGGTGATTAAGGTTAAAGTGACACAACTAAGAGGATATGCTTGACAAGTTATAAATTAGAGTCCCATGCCCCTTACTTATGAGTACCGAACCTCATGCTACTCAACTTTAGTCACGAGCAAGCTCTTGTCATTGTAAATACATGTGTATCATTAAGAACCGCCAACGGGGTACCCCTTGCACATGACACAGGAGCTATCCCATAATCAAAATGACAAGGCAAGCAGACAGTGAGCATCTCAGCGATCTTTTTATTTGCTATTTGCGTAGGTTTTTATTGAGGGTGCTTCATAGAATGCTCACTATAGTTATGCTACAAGTTTCCACCATGATAAGGCATGGCTTAGGCTAGCGGCCCAGGCGTTTCTCTAACACACATATAAACTCCATGATCTTACAAGTTTCACTTTTATTTCACACCGTTAGGATCCATAAGCAAAATAACATGATATCAACTAGGTACAAGTACCAATGAAGTGTTGAAAGCGGTCCCCATGATACATGGTTCTGCTAACTTCAACTCATAAAGCGCAAGCATATACGCAACAAAGAAGGACCCAATGGTTCAAGTTTATTAAATGCAAGAAAGTAAAGTGTGCCATCAAGTTCATGAGAGCTTTAATCACTAATTTTCGCATAACAAGTTTAATTTGGGAGGTAGATAAAACAAGAATTTACTTGGAATAACAATAATGCTACTAGGTAGGTATGGCTGACACGAATGTCAAAGGTTTTGGTTTTAAGGAGTGGATGCACGAGAAGAATTCCCTCTCAGTACGGGTTTTTGGCTAGCAAGGCTGGGTAGCAAGTACAAGAGTTGAAGGAAAAAACAAACATACAAGTGATAAAAACAAACATGCAATCTTCCTTGGAAGCACAAAATATCTTAACTAGAGAATACTAGACTTATGAGCAAATCAAGAAAGAAAGATGATGAAATTATTTTTCTCTAGAGTACTTCTATCTTTTTCATTCAACTCTCGAAAATAGTGATGCTACTGACCGAGCCAGGTTTGCCAAAACCAACTAAATTAACTCAATGATCCGAAAGTGATACCAATACTAACAACAAGATCAATCATATAACCACGAATTCAAAACTAATATAAGCTATGCAAAAGAGTGAATGATAGAACTTCTCATTAATATTCCATAACGAAAACTCACACCAAGGGATACATATCTAAAGAGAGAGGGGACACTTCCATAATGCAAACCATACTACATAATAACTCCTCTATTCATGATATGACTCTACTAATAAGGTAAAAAGATAGAAGATAGTGATGTTGAAAGGCCCAACTTAGGTCGACTAGAGGGGGTGAATAGGAGACTACCAATTTCTTAAACTTTTAACTCACTTTTAAAGCTTAGCACAAAGTAAGGTTCACTAGAGATGCAATTACGTGAACACCCTAAATGACAAGTAACACAACGGTAAACAAGAGAGTAAATGCAAGAAGTAAAGGAGTGGAGCGAAAGAACCGGCGAGGGGACACGGAGATGTAATTCCCATAGTTCACTTCCAAAGAAGCTACGTCTACGTTGGAGAGGTGTCGGGGCCACACAAGGTCACCCGAGCGCCACAAAGGCCTCACCTTCTTCTCTGGTGAGCACCACCACAAAGGTGGCCTCACAATCCACTAACCGGTGACCTTGAAGGCGCCAACCGAAAACCTTTACAACGAGGTTGAGGGGAGGCTTCACAAGTTAATTGTAGGCCCTCAATGACACCACGGAGCTTTACAACAAATGCCCCAGCTCCGAGGATGCCCTACACCATCTAGGGTTCCAAGAACCCAAGAAACGAAATCCACGAAGGATGGGTGGGGGAAATCAAAATTCCTTTGGTGGAGGTGTAGATCTAGGTCACCTCTCCCAATCCTCAAAAGATCAAGAGTTTTGAGTGGGTGGGGAGAGAGATCTAGCCAAGTCAAGCTCTTGTGAAAATGGAGACGAGAGAGAACCAAGAGATAAGGTGGGAGGAGGAAGAAGGGGGCTTAAATAGCACCCCTTCAAACGGGCAGAATCTACCCAGGCCCGATGCCGTCGGTACTACCGGTGACTGACTGGTAGTACCGGCGGGCGAGCCACCACCGGCCCAGCCCAGGCCACGTAACGGTCAGAAGACTGTTGGTGGACCCAAAAGGGCTGGCCGGTAGTACCGGTCCAAGTTCCGCCCTTAATTCCGTCAAATAGACAGTGCGAGGCAGAAGGTTATCTGACCCGCACTACCCAGCGTCGGAAATAGGACCGGAACTAGACCCGGAACTACCGGTGCCCGATGCTGGCTGGTACTACCGGTGAGGGAGCTGTACTACCGCTCAAGGGGGCAGGAGCTGGTCTGGCCGGTACTACCGGTCCAAGATCCGATGCTATTTCCGACAAATAGGAAAGTTAGACAGAAGTCTTACTGAACCGAAAAAATCTTCATCGGAAATAGGACCAGATCTTCAGCCGGAAGTACCGCTCGAATAGCCCTGGGAAAACCCCTGGGCGGTACTACCGCTACCCGGCCAGTAATACCGGTCAGGGCAGAAACCCCTCCAACTACTCAGAAATCACTCTCTCACTCGAAAGCTGGGATGGCCGTGGAGGTGCATATATGGTCTGTGCATGAAATATTGATTTCCCACAACCGTCCTAGATGGACTCCCTCTTGATAGTACGGTAGCCTAAAATGTAAACAAGAGAAAGTGAAAAATAAGAGCTATCGACTACAAGCTCTTCCTTGAGAGACAACATCCGCGAGCACAACCGAAGATAAAACCTGAAACTTGGACAGACGGTTAAACCACAAAAGGAGTTGTCATCAGCACCAAAAACATGAGGAGAAAAATAATCCTTTCAATCTCCCCCTTTTTGGTGCTTGATGAGAACCCCACAAGATTTGCATAAAGAATAATAGGCAGTAAAACCAAAAGGTGAGAGAGGCTCCCCCTGAAGACATGGGAGAGAGCTCTCCCAACCGAGATGGAGCAACAAGGGTGTAAGGAAGTAGACGAGAAAAGAGTGGAGCTCATACCTTGCACCAACACAATTGTGGTGAGACAAAGATTGGACAATAAAGAATAGTCCACCACACATCCTCATAAGAATACCACAAAGATACCTTACAACATAGATTCACCAACAAGGTAGCAACCATACAAGAGGTCCACAGACAACAACGGAGGTCCACAAACAATACATAACGGAATAAAGTGTGCGTGAGCATAGAAAGGATGAAAGAAAAAACGAGCTCATGACACAACCCATGCAAATCCCGAGATCCTAACGGAGCACTTTCTCCCCCTTTGGCATCAAGACGCCAAAAAGGGATAAAGAAGCCAAACTACGCGCCCCACCCACCAATGAACGGAGGAGGCGGCTCGGGGTCCCAAGAGGCATTGTTCCAAGCGGGCGGGAACTGACCGAAGATCTCTGGCTCGTCATCACTATCAGTCCACTTGCAATGTGTGTTGATCCACTCATCCTTGGGCGCGGTGACGGAGCTAGACTCAGGTGACACACCAATATCAAGCTTCCTCATGATGGCCTTCTCCCGGCGAACACTGTGCCTCTGAGCAACATAGGACTGATACTCACGGTCCTGAATGAAGTAGAAAGTCTTCTTCACCTTCTTCAGCAGCTTTGTAGCCCAAGAGGACTGTCTCACAAGTCGGGGTGGAGGAGAAGCCTCAGCACGGTCCCCATCACTAGCATCCGAAGCAGTCCTTCCAGCAGCAGCTTCTCCTTCAGCCTGAGAGCGAGGTAACTTGTGCTTCATCACACGGAGAGTCTTTTCCTCATGAATAGTGAGAACATCCTGAGGGTAGATAGAGCTAGTTGCCTCCCTCCATTTGGCATTGATAAGAGTCTGGATGTAAGGAGCATATGGACAAGACCTCTTCTCAATCATAGCGGACCAGATTTCTTCAAAGATATAATCCATAACATCAAGGGGCTCATGAGAGTTTCTGTGGCGGTAAGTCTGAAACATGAGATCAATCTGGAAGGCATGAAGCTGATCAAAGTTACCTGCCTTTGGAGCAATCGTGTTCTGATAGACCTTGCGCATGATGTCATAGGTGGGAAGGAGGTGGGCAACGTTTCCAGCAATGCCTCGGCCCTCAATGTAAAGAGGCTCCAGAACTTCCAGCTCGGAGGCCCTCCCCCTATGCACCCACCACCCATTAGCACGACGGCCGCCTTTCTGAATAGGATAGCCAAGAAGGGTGGCAAACTCAGACCATTTAGCAGTCAGATACTTGTTTTGAGTCATCCACTTCATGGTTCGATCATCAGGGTCAGTGTCAAAGTAGAGAGTTGAGTAGAACTGAGCAATGGCCCTCTCATCAAAGTTCTCACGGTGTTGCATCAGCTTGATGAGCCCAAACCTCCTGCACATATCAAGAGCTTCACCAAAGTATTCAGGGTTGCTCTCCATCTTTGCAATGTTGATGTACTTCTGAGGAGCACACACATTTTTCTTCTTAGTGGCATAAACCTCAGAATAGATCTCCGCTTGACGCATGGTGTGGAAGAAAGGATCCTGAGCCAGGCGGTCACGAGGAACAACGTAGGGATCAATCTTGCGAAACTCCTCATAAGCAAGCTGCGGCCAAGAGGAAATCTTCTTCTTGCTCGAATCCGGTCCAGAGGTGGTCTTCTTTTGACTTGCCAGAACAAGCCTTTTGCCTTCCGCAGCAGCACGACGCTCAGCTGCAGCCCTCTGACGAGCAGTCTGACTGGGAGGGCGCACAGCCTCAAGATCATCCTCATCAATCTCTGACGGTCCACGAGAGGGAGCACGAGACCGCTTGGATCTGCCACGGGAACCACCTTGCCCTGAGAGAAATGCAAATAGAGAGGAGGAAGTCGAGGATAAGTGCACAAGGTCGAAGAAAAACAAAAAACAACTAGACTGAATTGACACGGTACAGAGACATATATCAGAAAATTGGTGCATCGGAAGTTCCGCCTGGCGGCCGGAACTACCGGTCGCATGGGGCGCACCGGAAGTATCGGTCATGCCCTCAGCGGTAGTACCGGTGAGAGGACCACGCCGGTAGTACCGGCGGATCCGCACCGGTAGTACCGGTCAGGGCACGAGCAGGGCAGTTCAAAACTGGATCCTCAAATCCCAGATCCAATGAAACTTGATGCACAAATTGATGACATCTAGACTATGTACTAAGGCAAAACAGTCTATAGTAGAATCCTATCCCTACCAAGAATCCCCATAGTAGTTCTAGCCAAAGAAGGGCCCTAGACATGGCATGTCCTACTCAAGCACAAAAGTTTCTAGATCTCCATGAATGGAGCATGATAGGAGCAAATACCAGGGTCCATGGCGGGGGAACGAGGAAGGGAAGAATCCCACGGAGCCGATCTGAGAAGGGATGGCTGGAATCGGTGTGGCCGGCGGCGTCACCGTGGAGAGCTTCTTGAGAATGAGGGGTGGTAAGATGGGGTCAAGGGGAGGCAAATGGGGAAGATGACCCCGTGCCCCCCTTGGCCCGTCACTTAACGGGACCCCCCTCGACCGGTAGTACCGGCCAGGGGCCGGAACTACCGACGACACCGGAAGTTCTGGGAGAAGTGGTACTTCCGATCAAGGCAGATTTTCAGAGAGAAATTTTGGCCCTGACCGGTAGTACCAGTTCCGACCGGAACTACCGACGATTCCTAGAAAGCAAGCTCCAGATTATGATTGGCAAGGGAAAAACGACCTTGTGGAAAATTTGAAAAGAACCAGATCCACCCGAAAGAATAAAACTAAAAACAACGACTGCGAGCCAAATATCACAAAGTCGGTGGCCTAGGCCACCATATATGAGTATACTTGGCTTGAAACCATGAAGATGTATCTTGGGTTCATTACCAAAACTCATCATTTGAGCTCAATTTGTCTCCTTGAGAGACCATAGAGAATGAATACATTAATGTGTGCATAATAGGAGGAGTGTTGGTTCATTTGGGGAACCACACTCCCCCTAAAACCATGCGTACACCCAAACAAGATATTCTTTGAGACCCGGGTAGGTGCGCAAGATGCTTAAGCCACGTTGCTTGAATCAATGATATTTAGTTCATGCCTCAACTCCCGGAACCTTGCTGCATCAAGAGGCTTCGTGAAAAGATCCGCAAGATTGGCCTTGGTAGGAACATACTCCAAAGAAATGTCTCCTCTAGCAACATGATCCCGAATGAAATGATGACGAATCTCAATGTGCTTGGTCTTGTTGTGTTGAACTGGGTTGTGAACAATAGCAATAGCACTCTCATTGTCACACAAAAGTGGCACCTTGTCAAAAGAGAGTCCAAGATCCTTCAAGGTTTGCTTCATCCATAGTAATTGAGCACAACAACTCGCGGCGGAGATGTACTCAGCTTCGGCAGTGGACAAAGACACGCAGTTTTGCTTCTTCGAGGACCAACACACCAAAGACCTCCTAAGAAATGGACAAGCACCGGAAGTATACTTTCTCTCCACTTTGTCTCCCGCCCAATCCGAATCAGTGTAACCAATGAGATCAAAGCTGGCCCCCTTTGGGTACCACAGCCCAAAGTTAGGGGTATGAACCAAATATCGAAAGATTCTCTTGACCGCCACCATGTGGCTTTCCTTTGGTGCAGCTTGAAATCTTGCACACATACCCACACTCAACATAATATCCGGTCGAGATGCACAAAGATAGAGTAGAGAACCAATCATCGAGCGATAAAGCTTTTGATCCACATCCTTACCCTTGGGATCAAGATCAAGATTAACCTTTGTGGGCATGGGAGTTTTGACTCCATTTACTTGATCAAGGTTGAACTTCTTGAGCATATATTGAACATATTTGGCTTGGTTGATGAAAGTCCCTTTCCTCAATTGTTTGACTTCGAAGCCAAGAAAGAATTCCAACTCCCCCATCATGGACATCTCAAAGCGGTCGGTCATGAGCTTAGCAAAATCCTCATTGAAAGCTTTGTTAGTAGACCCAAAAATAATGTCATCAACATAGATTTGGCAAATGAACAAGTTTCCTCCAACTTTCTTAGTAAAAAGAGTGGGATCAATGAGGCCTACTTCGAAACCGCAGTCTAACAAAAGCTCTCTAAGGCACTCATACCAAGCACGAGGGGCTTGCTTGAGACCATATAGTGCCTTATCGAGTTTTTAGACATGGTCTGGGAAGAGGGGTCCTCAAAGCCCGGAGGTTGCTTGACATACACCAATTCTTTTAAGGGACCATTAAGAAAAGCACTCTTGACATCCATTTGTTGCAACTTGAAGTTATGATGGGTGGCAAAGGAAAGAAGCATGCAAATGGATTCTAGACGAGCAACGAGAGCATAAGTTTCACCATAGTCTATGCCCTCAACTTGAGAGTATCCTTGGGCAACTAACCTTGCTTTGTTGCGGATGACTATACCATTTGCATCCTTCTTGTTCTTGAAGATCCACTTGGTCCCAATCACATTTTGACAATCTTTGGGTCTCTTCACAAGAGTCCACACCTTGTTCCTCTTGAAGTTGTGGAGTTGTTCGTTCATAGCGTCGAGCCAATCATCATCTTCAAGAGCTTCGAAGACCCTTTGGGGCTCAAAATGAGAAATGAACGCATGATGAGAACTAAAAGATGTTAGTTGTCTCCTAGTAGTGGAGCCCCTATTGAAATATCCATAAAAATTATCAAGGATATGTCCATCTTTGATGAGCTTGGCGAGACGGTATGCTTGACGTCGAGCTTGGGTCTCAAGATGAGATTCTTGAGCAACCACTTGATCATCACCACGATTTGAGAGCCCTCCTTGACTATATGAACGAACTTGATCACTATCTTCATCAACATCAACCGAGGAAGAGACATCATCATTTTGTGGAGAGACACTTGCTTGGCCTTGGTCATTGTCAACTTGACACTCTTCAACTTGACCTTGAGAGTCATTGACATGAGGAGCTTCAACAACTTGGAGGGGTGGAGCTTGATCAACTTGAGGCAGACTTGATTTTGGAGAGTCATGAACATGAAGATCTTGAGAGGAGCTTGTCGAAACTTGAGAAGCATTAAGTTGACCTTGAGGTGCAAGAAGGTCTTGTGAGAGTGAAGGCTCCGCTTGAGTGGAGCTTGGTCCTTCTCCTTAGGCCACAAGGGGATCCTCAATGGGGTGGAAGAAACCCACACCCATTCTTCTTATGGCTTGGGGAGGAATTTCATCACTTGGATCACGAATACCATCTTGCCGCACAAGAGACTCATGATCTTCATCAAACTCGACATTGCTAGATTCCTCAACCCTTCCCGTTGCTTTGTTGTAGACTCGATAGGCATGGGATTGATTTGAGTACCCAATAAAGATCCCTTCTTGAGCCCTAGATTCAAACTTTGATAAGCGGACACCTTTCTTGAGAAGGAAGCATCTACACCCAAACACCCGGAAGTACTTGACATTTGGCTTGTGACCGGTGAAAAGCTCATATGGAGTCTTGTTCTTCTTCTTGCGTAGATAGAGGCGATTGGTTGCATGACAAGCGGTTGAAATGGCTTCGGCCCAAAAGTTATATGGAGACTTGAATTCCGCCATCATGGTCCGGGCCGCATCCATCAAGGTACGGTTCTTCCTTTCGGCAACACCATTTTGTTGAGGGGTATAGGGGGTAGAGTATTGATGTTTGATCCCCTCATCACTAAGAAACTCATCCAATGTGTAGTTCTTGAATTCGGTGCCATTGTCGCTTCTAATGGTGAGGATAGTGGAATTGAGTTGTCCTTGCACTTGATTTGCAAAGTTGATGACGGTTTGTTGAGTCTCACCTTGAACTTGAAGAAGTAGACCCAAGTGTAACGTGAAAAGTCGTCAACAATCACCAAACAATACTTCTTCCCACCAAGACTATCATGAGATGGAGGCCTAAAGAAGTCCATGTGAAGAAGCTCTGGGCAACGTTCAGTGGTGATTTGATTAAGGATCTTGTGGGGCTTCTCATGCATCTTCCCTTCTATACATGCCCTGCACACACGATCTTTGGCAAAGGAAATGTCTTTTAGTCCAAGGACGTGGCCCCCCATGTAGAGACTTTGCAAAGCCTTCATGTTAACGTGGGCTAGGCGGCGATGCCACAACCAGCCCACGTCGGCTTTCGCATAGAGACATATAGCATGTTTAGATGGCTTTACGGATAAATCCACTACATATAAGTCATGCTCTACGTAACCAACGAAAGCCACCATGAGAGACTTTCTCCACATGAGGACCACAGAATGCTCACTAAAGAAAGATGAAAGACCCATGATAGCAAGAGCACGAACGGAAAGGAGATTGTAGCCAAGGGTTTTGACAAGCATGACATTTACCAAGGATACATCCTGGGCAACTACCACCTTACCAAAACCCAATACCTGAGAGCTTGTTTTATCACCATAGGAGACTAAAGTATTGGCAAAATTTGGCCTAATCTCCGACATGATAGACTTGCTTCCGGTCATATGGCTTGTAGCTCCACTATCAAGCACCCATTTTGCACCTCCGGAAGCAAAGTCCTACAAGAAAATCAAGCTTTGGTTTTAGGTACCCATTTTGCAATGGGTCCCCTTTTGTTAGTCACAAGGGTCTTAGGTACCCAAATGTTCCAATGATAATCATGAGTGTAAGATGTTCCAATGTACTTAGCATAAACATGACTATCAAAAGATTTGCAAAGAATGTAGGAGGGATTATTCTTCCCGGCAAAGTTATCACTTTGCACAAAGATAGAATCATGAGAGGATACTAGAGCAAGGTTCTTGCCCTTCTTCCTTTTCTTGTTCCTTCTCTTGGTCTTCCTCTTGATAGTGGCTTGCCCTTTTGCAAGTTGATCTTTCAATGTCTTGTTCTCCTTAACAAGATTCTCATGCTTGCAACAAGGGCTAGACGAACAAGACAAATGCACAATAGGTGTAGCGGAAGAATTTGAATGTTCATTATTTAGTTTCGTTTGGAGTTGCTTATGAGCCTTAAAGATACTTGAGAATTTACTCTCCAAGGCATTATGTTCCTCCTTGAGGCATTCATGACCAACACCAAACTCAACCTTTTCATTTTAAGGACATTCAATGAAGCAATAGCATGATCTCGCTCTTTAACAAGTTGCCATATAAAGGCATTATGGTCATCAACAAGTTTAGCCACACTTTCCTCAAGAGTTATTCTCATGCTATGTTCATCTTCAAGAGATTGGGATAGAGAGGCAATCTCATCGGCGGCCTCTCTCTCATTTGTACCTAACATGTCAATAACTTCCTCTTTCTCATCTAGCATTTCCCTAGCATGGTCAAGTTGGTTTACAAGTGTTTCAAAGCACATCCTAGTATCATCATCTAGATGCTCCATGGATTCACACATGCTTACCATCTCTTTCTTAACCTCTAAACCATCTAGATCATGCAAGGGAAGTTCATTTGGGGGGACTTGGAAGCGGGAGTTACCTCGGTGGCCTTAGCCATGAGACACTTTTGGTTGCGGTTGATGATGTTCTCATTTGGGGAGTCGAAGAGAGACACTCGTGGAGTATATGAAGTAGTAATAGCGGCAACCCCCACGATCTCTCCACCTTGACCTTCATTCTCAACATCATCATCATCGCCCGAAAAGTACTCTTCATGGACCACCATCGCCCTTTCCTTGTTATGTAAGTTCTTGTTGTGGAAGTTCTTGTTCAAAGGATGAGGAGGTCTTGGCTTGTTCTTGCGAATGAGGCGGCCTCCATTGTCTTCTCTATTCTCGAAGGGGCATTGAGCTACAAAGTGACTCTTGTCGTTGCAATTGTGACAAGATCTAGTCTTTGGAGTCTTCATGGTTGAGTTGAATCTTGGGTTGTCCCTTGACCTTGACTTCATGCTTGGTTTTTTCCAAAATGCCCTTGATGCTAGAGCCAAATGCTCATTGAAAGCATATTTGATGTCCTCTTGAGACCACTCACTTGAGTTGTCGTCTTTATCAACTTCCACCACTTGAGCTTTCAAGGCAAGGTTTAACTTTTGAGACCCATAAGCACGAGCACGAGCTGACTCCGCATTCTTCTTGGCAATGGTCATAGCAATAACTTCACTTAGCACCTCTTGAGAGGACATGGTATGGTAGTTGCTTCTCCCCTTGATAGAGTTGAGTTTTTGTTCCCCGAAGGGAAGAAGAGCTTGAACAAACTTCCTCTTCATGAACTTGTCGTCAACATAGGTAGCTCCAAGGTCCCTCAAGGTACAACAAAGAACCTTGAGCCGACGATACATGTCTTCGGGTGTCTCATCATCTTGCATTGCAAAGCCATCAGACTCATTGTTGGCTTCATAAAACTTGGAGCTTTGAATACTCGCATTTCCAATATACAACTCGGTGAGATGGTCCCAAGCTTCTTTGGCGGTGGAGAATTGGTGAATGTGAGCAAAGTCCTTGGGGGTCAACGCCTTTTGAATCATACCCAAGGCGGTGGCATTGAGTTGCTTGTCCATGACCTTGGCCCAAGTCAACTTCTTAGCATCATATGGAGAGAAACCTTCCTCCACAATCCTCATCAATTCAATAGAAGAGCTGGAGATATGAGATTGCATTAGATACTGCCAATTGGCAAAGTTAGAAGTATCTAGTATGGGAGGTGCTCCTTGAGGTATGATGTGTGGCATGGGAATGGGAGGGTCCGGCGTATACTTGAACGGTGGTGGTACCGCCGAGTAATCCTTACCCCTATCTCCCTCTTTGGAGGAGGAGTCACCTAGCCCCTCGGTGCTCTCGCTTGGGAGCTTGGTAGTTTGAGCCACAAAGCCTAGACCCAAGTGTTTTCGGGCTGCTGCGGGAATCACCCCAGGGGCAACCACTTGCACGGGAGCGGAGGGGGCTTCGGCCCCAAAGGATGCATCATGAGGGGTTTCTAGCATGGGGGTAGGCTTAAGGGATTGCAAAAGAGTCATCATTTCCTCAAACTTGGTCATCATGGATGTCTCCAATCGATTGAGGTCATCCATGGAGGCCAAGTTCTTGGTGGATGCACCCACACTTCCCTCTTCGTCGGCCATAGTCTCTTAGGCGGTTAAGCCCGAAGTAAGAGCAGAGGCTCTGATACCAATTGAAAGGCCCAACTTAGGTCGACTAGAGGGGGGGTGAATAGGAGACTACCAATTTCGTAAACTTTTAACTCACTTTTAAGGCTTAGCACAAAGTAAGGTTCACTAGAGATGCAATTACGTGAACACCCTAAATGACAAGTAACACAACGGTAAATAAGAGAGTAAATGCAAGAAGTAAAGGAGCGGAGCGAAAGAACCGGCGAGGGGACATGGAGATGTAATTCCCGTAGTTCACTTCCAAAGAAGCTAAGTCTATGTTGGAGAGGTGTCGGGGCCACACAAGGTCACCCGAGCGCCACAAAGGCCTCACATTCTTCTCTGGTGAGCACCACCACAAAGGTGGCCTCACAATCCACTAACCGGTGACCTTGAAGGCGCCAACCGAAAATCGTTACAACGAGGTTGAGGGGAGGCTTCAAAACTTAATTGAAGGCCCTCAACGACACCACGGAGCTTTACAACAAATGCCCTAGCTCTGAGGATGCCCTACACCGTCTAGGGTTCCAAGAACCCAAGAAACGAAATCCACGAAGGATGAGTGGGGGAAATCAAAATTCCTTTGGTGGAGGTGTAGATCTAGGTCACACCTCTCCTAATCCTCAAAAGATCAAGAGTTTTGAGTGGGTGGGAAGAGAGATCTAGTCAAGTCAAGCTCTTGTGAAAATGGAGGAGAGAGAGAACCAAGAGATAAGGTGGGAGGAGGAAGAAGGGGGCTTAAATAGCACCCCTTCAAACGGGCAGAATCTGCCCAGGCCCGACGCCGTCGGTACTACCGGTGACTGACCGGTAGTACCGGCGGGCGAGCCACCACCGGCCCAGCCGAGGCCACGTAATGGTCAGAAGACTGTTGGTGGACCCAAAAGGGCTGGCCGGTAGTACCGGTCCAAGTTCCGCCCTTAATTCTGTCAAATAGACAGTGTGAGGCAGAAGGTTATCTGACCCGCACTGCCCAACATCGGAAATAGGACCGGAACTGGACCCGAAACTATCGGTGCCCGATGCTGGTCGGTACTACCGGTGAGGGAGCGGTACTATCGCTCAAGGGGACAGGAGCTGGTCTGGCCGGTACTACCGATCCAAGATCCGATGCTATTTCCGACTAATAGGCAAAGTTAGATAGAAGTCTTACTGAACCAAAAAAATCTTCGTCGAAAATAGGACCGGATCTTCAGCCGGAAGTACCGGCGAACAGCCCTAGGAAAACCCCTGGGCGGTACTACCGCTGCCTGGCCGGTAATACCGGTCAGGGCAGAAACCCCTCCAACTACTCAGAAATCACTCTCTCACTCGAAAGCTGGGATGGCCGTGGAGGTGCATATATGGTCTGTGCATGAAATATTGATTTCCCACAACCGTCCTAGATGGACTCCCTCTTGATAGTACGGTAGCCTAAAATGTAAACAAGAGAAAGTGAAAAATAAGAGCTATCGACTACAAGCTCTTCCTTGAGAGACAACATCCGCGAGAACAACCGAAGATAAAACCTGAAACTTGGACAGACGGTTAAACCACAAAAGGAGTTGTCATCAGCACCAAAAACATGAGGAGAAAAATAATCCTTTCAGATGTGATACCGCGGCACTCCCCCAAGCTTGGAACAAACCAAGGGGATGCCAAACCTGATGACGAACTACTCCTTTGGTGGTGGTGGTATCCTCTCATCTTTGTCCGTCTTCCAGGGTAAGGGCTTCCCATCAACAAAGGACATCGTGGTTTCCAACATCCTGAAACTTGCAGCGGCACTTATTCGTTTAAATCTAGCCTCATACTCACAGTTTTGATTTTGAACGTCACATAACTGTGCTTGCAGTTCGTTGGTTGTTTGGCGGAGTGAGAGGACTTTGTCTTTGAGTTCAGCAGTCTCCTTTTGGTGCTTGGTGATGAGTTCGGAACAAATCTTATGGATGATATCCACTTCGCGCTCCACCATCTTCTTGTACCTAAAGACTTCTTGCTCTAGTGCTTCTATCTTCTCCTCCAGATTTCCTTCACCTTTAGGGCCTTGAACCTCTTTAATCCGGACCTCCCCACCTTCGAGCAACAACTCCTTGGGATGAATCTTCAACTCTCTCATTTATGGGTTGATGATCTCTTCTAAGGAATCTCCCTCGGCTGATCCAGTGGAAGACATTGTGGCTACAAATCTGGGATTCTACCTGGCAAAAATAGATCGAAACAAAAACACGATATACGAACCTCGGAAGATCCGGGGGGTTATATATTACGAAGTTTCATAACAAGAGGAAGGTATTGGGTGAAAATGAGTCGGAGGCGGAGTCTGAGGTGGCCTCACCACCTGGTGGCGCGGCCAGGGGTGGGCCCGCGCCACAGGGTGGTGTGGGCCACCCTGGCTCCGTTTCCGTCCCTTTTTCGCTTCGTAACTTCCCTTATTGACTGAAAACTACAAAAATATAGTTGGATTGTATTTTCACAGAACTTTTCTTACCAGAACTATTACCTATTTGAAAACAGACTCTGTAGGTCTCTGAATTTGGTCCTTGATGAATTTCTCTGGAGTTATAACTTGAAAGGCATCAACATCTTCATTGTAAGAATCTCCAGCAATATAGTGCTTGAGTCGCTACCCATTCACTACTTGTGTAGTATTATCTTTTAAAGAAGAAATTTGTACTGCTCCTGAATGGTATACTTCTTCAATAATGAAAGGTCCTTCCCATTTTGACAGTAGCTTTCCTGCAAAAAATCTGAGATGAGACCTATACAATAGAACTTTCTCACCAACATGAAATTCTCTCTTAAGTATTCGCTTGTCATGCCATCTTTTAACTTTTTCCTTAAAGAGCCTAGCATTTTCATAGGCTTCACTCCTCCATTCATCTAAAGAACTTAAGTCAAATAATCTTTTCTCACCAGCGAGCTTACAATCTCTATTTAGTTCTTTAACTGCCCAGTAAGCTTTGTGCTCTAATTCTAAGGGTAGGTGACAAGCTTTCCCATAAACCATTTTATAAGGAGACATCCCCATAGGATTTTTATAAGCAGTTCTATAAGCTCATAAAGCATCATTCAACTTTTTAGCCCAGTTTTTTTAGATCTATTAATAGTCTTTTGCAAGATGGATTTAATTTCTCTATTTTATAACTCTACTTGCCCACTAGTCTGGGGGTGATAGGCTGAAACAATTCTATGATTAACATCATATTTAGCAAGGGTCTTTCTAAAACCACCGTGAATGAAATGAGAACCCCCATCAGTCAGGAGATACCTAGGCACTCCAAACCTAGGAAGGATAACATCCTTAAGCATTTTTAGAGAGGTCTCCCCGTCAGCACTCTTTGTAGGAATGACTTCTACCCACTTAGTAACATAATCAACAGCAACGAGAATATGAGTGAAGCCTTTCGAAGGAGGGAAAGGACCCATAAAGTCAAATCCCCAACAATCAAAAGGTTCAGTAACTAGAGAGTAGTTCATAGGCATTTCATTGCGTCTAGAAATATTACCAACACGTTGACATTCATCACAAGATAAAACAAATTTTCTTGCATCTTTAAAAAGGGTATGCCAATAGAAACCTGATTGTAGCACCTTTTGTGCAGTTCTATCTCCTGCATGATGTCCTCCATAAGCACTACCATGACATTTACGCAATATCTCCTTTTGTTCATATTCTGGAACACATCTTCGCATAATACCATCCACTCCTTCTTTGTATAAGTGTGGGTCATCCCAAAAATAATGCCTCAAATCATAGAAGAACTTCCTTCTTTGCGGAGCTGTAAAAGTTGGAGGCAAATACTTGGAGACAATAAAGTTAGCTTAATCAGCGTACCAAGGGCTCCCTCGCGAGCTTACCCCTACTGCAGCTAACTGTTCATTTGGGAAACTATCATTGACATGCATAGGGTCAAAAGAGATGTTTTCCAATCAAGATAAATTATCAGCTACAGGGTTTTCAGCACCCTTCCTATCTACTATATGTAGATCAAACTCTTGTAAAAGCAGCACCCATCTAATAAGCCTAGGCTTAGCGTCCTTCTTCGTCATAAGGTATTTAATAGCAGCATGATCAATATGAATAGTGACTTTTGAGTCTACAATATAGGGCCTAAACTTATCACAAGCAAAAACAATAGCTAGAAATTCCTTTTCAGTAGTAGCATAATTCCTTTGAGCAGCGTCTAGAGTCTTAGCATAATGGATAACGTTTAACTTTTTATCAATACGTTGCCCAAGGACATCACCTACAGCAAATCACTAGTATCACACATTATTTCAAAGGGTAAACTCCAATCAGGTGGTTGAACAATAGGAGATGTAGTTAAAGCCTTCTTAAGAGTTTCAAAAGCTTCCTTACAATCATTATCAAAAACGAAAGGTACATCTTTTTGAAGAAGATTAGTAAGGGGTTTTGATATCCTAGAAAAGTCTTTAATAAACCTTCTATAGAAACTAGCATGACCAAGGATACTACGAATACCTTTAATGCCTCTTGGGCATGGCATCTTCTCAATTTCCTAATCCTTAGCTCTATCAACTTCTATGCCTCTTTCAGAAACTTTATGCCCAAGGACAATCCCTTCATTAACCATGAAGTGGCATTTCTCCCAATTAAGAACAAGATTAGTTTCTTCACATCTCTGCAAAACTTTATCAAGGTTGTGTAGACAATTATCAAAAGAAGTTCCATAGACAGAAAAGTCATCCATGAACACTTCTACAATTTCCTCACAAAAACCATGGAAGATAGCAGACATGCACCTTTGAAAAGTAGCAGGAGCATTACATAAACCAAAATGCACACGTCTATAAGCATAAGTTCCATAAGGGCAAGTAAAAGTAGTTTTTTCTTGATCTTGTTGTTTAACAGCAATTTGAGAGAAACCAGAATAACCATCAAGAAAAAAATGGGTCTTTTTAGACAACCTTTCCAACATTTGATCAATAAAAGGAAGCGGGTAGTGATCTTTCTTAGTAACTTTATTGACTTTTCTAAAATCGATGCACATCCTATAGCCTACTACAATTCTTTGAGGAATAAGCTCATCCTTATCATTAGGAACTACAGTAATGCCTCCCTTTTTAGGAACACAATGAACAAGACTAACCCATTCACTATCAGCAATAGGGTAAATAATACCAGCATCAAGGAGTTTCAATACCTCATTCCTTAACACTTCCTTTATCTTAGGATTTAAACGTCATTGGTGCTCCACTACTGGCTTCACATCTGGTTCTATGTTGATAGAATGCTAACATATAGTAGGTGAAATCCCTTTTAAATCATCCAGAGTATAGCCCATAGCTCCTCGGTGTTTCCTCAAAACCTCCAATAGCCTTTCTTCTTCCTTTCCTAAAAGTTTAGCACTAATAATAACATGATATATCTTTTTATCATCAATATAAGAATATTTAAGATCATCAGGGAGAGGTTTTAGATCGAAAACTGGATCCTTTTTAGGTGGCAGCGTGGTACCCAAGTCTTCTACAGGCAAGTTATGCTTAAGCATCTTAGGCTGATCACAGAGAATCCTGTCAATCTAATTCCTTTCTTCCATGAAGATTTCACTTTCATGATCTTCCATAAATTGCTGCAAAGCATTGTTAGGAGCAAGAGAAATAGAAGCAAGTTGTTCAACTCTAAAATCCTCATTATGGGTTTCCTCTTCACAAGGTTCTTTAGCAAATTTTGAGAAATTAAACTCATAAGATTCCCCAGCAAACTTAGTCAAGATTTTCTCCCTCTTGAAATCTATAATGGATCCACAAGTACTCAAGAAAGGTCTACCGAAAATAATAGGATAAGTTTTACTAGCAGCTGAACCGAGTACTAGAAAATCAGCAGGGTACTTAATCTTACCACAAAGAACCACATCAAGGACTCTCTATTAGCAAGGTGAATAACCACATCAATCTCTTCCAACTCGCAAGGACTGATTTCATGCATAATTTCTCTGTAAAGCTCATAAGGAATAGCACTGGAACTTGCACCAATATCACATAAACCATAATAGCAATGATCACCAATTCTAACAGAAAGCACAAGAACACTAGCCTTTTTAGTTCTATTAGGATGTGAAACAATATTAGAGGCATCTTCACAAAAGACTATGTGCCCATCTTCTATGCTTTTAGTGACCAAGTCTTTCACAATTGCTACCACAGGTTCAACGTTTATTTGTTCATCAGGTTTTACAGTTCTCTTTTCACTTTTTGTGATTACATTAGTTATCATAGGATGGTCCTTTACCTTTTCTGGGAAAGGAATCTTTTCGATATAAGGTTCAGGTAAGATGGGATCAATCATGCAATACTCAGCACTCCCAATAGGAACACAGTCAACAATATCTTTGTAAGGTGCATGGTAATTATTCCATCCCCTTTTTGGAATTTCGATATAGGAAGCAAAATCTCTAAAGCACTTCGTAATAACTTGCAAATCAAGACCATACGCATTACTGATATTTTGAAAGTCATCAGTTCTCATAAAAGATTCAATGCATTCATAATCATAGTTTATACCTGACTTTCTACCTTTGTCATTCTCCCAAGCTTCAGCATTGTCTTGAATACGGCCCAGAAGATCCCATTTAGCTTCTTCTTCCATGCGAGTGAATGATCCAGCACAAGAAGCATCCAATAAATCCTTATCATGTAGAGGGAGCCTTGCATAAAAGTTATTGATTATAATATTGTTGGGGAGCTCATGAATGGGACATTTGAGCATTAGTAACTTCAGTCTCCCCCAAGCTTGAGCTGTACTCTCTCCATCAAGAGGCCAAAAGTTGTATATTTGATTCCGATCTTTATGAATTTCACTACGAGGATAAAACTTTGAATAAAAGAGAGGCACTATTTCCTCCCATTCCAGAGCTTGACCATTCTTCAGTAGCTTATACCATTCCTCAGCTCTTCCTTTCAGCGATAATGAGAATAACTTCTTCTTAACTTGATCTGTAGTAATACCTGCACACTTGAACAACCCGCATAATTCGTGTATAAAGAGTAAATGATCACCGGGATGGACAGTTCCATCCCCAACATAGTAGTTATCCATAACACGATCAATAATTCTTGTAGGTATTTTGAAAACATCTTTCTCAGCAGGTGGTGGCTTATCTACTACCTTAGCAGTGGTAGTAGCATTACCAAAGCTAAAACTCAGCGAATTATCCATAACGAAAATAAAGCAACTAGCAGAAGTAAACAATACTCACAGTAGAAGTTTCCTTTATCAGTTCCACTCTCCAATAGCGCTTCACTCCCCGGCAACAGCGCCAGAAAATAGTCTTGATGACCCACAAGTATAGGGGGTGTATCGCAGTATTTTCGATAAGTAAGAGTGTCGAACCCAACGAGGAGCAGAAGGTGCTGGTTAGTGGTATGGATCAGGAATTCTCTGCAAATACTTAGCAAACGGATTTTTAGGGGTTTTTGATAAAGCAAGTAAACAAAGTACGAGTAAACAAAAGACAGCTGGAATAAATGCAGCAAGTGGCCCAATCCTTTATGCAGCAAAGGACAAGCCGGTTGTATTACTTAAGATGACCAAACGTTCTCGAGGACACATGGGAAGACTGTCAAGTGCTTTCGCTTCATATAGTTGATTAATCTTCTTTAGCTTGCTAAGTGTTGTGTGGGTGAACCTGTGCTAATATACCGCCCCATCCAGGACTAATACATACTTGTGATTAAACCCCTTGCAAACATCCGTAAGTACAAGAAAGTAATTAAGGTAGAAACCTAACCACAGCTTTAAACTCTAAGACCCTTACGTCCCTTGTGCAATGGTTTCCTAACGGGGGTTCAGGTTTCTGTCACTCCGGCAACCCCTACGATTAGTAGCCAAATACACAATGCATTCCCCTAGGCCCATATAGGTGAAGTGTCATGTAGTCGACGTTCACATGACACCACTAGAAGAAGTACACCACAACTTAAATATCAAACTATTGAATCTTTCTCAACACAACTCCACTACTAACAACATGACTTCTCCCATGTCCTCAAGAACGTAACAAATTACTCACAAGACATCATATGGATCATGATCAGAGATGGAATAATGATGTATAACAATCTGAACATAAACAATAATTCAACGGTTCACTCAATAGCATCAACTACAAAGAGTAATCAACACCGGGAAAGTTTCCCCTATGAACTAATGCAAGATTCAACTCAATTGTTACAGCAATATGGAGATGGTGATGAGGGTGCTGATGGTGATGATGGTGGTGATGATCATGATGATGATCCCGATGAATTCCAACTTGATGGTGGTGTTGATGGCAATGATCTTCCCTCTCCGGGAAGGAATTCCCCCGGCAGAAATCTGTCTGCCGGAGAGATCTTTCTCTCTCGGTGTTTTCCGCCCCACAGAGGCGGCATAATCTTTCTTTGGTCGCTCCCTGAGTCTTGGGGTTTCGGGAGGATGATATACGCCAGAGGGGAGAGGCTGGAGTGGGCCAGGGTGGCCACACCACCTGCTGGCGCGGCCTAGGGCTGCCCGCGCCAGGGGGTGGTGTGGGCCCCCTGTGGCCCATCTCCACTCCGTCTTCTGGCATCCTTAGTCTTCTGGAAAAATAGGATTTTCCGTATATTTTCCCGGATTTTCTGATCTTCGCGAATTTTGCCTCCAAACATCACCTTTTCCATCAGAATCCTGACTGCAGTGGTCCATGCTCCAAAAGTCATCAACCATGCAAAAACAGATGAAATAACATAAGTATCACCTCTCAATACGAAATGTATCAATGAATAATAGTGAATTAAGACATAGAATAGTGATGCAAAATGGACGTATCACGTGTCGACATCGATTTGTGCCACGCGTCTGGCTGGTTTCCTCCTGGCCATTGGATGGCATCTACGGTGAGGTTAAGTAGGGGTTTGTTGTGCGGTAATTTCCCCATACCCATCCTCTTCCTCGCGCACAGCCTCCATTGCTGCTCCTCGCTGTTCCATTCCTCGCACCTCCTTGCTGCGCTGGACGTCCTTCACACCTTTCCCAGCTACTTCCTGCGCTCCCACCGCAAGCGCCATATGGGGAAGAAGAAGGGTGCTTCTGTTGCTGGATCTATGGCCACCGCTGTTGTGGCTAAGAAGAAGCGCGTCGCCGCCACGGGCACCAGTGCTGCCGCCGCTGGAAAGAAGAAGGGCCCAGGCACGCGTATCACGAATGAATCATGGCGGCCAACCACCATCAAGGACACATAGATCTTCAACTGGCGCAAAGATGGTGCTCTCCCCGCCGCGGAAGATGATTTCCGGATTCCCAGCGAGGAGGTAATCCCCAGTCCCCCCGCCGGGTTTCGGGTGATGTTTCTCGCTTTTATCCTCTGCGGTCTTTCTCTCGCCCTTCACAAGTTTGTGAGGGTGTTACTTTGCTTCTACGGGCTCCAGCTGCACCAGCTGACCCCAAACTCCATCCTTTAGATCATTTGCTTCATTATCCTTTGCGAGTGATGGCTCGGAATCGAGCCACACTTTGGTCTCTTCAAAAAACTTTTCAAACTCCAACGCCAGTTGGGCTCTGGGTCGGTAGTTTACGATATAGGAGGCTGCGAGATCCATGTCGACTCCAATGTCACATATTTTGCCATCAACTTCAATGCGTCTGTCCAAGGGTGGAGGGAGAAGTGGCTCTATATTCACGACCAGAACGTTGATGAAGAACACTACAGACTCACGCGTTTTGATCCAGTGGCAGCATGCAAGAGAAGGAGGTCGTGGAAAAACACCGTGATGCTGCATAGGCAAGGAAGTAGGTGGCGCAGACCTCATTCGCACCTGGATGAGCCGTCGAGTGCAGCCGCTGCAGGCTAGGTGCATCCAATGTGCTGCTGGACTGGCATTGACGATTCCACTCGCATCTCGACAGAGAACATTTCTTCGGGTGAAGTAGACAAGAGGTTTCGGCTGCTGACCAAGTACATAGACAAGGAGAGACTCTCTGGCGACTCCGCCGTGCCTCCGTTCTGTACGAGTCATCCTTCGCCCGAGTTGGATTTCTTGTGATCTCATCTTGTTTTTTGATTGCCTGCTGTGATTCCTTGTATATTGATGTTTGTTCCTTGTTTTAGGACTGGAAGGTGACTACTGTGTTGCCTCCTCAGCCCGAGGGAGTGATCCCTCGTGAAGACAAAGAGGAGGACGAGTCAGGCTCCACTATCCCTGTGGAGGAAGAATAGGAAGCCCCCGAGTCCGATGGGAATGGGACTCACAAGCGCTCCTGAAGCAAGGATTCGGATGCCTCATCGCCGACGACGCTGGAGGGTCCTCCTACTGTGGCAGAGGAACCGATTCCTGCCGTGCCTGTGCGTGCCATGGCTCCTCCTTCGTGGAAGAAGATGAGGATACCGAAGTAGGCATCCAAGGACTCCTTCGACCTCGACAATTTTGAGGGTTATGCTTTTATACTCTTGCTAGTTTGTATTTCCTTCCCAACATCTGTTCTTCTGAAGTAGTTCTGGATGTTTTTGTAGTCAAACAGTGTCGTCGTCATTTGATGACTGTCGCTTTGTCAAGGAGACTAGAGTCGTGGACTCCAAAGACAAGGAGATGGCGGCGCGATCTCCTTCTCCTCTGGTGCCAGCCCACTTCGGTGCCAATTCTTCGAGTTCCCCCCACGCTAGGGGGCACTAGATGGTTGCCCGGACATCGATTCAGAAGGAAACTTCGGAGTCCCTGGAGGAACATGTGAGTTTTTCTTGTCATTGGCAATCAAAATTTGGTTGATGCTCATGCTTTTATTTTTGTAGCATTTCTTGAAGGAATCTACTCGCCTCGCCGAATAGATAATTTCCTTGGGTTGTCAGCATGCTTCGCTGGAAACCCGTCATCGTGCCTTCAAAGGTGAGTTTACACTTTTTTCTCCGTTCTGCTTGTGCAGAAGCTGGTGGGATCAAGTTTTGCCATTTATCCTTTGCAGGTGAGCATAATGATCTTCTTCGTCATGTCGACTCCCTCTAGAAGGGACTTGCCGCGGCGGAGAAAAAACGCGACGAGGCACTCGAAGCTCTTGAGGAGTCAAAGAAACGCGAGGAAAGCTTGCGTTCCTCCGCAGCTGATAGGGAAAAGGTGTTCGTAGAACAACTCTTCTCTATTGCTAAGGTACTCTCAGGTACGATGCTGCATCATTTTTGTTTACCATGTACTTTGCCTGTATGTTGTTGTGCTAATGTGCATGTTCTGCAGATGCTGTTGGTGTGGACTTCGACGCCCAGGCTTTGACCCGCTCGGATGCTTTGGCCGCACCATGGCTGTAGTCAAAGACCACATCATCTCTATCAAGGACTCGCTTGAGAAGGCCAAGGGCGTGCTTGGGCGTCTTCAAGAGGAAATGGTCCCAAAGGCCAAGTTGATCGAGGATCTCGATGGCTTGGTGGAGTCCTTCACGGGAGGTGTGCCCATGGACTTCAAGAATGCTCAGCAGGGGTTGGAGCAACCATGGGACTCGCGATGGCGCAAGCTCATGGTGTTGATCTGAGCCCCAACAGAGTCTCCTTGGTGATGCTAGTCACCGTGGATGGCCAACAGGTAGTGTTTGCTCCTGTTGCCACTAGTTGCAATAAATATGGGCCTCGCCTCATTGAGACACTCGCCAAGTATTCGGCGGAGCTGCGGCGGTTGAAGTCGGCAAAATCTAAGGTGTCAGAGGCTGTAGTCGAGAAGACTGTTGCGTCGGAGACTGCCACAGACTCGAGGAAGCCCCCGAGTGCCAACACATAGTTGTAGACTGTTGCTTAGCTACCTTTTGTAATAATCTTGCTTCCCTCTATTGAATTGTGCCTTGTGGGGGTACCCCTTTTGAGACTTGCTGAGCTTGGATGTTTTCTTCTTTTATTTTATGAATGGTTGGCCTTATTTTGCCTCTTTCTCTGGTTGTAATAGGGTCCTTCGAGTGGTCTACCCGACTCACCTCCCACCGATGAAACAGTGGCGCAACCACGTTCAAAGGTGGAGGAGTTGTCGCTGCTCTTGTGATTGCGTGACCGCGTAAAACATTTGGAGCGAGAGATGCCCACGATCTGTGGTAGCACGGACGTGTGGAAGTCGAAAGCTGAAAAAGCCAGTGCGCACGAGAAGTACCTTCTGGGTGAGGTGGCTCAGTTGAATGAGCAATTTAAGTGTTAGTTCTCTATCTTATTATCCTTTCTTAGTCACTCACCGTGGCGCTTTGTCTTTACACTTTGCACTGCTTATTACAGTTGTTAGCGCTCGTCATCCGCAGGATGAGAGGGATCGAGTCTCCATTCGACTGAACTGCTTGACCCATGAGCAACTGGAAGCTAGTGGATACTTTTGGGTTGATCGCGATCATGCAGTCTTGTTGGTGATGTTGCAGGACCATGCATCGCAGGTGCTGCTTTACTTGAAGAAGTCACAGTCGTGCCTCAAACATATTTTACAAGCGATGTTCCCCTTGTTGCGGTGCCTTCAAGATTGCTAGCTTTGTTGAAGAAGTTTCAAGATGTCAGCATGGTCCGCAAGTGTGTGCGTCAGTAGTTAGTCATGGGTGCCAAGGCTGCATTGGCGCTTGTTTACCTGCATCGGCCTAATATGGATTTCGCAGTTGTTGTTGCTGGACCGCCGCCCCCACCGGAAGGAATGGCATGGAACATGGTGCCACATTATCGGGCGGTTGATCAGCCAGCCGAAGATATTGTCGAGTTCTTCGAAGAACGTACCAATGTTCTTCTTTTACGACAATAGAGTAGCATGACCCTACACATAGATGCATAGGTGTTGTAAAGTTCGTAAAAGTGTGCAGGGTGTTTCTGTTACCTGTTTATATGTAAAGGCTTGCTAGCTTGTATATTTGTTGAATAGCTTGTTATTGGCAGTTCCTTTTCATTAGCCTGACGCATATTCATCTTTGCACCTTGCCAACCTGTCAGGTGTGTTGCAGCTGGGTTGGTTTTTACCAAGGGTTCGATTTATAGTACATCAGCTACTCAGGCTACTACATTATTCGTGTAACAAGGTGGAAAAGGTGGCACAGCCCCTGAGTGATGTAATTGCAAGAAAAATAGAAAACACAAAGTTGGAGGCACTTAGCTTTATTTATTCGCAGAATATCAAGAGGTACAATGTGTGGCTAAGTAGCCTGGCTGAATAGCCTTATTTGTAAAGTAAAAACATCTAAGGGTAGAAATGACGCAGCTACACGACGTTCTAGGGATTGGAGTATGCGACTCCGCTTTCCACGCCTTTGAGGTGGTAGGCGCCACTTGGGATTACTTCGGTAATCACATAAGGTCCCTCCCAAGGGGACTCGAACTTGAGGTTCCCTTGTTGCTTCAGTTGTAGGACCAGGTCTCCTTCGATGAAGGACCGTGGGCATAGCCTTCTACTGTGGTAATTTCGAAGGTTTTGCTAGTAGATCGTGGATCTCTCCGCTGCAATCTCGCATGCCTCATCGAGGATATAAACGGAGTCTTCGAGTGCGAGGGTTGATTCTGCCTCGCTGTATGCTATGACCCGTGGGGCTTTATAGCGCACTTGTGTGGGTAGTACTGCCTCGGCGCCGTGTACCATGAAGAACGGAGTATAGCCTGTGGCGCTGTTTGGAGTTGTGCGCATGCTCTATAGTGTTGATTATAGCTCCTCGGGCCAGCATCCGGCAACTCTTTCGAGTGGCCGGAGGAGCCTTTTCTTGATGCCGCTGCAGACGAGGCCGTTGGCCTTTTCAACTTGACCGTTGGTCTAAGGATGCGCTACTGAGGCGTAGCTGATGTTGATTCCTAGGTTTTCACAGAAACCATGGAACTCATTCGAGGTGAAGTTTGTTCCGTTATCCGTGATGATGCTATGTGGCACCCCGAATCGGAAGACGATGGACTCAAAGAATTTGACGGCGCTGGCTCCTGATTGGTTTGTCACCTGCATGGCCTCAATCCACTTGGTGAATTTGTCGACTGCGACGAGGAGGTAGACATATCCTCCGGGTGAAGATTTCTGGAGCTTGCCGACCATGTCGAGTCCCCATTGCGCGAAGGGCCAGGCCACAAGTATTGGCCTAAGCTCTGCGCTAGGTGCGTGCGGTTTGTCCGCGAATCGCTAGCAAGCGTTGCATCGCTGGACGATGTCCTTGGCGTCACGCATTGCTGTTGGCCAGTAGAATCCAGCTCGCAGAGCTTTGGCGATGAGGGCGCGACTGCCGGTGTGGTGGCCGCAAGTGCCTTCGTGTATCTCGGGGAGGATGGCTCTTCCGTCTCCATTGGGGACGCATTGTTGAAGCACTCCTATGATGTTGTGCTTGTACAGTTCACTGTTGATAAGAGCGAAAGCCTTGGACCGTCGTGCTATATGACGCCCATCTGTTGGGTCATCTGGAAATGTTTTGCTGAGCAAGTACGTAATGTATGGTTGTGTCCAGGATGGCTCGATCATCATGACCTCCATGGGGCCTTCGAGTCTCGTATCTGGATCCATGTCCTCGAGTGCCTTTGGCTCGTCGGGTGGCGTAGCCCCCGAGTCTTTTGATGTGCTGGCTTTATGCTCTGGAGCCTTTGGCTTGATGGAGCGCTCGCAGATGCGCTCTAAAAATACTCTAGGTGGCACTGGGGCACAAGTGGAGCCGATGTTGGCGAGTATATCCGCTTCCTTGTTGCTCTCGCGGCCGGTGTGCCGCAGTTCGCAGTCGTCGAAGTCCCTTCGAGTGCGTCGTAGAGGTCGCGGTAGGCAATCATGTTGTCACTTAGAGTATCACACTCGTTCATGGTTTGATTCACCACCAGTTTGGAGTCGCCATAGATGACGAGTCGCTTTGCACCACATGCTTTTGCCATCCACATCCTGTGGAGTAAGGCTTCATATTCAGCTTCGTTGTTGGAGGCGGTGAACTGCATTCGCAGAACATACCTCATCATGTCACCTTGTGGCGATGTCAGGATGACGCCCGCTCCAGCTCCCTCTTTATGTTTGGATCCATCGAAATGCATTGTCCATAGATATGACATGTCTAGCTTGTCGAGGAGCTCGTTTTCCATCCAGTGTACGAGGAAGTCTGGGAGTACTTGCGACTTGATCGCGTCTCGCTTCTCGTACTGATGTCTCGTGGAGACAGTTCTATCCCCCAAAGCACGACTCGTCCGGTGACGTCAGGGTTGTTGAGGATGTGCCCTAGCGAGGCGTCGTTCACCACAATGATTGGGTGCTCCTAGAAGTAGTGGCGCAGTCGCATGTCTATCATGAAGATGTCGTATGCCAGCTTCTGATAATGCAGGCACCGCTGTTTTGTTGGTGTGAGAGCCTCGTTGAGGTAGTAGACTGGGCGTTGGACCCCGTGGACTTTATTTTCTTCGGCTCGTTCCACTACGAGCATAGTACTAACCACCTGGTTGGTGGCAGAGATGTATAACAACGACGGATCCTTTTCTTGAGGTGTTACCAACACCGGCGAGGTGGATAGTAGATGCTTGAGGTATTCGAATGCTTCTTGTGCTTTGTTTGTCCACTCGAATTTGTCGGCCTTGCAGAGGAGTTGGTAGAAAGGCAGCTTATTTTCGCCCATTCAAATGATGAATCGACTAAGCGCCGTGATTCACCCAGCTAGCTGCTGGACACCTTTTACGTTCTTCGGCTTCTCCATGGCTAGTATGGCATTTATTTTCTTTGGGTTAGCCTCGATCCCCCTCGTGGAGATGAGGTACCGGAGCAATTGCCCAGATGGTACACTGAAGGCACATTTGTTTGGATTCAGCTTGATCCGGTAGCGATCGAGGTTGTCGAAGGTTTTGCGGAGATCATAGAGTAACGAGGCTTCCTACTTGGTTTTGACGATGATGTCGTTGACGTAGACTTGAATGTTACGACCAAGCTAGGTCTTGAGGCAGGCCTGCATACACCATTGGTAGGTGGCCCCTGTGTTTTTCAGCCCGAATGGCATCATTGTGTAGCAGAAGACACCAAAGGGCGTGATGAATGCATTTTCTCCTGGCCCTCCTCCTTCATTCGAATCTGGTGATAGCCTGAGTAGGCGCCGAGGAATAAGAGGCACTCGCATCCCGCGGTAGAGTCAATAATCTAGTTGATCCGCGACAATGGGAAGTGATCCTTTGGGCAATGTTTGTTTAAGGAGGTGAAGTCCATGCAGATCCGCGGGATATCAGTGTCCTTTTTAGGAACAATCACGGGGTTTGCTACCCAAGTGCTTTCCTTGATCTCGCATATGAAGTTAGCATCGAGGAGTCTATTGACTTCCATACCGACTGCTTTTACCCTTGGCTGAGATAGTCGATGTATCGTCTGCTTCACTGGTTTTTCTTTAGGATTCACATTGAGTGAGTGCTCGGCAAATTCCCTGGGAACTCCTGGCATGTCCGCGGGACACTAGGCGAAGATTTCCCAGCACTCATGGAGGAATTCGACGAGCGTGAGTTCCTATGCGGGACTCAAGTTGTTGGCGACGAGGGCCGTCTTGGTCGGGTCCGTTTGGTGGACCTGGACCGCCTTGGTGTGGACCGACGTGTCGAAGGATTGGTCAGGTGAGCTTGGCTTACTCAGAGGAGGTAGATTGTTGTCTGTCGACTCCTTCAACCTCGCCAGTTCCTCCTGCATGCTGGAAGACTGGGAGATTCTATTGAATTCCCTATCGCAGCTATCAGATCTCTCGAAGCTTCCGTTGACTATGATAATACGATTGGGGCCCGACATCTTCATCTGCAGGTAGGCGTAGTGTGGTACTGCCATGAACCTTGCAAATGTGACGCGCCAAAGGATGTAGTGATATTGTGAGGGCCAGTCAACAAATTCGAATTCGATGCGCTCTCGTCGGAAGTTTGCCGGCGTTCCGAAGATGACGTCCAGACTGATCTTGCCCAGGGGGTATACGCCGTTTCCTAGGACAATGCCATGGAATGTTGTGTCTGAAGTTTCAAGACATGACAGAGGGATTCGAATGGCACGCAAGGTACTTGTGAACATGAGGTTGATGCCGCTGGAGAGTTCACCGCCAGATTGACTTGGCGAGTGATTGATTTTTGCACTCGATTTGATGGGCGCCCTTTTTGGATCATCCCCATGTTTCCAAGTGTTCGCGGGTATGGCTCACCTCTGTGGTTTTGGATAGGCGCAGCTGCAGGTGGTGGTGGCCCGGGTGGCGGTGGAGGTGCTCCATGAGCCACAACACCCGGGGAAGCTCCATAGCCCTGGTTTATCACATCACGATTCATCTAGGCTAGGCCTTCGTGGAGCTTAAGGAACTCACGGCAGTCCTTTAGAAGGTGGCTAGATTTTCTCTAGCCGTCGTGCTTGTCGATGTAGAAGTGTACGTTGCACGGTCCGGATAGTTTATCCTAGATAGATGTTCTAGGTGCCTCATCGCGAGTGCGGCGTTGCCACACTTGCGTGGTTTTCCAGCTGTCGCGGTATCCACCACGGCGGTATCCGCTGTTGCGGTTGTTGTCGCCGCGTTTGTTGGCATAGCCAGCCGCGACCATGTCGACATCCTCGCGATCCTCGTAATCGCGCATTCGATGTTTTGCTCGGCGATCGTGTTTGCGCCCGAGGTCGTCGTCATCATTTGAGTGGACACGGTTTTTTGTCGAGTCCTATCCATCGGCCCACCTATTCGCGATCTCCATCAGGTGGTCGATTGTCTTGGGCTTTGAGCGTCCGAGCTCCTCTCTGAGCTCTCTACGACGCACACCGCTATTGAACGTGTCGATTGTGCGGTCCTCGGAGATGTCTTCTGCAGAGTTTTTGATGATGGACCATCTCTAAATGTACGAACACAGTGACTTGCCAGTCTTCTGGTAGCAGCCTCTTAATTCTTCGATTAATGCAGGCCTTTTGTATGTGCCCTTGAAGTTTCGCACGAAGTTGTAGACCAGCTCATCCTAGCTACGAATCGATCCACGCGGGAGTTTATTGAGCCACGCACGAGCAGCGCCTTGCAGCTATAGCTGGAGGCATTGCATTGATGTGCTCGTGGTTCCACCGTGTAGCGTGACATAGGAAATATGATCCTCCAGCCAGATCTTCGGGTCCTGGAGACCGTCGAATTTCGGGTTCTTTGACGGGAGTTTGAACCCTTTTGGCATTCACTTTTGTCGAATGGCTCTGCTGAAGCAGCTGGCTCCGCCAAGCTCTATCTCGTCATCTTCCGAGTCATTCGAACAGGCACGCCTCGCGTGCATCTTGTCGACTTTGCGCTGCGTGATGTCATCACGAGCGTCATAGTCGTAGTCGTGTCGCCGTGAGCTGCAACACCACGACAGATCATGGTTGTCGTCACTGGAGGAGGAGGAAGAGTAGTGCTTAGCCAGAGCCTTGCTTTTCTTCGGCTGCGACACTGGATCCTTGATGAGGGCAACCTCGACTAGTCCCAAGCCGGCGATCATAGATCGGTGCATGGCGAACCGTGGGTCCCCAGCTGGCGGCTGGTTATTGAGTAGGTACATAGTAGCCGCCGTTACCGCTGCTTGCAGCATTTTAGGGAGCACATTGCCCCACGTATCCACTATCATGGACGAGAAGTCGATGACTCGAGTGGCGTCCGCTCGCTCCTTCTCAGTGAGGTGAGCGAGTCGAGAACGTCTTCTGGAAGCCGTATGATCATTGCCTTTAGAGGAGGATCCTCCGATGGAGGAGAGATGAGCCCGACGGAGGCTCGACTCGTCCGCTGCCCTTCTGCGCTTGTCGAGCTAGGCGATTACTTGCTGCAGGCGCTTGAACTCCTCCTTGAGCAGCCAGTGATAAACCATCAGCATGTCTTGCGCTGAGTTAGGGGGTAGAGGTTTCCCCGTAGAGCTTCCCTGCAACGAGCCCACTCAGCGTCGTTGAGCTTTATCAGCATGCTCTCTCAGGTCTGTTCATTCGCTAAGAGATTTGGCTAATCTTCTAGGGTGGGCCCTTCTATTCCATTGTGGTGGGCGCACCATTGGCGGGGCCACCGTTCGTGACTGGGATTCCACCGCTAGTGCCGGTGTTGTCCTGAGTGCCGCCGTTGCAACCCATGTTGATGACATCGCAGATGTAATGGCTGGGGAAGCTGTTGCTCCTGCAGCTTTCAGATCCAGGGCCATAGGCTCTGTCTTTTGTTGCCATATCGCCCATATCGGACTCGCAACTACTGTTGGTGTCTGTATTCCCGACTGATGTCGGGGCGTTGAGTTCTCTCAGGGTGTCGATTGGCGGTGGAAACCATGATGCTGGAGCAATCGCGGGAACCTTCGGCTAGTCAGGGAGGCAAAGTGTGCCTAGCCGACCAACTTGGAAGCGTAAGCTCCCGATCGCTAGGCCGATTCCATCGCCTACAGACTCGAAATCCGGGAGAGTTGCCGGCCTGTGGATGGTGAAGTCGAAGGCACCGAAGAGGAGGAGATTCTCCACTGCTGTGGAGTCGTAGATCGCGGTTGATGGGGCCAAGGAAGCCGCAACATGATCACTCCTATTTCCCACAGACGGCGCCAATTGACGAGGGGTTAACTCATCAATGCCAATGGTAGATGGACTTAGGTTCGAGGAAGTGGGGCGCGCTGGAGGCATCGATCGGCTAGCAAACAAGCACACAGGGACACGAGGTTTACCCAGGTTCAGGCCTCATAGAAGACCTTACTCCTGTTTGTCTGCTCTTGGAATTATCGAGGAGTCAAAAGTTACAAGGGGGTGCGCAAATGCAATCTGGCAATGGTGTGGAAACTAGGGTTGTGGATTGTCCTCCTCGCCGTCCCCTCCTAGCCTTTATATAGATAGGCTAGGTCTCGGGATAGCAGGTCAAGTCGGTTACAGGTTAGGGTTTTTCCTTTAAACTTCTATCTTAAGTTTGTCGTGTGTTGCAAGCAGTCAGAGTCTCCCGGGTCACCCGAATCTTGGCTGGGCCTTAGCAACGTCATGGGATTCTTCAATGCTCGACCATATATACCAAGCTCGAGTACATGTAAGGTATGCCCATGTCAAGCGGTATCTGCAACCAGTCATTCCCTGTGTACGTGAATTCAGATTCAACAGGGAGGTGCCAGACTTTCCTCAACTCATGACGTAGGGCTCTAGCTTTGGTGCAGGAAACTTTGGCATGGAAGGAATTCTCTTCTGCATTGGTGCAGATGGAGCATATGCTGATTGTTTCTAGAGTTCTTCTCCACTTATTCTTCATTGTAGCTAGTGCGTCAGTGGCTACTCTCCAGCCAAAGATTCTGAATTTTGGGGGTACTCAGCTTTTCCATATGGTCTTCTAGATGGGGTAGTTCCCATCCGATGCAGAGCTTGAGATGCCTTTGGACCTTTTTTTTAGTTTTGGGTCGAGAGCCAAGCGATATCCAGATCTGACGGAGAAGACCTTGTTTTTTCATAATACCAGGCCACCCGGTCCTTCATATTGGGCTACGGGAGTTTAATTTCTTTTATTGCTTGGAGTTCATGGTCATAGAAGATGTCCCAGATAAGGGTTTCATTCCACTGATTTGTTCCTAGAACAATAAGTTGATTTACCCATCTCCTTCTCGAGTTTTTCTTCAGTTGTATCACCCTTCTGCCCTGATTTCTTAGGATCCATGCGTCTCTTAGGATGTTTGTGTTCCCGTTGTTTCCTATCTGGTTAATCACTCCATCTTTCAGTAGTTGAAGCATGTGCTTGATGCCCTTCTAGACGGGGGCTGGGTCGGTGGAAAACACCGTGCCAAGCAAGCTACCATGGGGGTAGTACCTTTCTTTGATCACCCTAGCGCAAAGGCTATCGGGCCTTTGGATTAAATGCCAAGCTTGTCTTGCCAAGAGAGATTGGTTTAGTAGCTTGATGTCTTTGAATCCTATCCCTCACCTTCCCTTGGGTTTTATCATGTTTTCCCAAGCCATCCGGTGTACCTTCCGTAGCCCTTGTTCATGTTAGAAATATTCCCTAGAGGCAAATAATAAAGGATGTTTATTATCATATTGCATTAGTTCATAATAGTTTTATACCATGCTATAACTGTATAAATCAAAAACATTAGTACATGTGTGATATATAAAAAATCAAGGTCCCTAGTAGCCTCTATTCAACTAGTTCATTGTGCAACTGATGATCAAGGTTTCCTAATCATGGACATTTATGTCAATTGATAATGAGGTCATATCATTGGTGAATGATGTGATGGACAATGTACCCAATACAAGTATTGCGACACGATCAAGTCACAAAGTTCATCGTTGCAATAATTAAGAAACTTAGTATCCTAATCCTTATATCGTGAGATAATATCTAATCACTATCACCCAAGGCTGCCTTGACTGCATGAAATGTCACACCATAACAAGGTGATCATAAATGTGTCTATTAAGTATTCTAGAGAGATATGTTGATGTGTATGCATCGAGATCAGGATTTGTTCTCCCGCGTGATGGGAAGATACACCGGGCCTACTCGGTGAGATTACATCCATAAGTTGCACAACATGTGACTAGGTCATGAGGATGGAATATCACGGGAACGAGTTAAGCAGGACTTGTCAGTAACAATATTGAACAATGTATGGTGATACCAATGATCAGATCTTGGTCAAGTCAAGTATCGAAGTAACAAAGGGAATTGGACTCGGTGTTTTTGGCTCAACCGACATTGATATCGTGAAATGCACAAGGGACATTATGGGTATCCAAATCCTGCTAATGATCATTGAAACAAGAAGCATCTCGATCATGTACATGATGTTCCCGAACCGTGGGGTAACACACTTAAGGGTTATATGACACTTAGGAGATCGTTTTGGAATCATCGGGATCTTGGAAGAAAGAGAAGAGAAAGCGGAAAGTGTTCTGTGAGAGAACCGGAATCGTTCTGAGAGGATCCCAAGAAGTTCGGAGAGAACCGAAAGGTGTTTCAGGTTAAAGGGAATTTAATAATATGTATTTTATATTAATTATTAGAATTAACATTAAAATAATATTTAAAATTAAATTTAATGGGGCAGCTCACCCTATCGGGCTAAACTCCAGAGGGAAGGACCAAGAGGGCAAACCGACCCAATGGGCCAAGCTACCACTGCTGCCTTGGGAAGGCGGCGCGCGGGGTAGGACCCACCCGGCCGCCAGCCTCCCTTGGGACGCGGGTGCGGGGCTGACCCGGCCGCCTCCCCTCCTTGGTTGGATGCCTCGTCCCCTCCTCTCCATTTAGTCCCACCCCGGGACTTGGCAAGGAAGGGTCTCCCCTTTTCCCCTATATAAGAAGGGTCTTATCGGAGGGAAAATACACACAATATTCACTAAGGAAATTTTCCTTAGGGAATCTCTCTCTCTCGTTGGCTCTCATGCTTGTGGTTCCAAGAAGAACTATGCATGTGGGAGCAATGTTTCTTCGGCACGCTGCTAGATCCCTAGTTCTAGAAGGTCTACTTTCGCTTCACGGCTGGATCAGGGAGAATGGAGGTCATCATCAAACACCGGACATGTGCGAGACCACGAAGGTGCTACCACTTGTGGCACCAGGATTATCATGTGAGGAGCAATGCGACCTTCATGTCGGCTATGAGTATGATAACATCATCCATGTTCTCATGAACATTAAACGCTTTCGGTCTACAAGGGTATGTCACTGAAACCTTGTATGTTACAGTATTACTCCTTGGCATCGTACTGGTGGAAAAGATGGAGATCATGCCGAAGCACTCGATGGAGATCAAGGCGCACAAAGAAGGATAGTATCATATCACTATAACTGTATCTGATGTTAATCCTTTATGCATCTTATTTGTTGCTAGTATTAGATACTCGATGGTAGCATTATATAAGATGATCCCTATTTAATACCAATAAAAATTTTCTCCCTTAATGTGCACCACTGAGAAAGTTCTTCATTATGAAGCATGCCATGATGATCGGGTGTTAGAAATATCGATGTTCGCATACAGTGGGTGTAAGACATATTACACAGCGAATACACTTATGTTAAATTGGCGAACCTAGCATGTACAAACATGGCTACGGAACATGAGAGATCGAAAGATAGAGCATGAGTCACATGAATGATGTGATCGACACTATGTTTCGACCTTTGCAGCTATATCATCGGCCGATGATCAGGGTGGTGTAGTGAATTGGGATCGTGTAATCACTAAAATCATCTTAGGGTGATAGTTTTAGTGGGAGCTCAATGAATAATTTCATTATGAATTTGAACTCGTATTATGAACTTCGTCTAAGACTTCGCAATTATCCTTGTAGATCATGGTCATTCCCAATGTTCAGGACATCTCTGGTTCGTTCTTGAACGCCGAGAAACTTAAACTAGATGGGTCAAACTTCACCAATTGGTACTAGCGCTTGAGGGATTTCCTCACTAGGAACAATCTTCTCTATGTGCTTTGAGAACCAATAGGAGATTTCCCCAAAGACTTCGTGGGTGAGCAATATGATTTCTATTATCAAGCTCGTCATTACACTTTTGTTACTATCAAGTACATCATAATTCATGCTATAGAGTCTAGCCTACGGGTACACTTTCACGAAATTGAAGCATGTAGTATGTTCGATGGACTAAAGGCAATGTTTCCAACACAAGTCAGGATCATGAAGTATGAGTACATGAACACCTACTTTCAGATCCACTTGGATGTCATGGAAGAGATTCATGAGTGCCTTGTGGATATCATGGGCTACTGGTTGACGGATAGCTTTGCGATGTGTTGTGTTTGCTTCCTCCTAGCTACAAAGATGTCGTCAGGGGCTATGTCATGGAAGGTATATCATATGTCATCCATGAGTTCATGGCTAACTTGAGAACTACGACACTAGAACCCATTGTAGGAGATGTCATCGACGAATCAAGTATATATTTGATATACAAGTTATAGATGTTTTTCCTACAAACACTTATGCAGTTTACTAAGTATTTGATGCTTGTAATGTTTTATGAAAACATGACCTTCTGGTTGAGAGCTTGCTGGAAGAGAAGAGGAAATAATGGCGTGTGTATGGCAAGCAAGCTGGTTGATGGCCAATGACATTCTCCCTCGACATCTATCATTTGGATTAGTTTATAGATTTGAATAAAATCTTTGTAATCAATATGTGTGTGAAACTTGTTAGTGTGTCTTGCATTTTTTAAGACGGTTATCAGGAGTAAATAATAGCGCTAGATTGTTTCAGCTAAAACTGCTATCCATATCGTCTCGATTTTTTTCGGTCGTGGGATGGATGCCAGAAAGGACACACAATAACATCGCAACAGAGCCCTGCTATCCCGTGAGGCGGGTCCCTCTGCGGGTCAGGGCAAAAGATTCCATACCACAAACGTGTGTACTGCGTGTGCCACATGGGGCCGCCGTAGCATGCGCGAGCACACCAGGCTCTATGAGAGGCATTCCTGGTGCGACATGCCTCCACACCCGCCGGGTGGCGGGGCCCGCGTAGAGTCGATGTGGTGCGGTCAGCCCATGCTGGCCATGGCTTCTCATTGTCATGGGGCCCTCACAGAGACAACATGGCGTCGTAAGCCCATCCCGGCCACGGATTCCCGTGGATGTGGGGGCGTTCAGGCCCCATGGGGTGGCGTAGACTGTAGCCAGGAGCGGCTCCTCGCGGCTCTAGGGCCCATACGTAGCTGACGTGGCACGATAAGTCCATGGTGGTAGCATTTTTGTGTGGATGTGGGGACATCCAAAGCCGACGTGGATACATAAACTCATGTGGTGTGTCAACGTATACCAAAGGCTACGCAGGTTCTCACGAGCATAGAGCTGAGATGGCAATGTTATCACGCGTGGGAGATCATGTTTGGCAGCGTGATACTTCTCGCTAGCGATAGAATAGCGGTCATCATAGACGACTATAGGCGTACGCGGGTTCTCGCGGCAGGCAGAAAGAGTATAAGACCCTTCTTCCTATATTATTAGTAGATAGTACCTCTTCTCTCTCCATCTTCGTCTTTTTAAGCTTGCCACCGTCGTTGTCTCATGTGTCGAGCTAGTGAACATGCTTGGTTCTAGCAACGCGACTATCGATGTTCGCAAGGTCAAAGAACACGCTATCCCTTTCGAAGTCGTGGGACACCTAACGGTTGCCTAGGCTTCTACACTTCGGTGCAGTCGTAGCCTACGCCAAGCTCGATGAGGCTAAGCATCGCAACGATTGCCTAGCCTCCTGCACTCCGGCTATAGCATTGGATTTACAAGGTTTGTTCGCTACATCGTTGTCATCTCCTTTTCGGCGTTTCTTTTTGTTTCTGTATCGTGTGTGCTCAGTGACTGTTTCCTTTCTTCATTTACCTCGTAGGTTAATCATCGTCTATACGCATTGAGGAGAGAAACATGGCACTTCTGAGTGTGAGCGGTAAGTACTCTTTGGGTTTTCCTCTTTTTCATTTCGCTTTTCAGCCTCTCACTTTTGCTCTACATGTCTTCCTTTTTTGGCTTCTAGGGTTTCATCAGGAGCGGGTGCATGGACGGAGAAGATGGTTGTTCATCACTCGAATGCACGTGTCTTTGAGGTGATCGTACGTTTTTCCGCTCTTCCCTTGGTTGGCAGTATTTACACGTTTTTTACTTGTGTAGTATTTGATGTTGGCACAACCATTTTGTTCATTAAATTCCAAATATAAACCCTCTCAAAGGTATTGTCATCAAATACCATGGGGGATATTGAAAGGGCATGTATGTCCCCATGTGTGGTTTTCGTAATTAATTATAGTCTCTATGGACTAATATTTGCACTGAGTTACACTTGTAGGAATTGTCCATTGGCATCGCTTGGACGATGTGTTGGCTTCAAGGTAGAAGAAATGAAGAAGAATAAGAATAACAACAACAACAACAAGAAGAAGAAGAAGAAGAAGAAGAAGAAGAGAAGGAGGAGGAGAAGGAGAAGCAGTGTCCAAGGACTTTGGGCCTATTGGAACATGTTGAATAATAAGAAGGATAAGATGAATAAATAAAATAAGTTCAAGAGTGTCTTGAAGAATAAGATGGAGTCACTCATGTGTACCTTCAAGACATCATCCTAATGGAGTTAGAAGAAATGAAGTGCAAGATCAAGATGTGCTATCTCTAGGAGATCACATGCTTGAAGCTTGCCATCCTCGGTGATCATGGTTTGATTAAGACGGGTTCAAAGAAGTGGTTTCCCCATGGTGTATGGGGGGATCAATTCACAAGTCTTCATCAAGCAAGCACGAGCAAGAGCAATCAAGAAAGATGTTCCATCTTGAAGAGTATAACATTGCCTTTATCAAGATCAGGTGGAATGCTCAAGGAAAAGGTATGATCTTGATAGGTTTTACCTTTTGACAATCTCATGTTGTTAGTTGGGATACTGGGTTTAGGATAGATAGTCGTACTATCAAGAGGGTTCTCGAGTGAGTAATTTGACTGCATCATTCGAAGAGAGATCAAACCTTAGCATCTTTGGCATCATATTTCTTGTTTCTTATTTAGTTTTTAACCATGCGAGTATTTAGAGATTGTATTAATCTCCATGATAAGATCAAGTTCATCAAAAATGGATTTCGTATGAATATCTTATGGAGTTTTTATATTGGAGGCTTTGACGGTTCTTCACCTAAGGAGGTTATTGTCTCTTTATCCTTGGTATTTTCTCCCCTGTTGTACTATGATGTTTCTCTGCATAATCTTGTAGAGCTTGTTGTCCTCTTCGAAATGAGCCCAAGATCATCAAAATTAGAGTCCGAATGCAAAAGTTATGGTCGTTTTGGTATTGGTATTTTTGCTAGTTTTTGGGGAGGCGGAGACTCTGGTCTCTGGGGAGCGGAGTCTCCGGCATTGACAGAGTCTTCGACCCAAAAATTCTTCGGACAGACACCAGGAGGTTGTAGCTTTGTCTCCCTATATCCTGGGTGCACCAAATACTCTGGTGGGGGTCCGGAGACTGGCCCGGGCGAGTTCTTGACATAATGGTTGGATTTCTAGTGATCTATTTAAGAGCCCCTTCTTCCCCAATGGATACCCAACCCTTATGCAAGTCCCCCCACCATTGTTGACCTTTTGAATCTTGCAATCTCTCAATCCCTCCAATGTTTCTTGCATCTATTTGAGGGAAAAGAGAGAGAGGAAATCTAGATTTACAACTCCACCAACCAATCTCTCCTCTAACTGAGGGGAACATCTTGGGATCTAGATCTTGGAGACATTTGTGGTTTTCCTCTTGTGTTATTCCTCTCTTATTTCCCCAATATCTTTTGTAGCTTTGGTGGAATTTGGACGTGAAGGACTAGCCATTGCATTAGGTGCATCAATTTGTGTTCTCTTTGGACGATTTGGTTGGTGAAATCAAGAAGCTTGTTTCTCTTGGATTATTGGAACCCTAGACGGTTAAGTGGACTTTGTAGTGATTTCTTGGGGCCTCCAATTAAGTTGTGGAGCTCTCCCCAAGTTAATGGCCTTGGTGGTGATTATTGGGAGCCTCCAATTAAGTTGTGGATATTGTCCCAATCTTGTACGAGTTTGGTGGCCGCCCTCAAGTGTCCCATAGTGGATAGGGTTCTTGTCGTGAGGCGGGTGCTTAGGAGAATGGGGTGAGGACTCTTGTGGTGCTGGTGGTCTTAGTACCGCCCACCCCTCCAACAATACATACTCCCTTGTAGGGAGGAACTCGGTAAAACATTGTCGTCTCCATGTGCCTCGGTTATCTCTATACCCGAGATTTTTCTTATGCACTTTACTTTGTGACATCCTTCATGCTTGAAATCATATATCTTGATATCACATGGTTGCTTGTATTTCTTAGCATAAGGTGTTGGTGCACATAGGTGAACCATAGCATATATAGGTTTTGTTCTTGACAAAGTAAACGCTAGTTTTATTCCACATTTGCCAAGCCCATCTCGTAAAAGTTTCTAACCACCTATTCACCCCATCTAGGAGGCATCTATGTCCTTTCAAACACGAATGAAGCTTCTCAAAGAACAAGCTTTTTCAACAGACAGATTTTTCGGGACCTTCTAGACAGTTGAGATTTTTCTGCATCTGTGCTTTTCGTGAGGCAATGACCGGGACTCTGTTCATGACAGCATGCTTCCCAATGGTATTCATTCGTCTCGGTCTTCCTAGAAGCGAAAACGGTGTTGTAATTGTTGTTTAGCTTTAGCCGTAGATTAGTATGTGTACATGAATTCTACTGTAAATGACGTTATAATATATATAAATGCAAGTGTTTGCTTACGTGACTTTACATGTCTGTGTGTTTAATTCTACTTTCAATGGTAACGTATATAAAAATGAAGTGGTATGATGATGTATGTTTGATCTTCTTTACCAATGTTTGTTCCTTGCCTTTTTTGTGCCACTATTATTCAACTGGCTTAGCGATGCATGCGTCGTACGGTTTATTCTTGGTTTCATCCTTTTCATGCGTGGTTGTCCCTTGACTATTCTTTGCCACTATTATTTCACTTATTCTTTCACTAGCCTCACGATGCACATGTCATATGGTCTCTTTCGTAGCTATGTTCCGCGTGTTCGTTTAATGTTGTTTTGTTCTCTCACAGTGGTTGCAGGTTTGCATGGACAAGATCATTGTGTTCTCTCCGAGTGGACGTGGGTTCTAGCGAACGAGAGCATCGTTCTATTCTCTCACGGTGGACGCAGGTTCTCGTGGGTGAGAGCATCATTCTTTTCTCTCACGGTGGACGCAAATTCTCGCGACCGAGAGCCAACCTGGCAGCTTGAACTGTTGCCATCCGTGTGGCCTTGGGCAGTGTGGCTCGACGAGACCTGAGTTTTCGTGTTTGTTAGATTTCAAGACTTCCGACCACATCACCATCTATTTGTGCTTTTCTCTCTCTCTCTATCTTCTTGGATATAAATGTTGGATATATGCCCAAGAGGCAATAATGAAAGTGGTTATTTATTATTATCTTTGTGTTTATGATGAATGTTTACATCCCATTCTATAATTGTATTATTAGGAAACACTAATACATGTGTGTTTTGTAAACATAAGAGAGTCCCTAGTAAGCCTCTTGTTGAACTAGCTTGTTGATTAATTGATGATCATGGTTTCCTGATCATGGACATTAGGATGTGATTAATAACAAGGTTATATCATTAGAAGAATGATGTGATGGACACACACACCCATAGTAAGCGTAGCATAAGATCAAGTCATTAAGTTCGTATTGCTGTAAGCTTTCAAATACATAGTAACCTAATCCTTCGACCATGAGGTTATGTTAATCACCATCACCGGATAGATACTTTGATGACATAAAACGCCGCTTCGTAACTGGGTGGTTATAAAGTTGTCATTGGGTATTCTGAAAGTATGTGTTGAAGCGCATGAACCAAGATTGGGATTTGTCCATCCATATGACGGATAGATATGCTCTGGGCCCTCTCGGTGGAATGTCATCTAGTTAGCTTGCAAGCATGTGACTAGGTCACAAGGGATGTCATATCACAGAACGAGTAAAGAGTACTTATCAGTAACGAGGTAGAACTAGGTATGGAGATACCGACGATCAAACCTCGGATAAGTATAGTATCGCGAGACAAAGGGAATTAGTTTCGTATGTAAGAGGTTCAATCGATCGCAAAGTCATCGTTGAGTATGTGGGAGCCATTATGGATCTCCAGGTCCCGCTGATGGTTATTGATAGGAGATGTGTCTCTATCATGTCTACATATTCACAAACCGTAGGGTGACACACTTAAGGTTCGAAGTTGTTTCAAGTAGATATGGAATGTGCGTTGGAGACCGAATGTTGTTCGGAGTCTCGGAATGGATCCGGGACATCACGAGGAGATCCGGAGAATAAGATTCATATATAGGGGATCATTTTCTAAGTTAGGAAATGTTTCGGAGTGTTTGTATGCGGATTCTAGAAGGTTTCGGAATGTTCCGGAAGGTTCTAGAAGATATCTTGGAGTTTGCTTGAAAATCAAGATAGGGATCAAGGAGTCCTGGTGGGTCAAGATACGGAGTCGTGGGGGAGGAGGACTCCTCCCCCCACCTCCAATCCGCCGGCCTACATGGGAAGGGAGTCCTACAAGGACTCCCCCTCCCTAGGCGCCTCCCTTCTTTAAATAGAGGGGCAGGGGCGCCCCCTCCTCCCCTGCTCCCATAACACCCAATCTCTGCCGCCTCTCTCCTCCACCATCTTCTGCAAAGGCATAGGCGAAGCCCTGCAGAATTCTCTACTCCACCACCACCACCACGCCGTCGTGCTGCTGGGATTCCGTGGAGAAGATCTACTACCTCCGCTGCTCGCTGGAACGGGGAGAGGAAGGTCTGCTTCGACTCCCCACGTGTGACCGTCTGTGGAAGGCTGCCGAATCGCGGCGCCGGAAGGATCGTCTACTTGACCGATGGCGGAAGCGCTGCTGGAACGCGACGCCGGAAGGATCGTCTACACGATCTTGAGATCGGCAAGTGATCGACTACATCAACCACGAGATCTAATCTCATTAACGCTTTCGGATCTACGAGGGTTAGTTCCCATCTATCTCGTTGCTCATGTCTAATAGATTAGATCTTGGCTTTTATCTAGATTAGATCTAGGTTTCGTTCGTTCTTGCGGTAGAATTTTTTTGTTTTCCATGCTACGAACCCATCAATAAAGCCTTGCCACTGCAAGACTATTCTTTTCTTGCTTGCTATCCCTCTCTCCTCCTAGCGAACTGAAGGCGTTAACTAGGCGTTCTACAACGGCGCCTCCATTCCTTTCTTTGTCACCAAGGCTTTCATTCTCCTCTCCTCGCTTGCTTCTTCGATGCACTGAATAACCACACGAGACACCGAGCTCACGTCACGGGTCACTCACCTTGGATCACACATAGTTCCTGTCTATGTTTGGAACATCATGGAAGTGAGTAATTCCATTGGCCTGTGCACGTTTACTTCTTTTCTTTCACCTCCACGTATGCACCATTTGGATTTTTTTGGGTTGTTTGCAGAAAACGCAGCTAGCCGATTCCTCGGTGTGCACTACACAATGCCTTTTTGGTTTTCTGATTTTGCTGTTCTTACTTCCGCTGGAATAGATTATATATCGTATATAACGTGTATTTTCTTTTGCAGCCAGCACCAAAGAACATCGTAATTCGATCGCGTTTTCTCTTGCAATAGATGATGCGAGTGTTGGGTCTTCCCAATACTACCTATAGACACTGCTCATCATTCCAGGGGAACCGGTGGCAAAATGCGTCTTCCATATGACGCACTCGACTCCTGGTGGTCCTCTAGCTCGCTGCGCATTGAGCGGAAGCGGTTTTAGTGTTGAAGACGCCGAAGATGACGCCGTGTACCGTGCCATAGGCTACCTAGAAATATTACAACATGTGCATCTACATGAGTAAAAGTACACGAAATACAGAACGGCAGAAGGAGAGATCAAGCGGCAAAAGTCTCAAGTACTGTGACTTAAAGAGGAAGCAAAGGCCAGCAAATATTCGGATGCAGCCCGTCCTATGGACAGCCCTACATCCTCACCACCAAGTACTCTAAATGGACCATTGACGCTTGCTCGAGCCAAGCTCCTACAAGATAAGGTTAACTCGCTCATCTCCCCGTGTGACTTTGATACACCCTTGAATGGCTTGCTACTTCATGCCACTATACTATGCGTACTTAGCTATGAAGCCTCGACGCATCGACAAGCCCCCTCAGAAGAAGAACTAGGAGCTGGAGAAGAAGATGTCGCAGATGAGGCTGAAGCACTAGAATCTCTGGCCCTGAAGCCCGGAGTGTCCGACCTCCAACACCGTAGTCTCCGGCCTGTCGCCCCAAGGACTTCGGCCAAGACTCTAGACCATCGCGTGGAGCTCCTAGTACACCCCTGGACTACCCCGAAGAGCATGAAGACTCCGACCCGTACTCCGCCCCCTTCCAGAGGCTACTGCGGCGACCCCAGAGTCTACCCCGGAGACCACCCCGTAGTCTCCGGCCTAAGTGACGACATGCATGTTAAAGCCTTTTGGTCCTGGCCCATGTAATCCCCAATTTTGACCCAAACTTCCTGTTTAATTCCTAAGGTACCCCTATTTAGTTGTTGGCCTATATATAAACCACCTCCTTCTTATTGTAACCCTAGCCTTGGATAATTGAATTAGAGAAACCCCTTTGAGGGTCTATCTAATTTTAGTGTCATGCTACTTGACAAGGAGCACCAATTATCCCCCAACCTCTTGGACTATTCCATCACGCGTTCAAGTTTTACAAGGACTAGGAGTCGGTGTCCCTTCTCCAAGTTGTCAAGATCTCTCCAAGCCTCCCGCTCGCCCTGCCGGTTAGAGAGAGTGTCCTTCCCATCACCGATCCTAGGATTGTGCTGGACCGGTAGCCATTGGCGTGAGCTATATGTTACTTTGTGTATCGTGTGTGTGTTGCATTCATTGTGTTCTTCGTGTGTGAGTTCGCCTGGATTTCATCCTCTCTCTCTCCCTCATGATTCCCTCGCGATTCCTGGAGTTTTGTGAAAGATCGGGCACCCCAAGGGGTCACCCGAATATATTGGTATCAAGAGCCTCGTTCATCACGAATTTCTCCCCAATTTTTCTTCTATCCACCATCAATTCAAAAATCCCCAAAAAAGAGCCCCAAATTTTCCTTTGGATTGATCTCTCTTTGTGGAGTGTTATTTGTGGTTTTGATCCGACCAAATCTTGTCTAAGGTGTTGGTCTAAGTTCTACCTAGGTTTCCAACCCAATTTTGGCCAATTTTTTGCAGATTTGAGGCCCCAAGGCATGGATTTCCGACAAGAACACAAGCTTTTCATACAACCACGACCCCGAAGTCTCCGCTCCACTGCAGCCAAAGTCTTCGACACCAAGATCCTAGAGTCTCCGCCGCTGAAAACCAGAGTCTCTGGCCAACCGGAGTTTCCGGACCCCAAATTCCGGAGTCTCCAGCCTAAGGCCTGATTTTGACAGTTTTGCCTCCTCTCCGTTTTGGCTAATTTTTCCTTTGTTGTTTGTGTTTTGTGCGCATGTCAACAACTAACAGCAAGCTTTCGCAACATGTTCCATGCTTGTCGACACCACAGAACTTGAACATCTTGTTGCACCATGGACCACAAGTACATCATCACCAACTAAGGTATAACTTGCGTCACCTTGTTAACCCATATCTTCCTTAGTGTACCTATCCCACCAAGAGTGGCTCATATTGTGTTTGCTTGAGCATTGTACACTTGTCTTTGGAGAGTGATAGTGTGAGAACAAAAGCAAGAGTGACTTGGTAGCATCAAGGGAGAGCAAAAAAAGAGAAAAACAAAATATACAAATAAAAATAAAATTAGTCTCCCATAGCATACGAGAGTCTCAAGCTTGTAAGCAAGAGAAATAAAAGCACCCAAAGCAAGTGCACAAATTCGTTCCTCATTTTTCTGTTTGCAAATGGGCCACCGTATCTGCTTGCATTGGCATGACAACCGTGCGTAGTATTCAATAGGACATTTTGTTGCTCATTTTCATAGTCGTGCTAATCCCACTAATCTCCATGTGTGTGTATAGTCGTAGTTTCCCGTCACCTTTTGAGTTGACCTTTTGTTTTGACTTGGGTTTTGTTGGATTTTCTCCACTTTTGACTATCCTTTTCATTTGGTTGTTTATTTGGCAATCCACAATCCTAACATTCCACCAAAATCTTTTGAGAGTTTAGTTCTTCTTTAGTTTTGTTTGCGATTTCACTTTAAAAGTTTATATTTCTCGAGTGTGGCTACTAGTTTCCATATTACTTTCCAAGGTAAGGTAAAAGGCTACCCCCACCACATATTACTTTTTATATACAATCCTTGTGTGTGTTGCATCATGGATAGGCACTGTGAGATGAGCCAACCACCTCCCCAAGAATAAGAAGGACCGTACATGACGCAAGCGAGCCACTTCATCATTCAACAAGAGTTATGTGAACATTGCAATGCCCTTGAGACGCGCCAAGATGAGAAATTCGGAGAAACTCAAATGGAGTTCAAGAGGATCAACAACAACTTCATGGAGCTCTACAACGTTCATTGTCCAAGATCGCACGAAACAGAAGGCTGCGTTCTCGCGCATCAAGCTCCTCAAGGCACCATTCGAGTGCGTCAAGTTCGTCATGACATCATTCTCCTCATCAACAACATCCTCATGCAAGCGATCCAAGATACCATGAAGCCCTCGTTGTTGGACCCATGAGCTCATCCCAATATGTGCCTTATCCACAACATGCCACAAAATCAAGCCATGATGGTGATTTCTCCTCAAGGCCACAAGCAAGACGAGAAGAGCATCGTCATCACCAAAGGGCACCGGTGAGCCAACAAGCGGCACCACATGAAGAACCACGAGTGGAACCTCAAGTACATCGTCAACATCCACAAGACCTTCACTGAACAACAAGTGATGGATCCAACTTGGAAGAACAAGCTCATCGTCGATGTGAAGCTCTTGAAGGCCCTCCCCATCATCATCACCATCATGAACGTCAATCCTGACACCATGTTCACCATGGAGAGCCTCCTCAACCGCATCAAGACATGGAGCGTCAAATTGTACATATTGAGTGACACCAACATCGTCAAGAGGCTCAAGACCATGATCTTCATTGAGAGGCCCAAGTACCTAACCCACATCACCAACCGAGGAATGAGCCTCCTCCTCATCGACAACCACATCGAGAGGCTCTACATCGTCAACACCCTCATGAGGCCCAAGTGCCTCAACCTCGTCAACAACCTCGATACGAGCCTCCTCAACCGCCTCAACCATGCCAAGAGTAAGCTCCTCAACAACATCGCGAGGACCAAGTTCCTCCTCTTCCAAATGCAGCACAACCACCATAAGAGCAACAACAACATCATCAAGCTCATTTGCAATGGTTGCTCGAATAATGAGAACAACCAACGCTATCATGGCAACCATCATCATCGTGACCGTCATGAAGAAGAAACTTTTGGCAAGGTCAAGTTCACCATGCCAAAGTTCATCGGGTCGAATGGTTCCAAAGAATATCTTGCATGGGCACTCAAAGTTGAAAAAATCTTCCGCATGCACAACTACAGTGATGATAAGATGGTAGCCATGGCTTCTCCTAAGTTTGATGATTATGCCAACCTTTGGAGTGAACAAGTACAAGTTGCTCGAGAAGCAAGAGGACAACCTCCAATTAACACTTGGTAAGATATGAAGGCTCATATGCATTCCCGCTCACTACACACACGACCTCTTCAACAAGCTTCAAATGCTTAACAAAGGGACAAAAGCCATGGAAGAGTACTTCAAGAAAATGGAGCTAAACATGATTTGTACCAACATCAAAGAACATGAAGAGAAAACAATGGCATGCTTCCTCATTGGCTTGAACCATCCAATCAAGCGCATCACTACAACAACATCGTTGATCTCGTGCATAATGCAACCAAGGTCGAACATCAAGTGCAAGTGGACATAAAATATAACAATACTAAGACGTACTTCACATACAAGCAAGCTCCAACCACTACACCAGCAAACATCATAGGAAGCTCCTAAAGTACCTCCAAGCCTCTTTTCAAGGCCACACCTCCTCAAGGAAAACCGCCCCCAAGTGGCAAGAAACCGTTGGATGACCCACCATTTGAAGGACAATGCTACAATTGTGGAGGCAAAGGACACAAGTCATTCAAATGTGGCAATACCAAAGTCTTGTTCATCCATGACAATGGTGAAGATGAATACTTGAGTGAAGAAGAATTTGATGCAAGAATCAAGGAAGCACTCACAGGAAAGATATGGGAGATGATAAAGAGCTCCTAATGTCCGAACACGACGCAATTCCTTCACTTATCGCCACAATAGTATTGACTACTCAAGCCCAAGAGATCGAATGAAGATCAAAGATCCAACATCTTCCAAACACGTGTTGGCATCAATGGGAAATCCATCAAAGTCATAATCGATGGAGGGAGCTTCCAAAATCTTGCAAGCACCGAGTTATGCGAAAATCTCAACCTCACCCTCCATCCACATAAGCACCCCTTGTTAGGAATGATGCCCTAGAGGATCACATTCCGCCATGTATTTGTAACCTAGAATCTGGCTTAGAGCTAGTTGTATGAGTCACTGCAATTGTTGTAGGTGTGGAACCACATGCTCATATCTAGCCCTATCCAGTTTGTCCTTAGTCATTTGAGGTTGGGAGGGAAACCCACTGGCAAGACTAATTTGTAAGTCAGAAGATGACAATGTTTCATGTGTCATGAGCATGGAGATGTTATCCGCCTTACATTGGCTAGTCGGAAGAGGTACTATAGTCGGACCGATCCAAAGGTTAGTAGGACGTGAGTACACCATCATACGCTCTGACTAACACAATGGAATCCTTAGAACTGAGGGGATCACACGATCCGAGTTGTGGAAAAGCCAGCTTTGACTCCATCTAACACTCACCGTAACTGGGAGTCATAAGGGTGGTCTTGGGCCGACTTTGAAGCAAGCTGTGTGACGTGGATCAGCCAAGACGGAATTTTCCCCTCCAACTCGGAGAGATATTCTCTGGGCCCTCTCGTGTGGTATGATTCAGAAGCATGGCCATGCACTACTCGATCAAGTGTTGATCGAGGTAGTCTGACTTAGTGAATACAGAGGGAATCAGTTATCACTGGAACGAGAAGAGAATAAACCGGCACTCGGATGACGGAATCTCCCCTGCTGAAAGGACATTTATTGTCTTAATCATTTTTGGTGTTCGTTAACAACTTGAGGACCCATTTTACCGTGTGCTAATAATGTCAGGTTAATCTACTAAAAAGAGAAAAGTCCATGGCAATTGAAAGTATCTCTGGTTGAAACAAAGTGTACATGGGAGGTTTAGACCAGAATCTCTAGTCTGGACAGACCAGAGTCTCTCGTGTACCCACATCGGAGTTTCGGCACAAGTCTTCGGCGTGAACAATAAGACCAAGTCTAAGTTAGTCAGTATGTGGGTTCGGAGATTGTCCGAAGATGGACCAGAATCTCTAGTGTGAAGTCACATGCTAGATCTTTTGTGTGCAAAGGCTGGAGTCTCCGGTGTCCCCATCTGGAGTTTCAGCACGAGTCTCCTGTGTTCCCATCTGGAGTTTCCAGTGTGCCCCTCGAAAACATCCCCGGTTCATTCTAAATGGGGGTCTGGAGATTGTCCAGAGATGGACCGGAATCTCCGGTCTGAGATGTTTGCAGGCTGGAATCTCCAGTCCCTAGACCAGAGTCTCCAGTGTGGAACCTTCCCAACAGGCAGAAAACAGTCTAAAAAGGGTGGGGCTATAAATAGGGGACTTCATCCCCTACCTCAAGCTGCTCGTTCCCCAACCTCAAGAACCCTAAAACTGAGCCACCAAATCAACAAGATCTCCCGCTCCAACCACCCAAAGTTCCTGATCTTTGGGGAATCAAAGGTCTCCCGATTTCCCTCCTCGATCTATAAGGCCTTGATCTACATCTTCACCAAGAGAGGTCCTCATTTCTCCCTCATTCACTTGAGGGCCCCTTGCTCTAGGGTTTCATTGCCTTGATTTGGTTCTTACAAGCTTGTCTTTTGATTGTTGTGACAACTTTCTTGCATTCGGGAGCCTCCAATTCAGTTGTGGATGTGTGCCTCGAACTTGTTGTAAAGGTGTTGGTTTCCACCTTGAAGGTTACTAATATAGTGGAAGAGTGAATCGATCTCTTTGGGGTGAGGTTCACCAGATAATAAGGGAGGCCTTTTGTGGCATTGGTGGTTTGAAACCACCCCTCTCCAAATGTAGACGTATTTTCCCTCAAAAGGAAGGAACTGCGAGAAATCATCCTTCTGTCTCCGTGTTCTCCATTTCGGTTACCTCTATCCTTGACCACACTTTACTCTTATCTTGATCTTGCTTAATTTGTTGTGCTAGTGTTACATATAGGTAAATTCACCTTAGTTGCATATGTAGATAATTTACCTTTTGTGTCAAACCCTAATTTGAAAAAGAGCAAAATTTGAAGTAACACCTATTCACCCTCCCTCTAGGTGCCCATACGATCCTTTCAATTGGTATCAGAGCCTTGGATCTTTATTCGGGCTTAACCACCTAAGAGTATATGGGTAACCCGGAGGAAGATGGAGGGGGTGAGGCTAGCACCTCGGTGACCATGGTGGATCTCAAGAATTTGGAAACAAGCTTCAGATCCTCCTTGGGCAAAGAAATCCAACAGTTGTGTCAACTAGTTGAGCAACTTGTTAAGGAAAAAGATAGCCTCACCACCTCCTTCTCAAGAGGAATCCCCTCTGATTCAGAAGGTGAACGCTTCGGCTAAGTCAACAGTTGAATTAGTGGGGGATGAACATATTGCCACTAACTCCTCCACCAAAAAGGGGGACGGGAAGGAAGAGAACCATTCGGTTCCCAGTTGGTACTCTCCTGACCCTCCGATCCCTCATCCCCATATAAATAATAGAGGTGACCCACCTATGCTAGTTGTACATTCTTTTGCTCAATGACAAGTTTTGATGAAATATCCTGTGCGCAACACTTGCATTTGATTTGTGGAATATTATTGAAGAAGGACTCAAAATTGAGGATACAAACAACTTGACAAGAAGAGAAGTGGTCAATAGTTAACTCAATGGCACCATGTTGCACATGATTCAACTTGGTGTGGGGCCAAAAGATTTTCCTCACATTGAACATCTCAACACCGCCAAGGAATCTTGGGATGCTCTCATTGATTTGTTTGTTGGTAATGAGAGCATGAGGAGAAATTGTTATGATGCATTGAGCAATGAAGCCGAAGGCTTCTATATGAAGGATGGTGAGGATCATGAAGACATGTATCGAAGACTCAAATTCCCTGCCACAACTTTTAGAAACGTTGGTCCCTGTCATGTGGATGATGCTTGGATAAAAAGGAAGTATGTGAGTGCGCTCATGCCCTTTGAGCCCACCGACTTGAAGAGTCTCCAAGGAAGACACAACTACCATCTCATGACCTCCAATGAAGTTATGCAAGAGATCTCTGCCTTCAAGGTTGCTGCCAAGAATGCTAAAGATGCCACCCAGAAGATGAGCAATGGTATTAATCTTGCCTTGAAGGCCAAGGTAGTGGAGTATGAGGAAGATGATGGAAGTGATGAAGTCCTTGCTATGAGCCACCCCGAAGATGTAAAGGTTGCTCATGGTGAATGCATGGACTTCTATGCAAGGAACTTTTGGAAAGATCCCGCCAAGGCCAAGATGGAGATGCAATGAAGAAGCAACCCAAGTGGTAGAAAAGAGAATGGTTCAAGATTGAGAACTTTCTTCAACTGTGGTGACCGCTATCATTTTGTTGTTGAATGTCCATATGAGAAGAGAGAAGATCATGGTGGTGTACTCGTATTGAAGAAAAAGTCAAAGTTTCCTTTCAAGAAACCTTTCATCAAGAAGAATGCCACCAACAAGAAGTCAGCTGACATTGCATTGATAGCACATGAAGAGTTCTCATCTGATTATGAAGATGGGGAAGAAGAAGAAACATCAAATGGTGTGACAGCCATCGCCACCACCTCTACGTCCACCTTCTCACTCTTCAACTCTCCAAATGAGAATATCACCAACAAGAATGTCACTTGCCTTATGGCAAGAGCATCGGAGGCATCATCATATCCTCTCTCGACCTCTGTGATCAATGATGAATTAAATGATGATATAACTCTTGAGGCGAAGGAGGAATTATTTGCTTTCAATGTTTATGTAACTAACTTGCAAGGGGAACACAAGAAGCATTTTGTGAATATCTTGAAGCAACTTTCTCACACACAAGAGCTTCTTGATGAGAGATGCAAACTTGGGAGAGAGCACATTCTTGATATGGATGCTCTAACTAATGCTCTAGAAGAAGAGCAAGAGACTAGGGAGTCTCTTGAAGAAAAACTTGAAGGCCTCAATGAGGCAAATTATCAAATTGTTGCTAAACTCATTAAGGAACGTGATCATGCCATTGCTAAGTATAAAAAGGCTAAAAAGGATAATATTGAGTTTGTTGTTGTTCATGACAAACTAGTCGAGGACTTTGAGAAGCTTGTCAAGGCTGAAAAGGCCTTAGAAAGTGAACTCTTGAATCTCACAAAGTCTCGTGAATAACTTCAAACTCAATTGACTAATATTGCTTCACGTAGTATTTTTATTCCTTCTATTAGTACAAACATCTTTGAGGAAAATGCTAGGTTGAAGGGGGAGCTTGCAAAGGCTACCTTCCCCGAAGGAAACAAGTCTCTTGATGACCTTTTGAGTAAGCAAATGTCAAATAATGAGAAAAGAGGCATTGGCTATGTGTCCAAGTCCAAGAAGAAGAAGAACAACAAGAAGAAGTCCAAGCCCGCACAAGCAAAAAACAAGACCATTATCTTTACTATTAAAGACTTATGGTCTTGATGGTCTAGTAGGTCGTCTTTTTAGGACGATTTTGCCTCGTAAGTTTCAATATTTTACACCATCTGCCACCGCCAAGTTAAATCGACACTAGGTTAAATATCCTAACCGATCAGTAGTTGGTGCCTTCAATCCAAGGCACCAGACGCAAAAACTCTCGCCCGAGGCTACTTGTTTTTCTCGCTCGCGGTGTGGAAAGCAGAGCGTCTGGGCGCGAGAAGCCGCCTACATGTACCAAGAAAATTGCACTCTATTCGGTCAAATCAGTTAGGAACTAACTTATGTAAGAAAACAAGATCAAAACTAGCAGCCAGTCAAACAAAATCATCCAAGCCTCCATGGTGACGAGCTTGAGGAGACCCTCGACAGCGCTAGCGATCCGGCTGGCGCCCACCCCCAGCATCATCATCCCCCATGGCATAAGATGGAGGCGCATATGACTAGAAAATCCACAGCGGAGCGTGCTCTTCTAGGGAATTGGATCGACAACGCATGGTTGTAGCAGATCACGCAGTGAACATGGCAACAGTGGATGGAAACCGACCATCTAAAGGTAGGACCTAGCAGGAGAGAAGAAGAGAAATTTGGGGATAGGGCGAGCGGAGTGAGCTGAGACAGAGATATGAGCCAGTGGTCGGTGTTTTGTTTGGTCGGTGCGAGGCGCTAGACAATCTGCGATGGGTAGGTGAGCGCTCGTAGGAGACGCTAGCCATAATTTTAGTATGAGTATTATTTAGCAGCTGATTAAGCGCTCGCCATTGCAGACTAGATTAGAGCGCTAATCTGATAATTTGATTTTGTTGATTTATTTTTTACCACTTAAGTGCCCGCTTAAGCGTTCACCATTGTGGCTTCTCTTGGGCCCCAGCGTCCAGTTTCCCTTCGTCCTCGACCCGTTCGCTCGATCCCGAGCCCTAGTCCCTTCTCAAATGCCAACCTCTAGGATTCTAGTTACCCTTCATGCGCGTGGACTTTTTCGTTATACGGTTGCGTCAAGCCCCAGCACCCTGCATCATTCCGTACTAGCCAACAAGGCGCCGCCCCTGTTGCTTCCTCCTTCCTTCTCTGTTTCAACTTGACGGCCACCTAATAGAGGCCCAGGTCCTCTGCCACAACCTCGCGTGCAATGCCTAGGCCCGAGGAGTCGCCTCCTTGCACAGCCGCCACGCCAAGCTCATGGGAGCACGCCTTTGGATGTCGTTCGCTGCCAAGATCTTCTGAAGACCCATCACGTTGCCACTCGAAGACCATCACATCAAACCCAACCCTGACTCTACCCCCTGGGACAAGGACGACAAGGAAATCCTCGCAGATGTTCCGTGCCTTGGCGGTGTCCGGTACAATCGATGTCTGACGCGCCTCCGCCCGGTCGATCTGGCACCAACCATCGTCATATCCATCTTCCTCTTCAAGGGAAGGGAGGCGCCTGGTCGATCTGGCGTCGGCCGTCGCCATCTTCCTCTTCGAGGGAAGGGAGGCGTCAGCGACAAAGGATTCCGGTCGGGGTTTTCATGAAGAGATGATGCGATTTGGGAATTTTATCTCCCGTGCTCGATGCGGTGCTCGACGAAAGGAGCGTGCGTCACATGGACTGAGATTGCTCGGTTCCTTTCAGCTAGCTGGGCTAGAAATAATATGGCCCACAACTTCTACTGGCTATGTGCAACCACCATGAAAAATGATAGCTGGATAAAATATATGTGTTGGATGTTACCTAGAAAAGCATGTATACGTAGGAATACATAGTTGTCGAGAAAAATTAAAAATTATAATGTACAAATAGATGTTGTATCTAGAAAACACAAGGAGAGGGCCGGAACGATTATGACTCTAAGTTCCAATGTTTTACACCATCTGCCACCACCAAGTAAAATCCCGAGCTCTCGCTTACCGATAGGTCTTAGACCCCTGCGTCCAGTTCCCCAATAGAGTCGATCAGAACGGTTATGACTCAATTTCATCATGAACAATTATATATGTCACCACATTAAAAAATACTACAGTCTAATACTATGTTCTCTGCCACATAATCCCGCGTCTGGTCATTGCTGGAGCTTGTCCCTAATAGAGTCGAGAGGAGGTTCAGCGGGGGATGGCTAGGGAGCGGGGGTCGAGGGAGGGAGGGAGAAGATTGGCGAGATGCTAAGATTTAGGGGGTGGTGAGAGGACGCCCATATTAACATGAGCATATGCTTCCCGTCCTAGAGTCCCAAGAGTACAAGAGTCGCAAACATCATCGACATAGCCATCTAGAGAAATGGTGATGGTATGGGGTCTACGAAGGAGATAGATTTGTTTGTCATCAACACTTGTGTATATTTGTCCCATCAAGAAAACATAGTTTGCAATAATGGAGTTCTGTTATGGCCCGAATCGTATTTAAAAGAAATTAGCCTGTAGCAATGCACGTATATTATGCTAGTAGGTAGTAATACAATAAGTGGCAAAACTATGTCATAAGATGACTTTGCAGGAATCACTAACCCTCACTATGTTTTAATGCGTGATTAGTATGGTGATGTTTATGCACAATATGTTGGCTCACTTGATGGTTATATTGCTTGGTATATTTGTGTTCCCAAGACCCTTGTCACTAACAAAAGAGGACCCGTTGAAAAATGGATACCTAAAAATTAGTTTGATCTCTTGTAGAACTATGCTTCCAGCGAATCAAAGTTGGTGCTTGGCAGTGGATGCACAAGTCATATGACCGGATGTAAGGCGATAATGACGAAGAGAATGCCAAATCATGATCATATAACCATCACATATGCTGATAAATCAAGATCTCAGGTAATGGGTCTTGGCAAGGTTATGGTTGCACACGATACTACTCTCGTGGATGTCATGCTTGTTGAGACCCTTGAGTATAGTTTACTTTTAGTCCATGCTCTTGGAAAGATGGACTTTGCCATCTTAATTGATAATGATATTATGGTTCTATTGTGGAGCAAGACTCTAAAGGTCGCTTTCGTTGGGTACATCGAATATGACTTGTATGTGGTGGACTTTTTGGGGAAAACCACTACAAGTGTGATGTGCCTATTCAGAAAGGCCGATGTGGGATGGCTATGGCATCGCCGCCTAGCCCATGTCAATATGAGAAGTTTGAAAAGTCTCCATAAGGATGCCCATATTGTTGGACTAAAAGAAAATATATGTTTTGCCAAAGGTCGTGTGTGCAAGGCTTGTGTTGAAGGAAAAATGCATGATTCTCCCGACAAACCCAATAACATTGTAAAGTCCAAGAGGATCTTGGAGCTTCTTCACGTGGATCTCTTTGGTCCTCCATCTCATGAAAGTCTTGGTGAGAAGAAATATTGTTTGGTGATTGTTGATAACTACTCAAGATATACATGGGTATACTTCTTCAAGTTGAAGAGTGAGACCCAATAATACTTCATCGACTTCATCAATATGGTTCAACGTCAATACAATGTCCTCGTGTTGGTGATAATAAGTGACAATGGCACCGAGTTCAAGAATTACACCTTGAATGGATTTCTTAGTGATGAGGGGATAAACATTAATATTCCGCTACATATACCATCAACAAAATGGTGTAGCTGAGAGGAAGAACTGGACATTAATGGATATGGCAAGGTCCATGTTGGTGGAGTTTAAGTCTCCATACAACTTTTGGGCTGAGGCAATCTCCACCTCATGCCATGCATCAAACCGGTTCTACCTCCACAAAAATTTGATCAAAATTCCATATGAGATACTTACCGGTAAGAAGCCCAACGTTTCATACTTCTGGATGTTTGGTTGTAAGTGTTTCTTCCTCATAAAAGGTGTTCATTTGTCCAAATTTGATTCCAAAGCTTTAGAGGGTATTTTTGTTGGCTATGGTCTCGATTCCCGCACTTATAGAATCTATGATAAACTCTCCAAAATTTTCATAGAGTCTTGTAGTGTGGTTTTCAAAGAATATGATGGCCCCCCACGCGGGGCGTGTTGATGTTTGTGATGTAGATGATGAAATACCTCAAGATGCCATAAGAAGAATGGGTGTGAGATTCATCCGCCCCGTTGAGGAACTGATACCTTCGATCCGAATTATGGATGTAGTATAGCTCTTTTTCCCTAGTATACCTAGGTTATCGAATCCTCGGGAAGCAGAAAGTGTAGTGAAGTTACTTTAACGGAACTTCGGGAATTCTATTATTCTTTTTGTATTTTATCGGACCCAGAGTTTGTTGTCTTTTGTTGTTACCGATGATGGAGAGAGAGAGCCTAGGGCTTTCGGTTTCACCTGTAGCTGTGCAAAACATCTGATGGGAATAAAAGATCATAATAAAGTATGCATGTAATTGTTAGAGCAAGATAATTATATGTGGGCAGTGCATTGATAATTTATATTGCCTTCGCAACCGCTTATAGCAATAACCTACTAGTATCATCCATAGAAGAATTAGAACTAATGATATGCATAGTGATGTCACCTTTAATCCCAAGTAAATCCCTCACATACAGCCGAACTACCCCTTCTGTCACTGGGGTTCCCAACCTGCAGATTAGTCATTACTCATATTTCCTATACCTGGCTCAATCCTCGGGGGTATTGGGTACTGAACAAGTCCTTGGATTGAGGCAAGATAGGATACAATAATCATCATGTCATTCAAACTAATACATGATCCCATCTATGATAAATAACATGCACAAAAGCTACATGGCTAGGCCAAAGCCCTTAGCCCAAAGAGGATTACTCACGCATAGAGATGAAATCAACGATCATAAACATTACAATGGAAATCATGAGATTGATAGCAAATAGTCTTACACTATCACCAATCGAAGATGAGATCTACTATTACAAGTGGTGGAATATGGCTATGGTGGTGGAGAAGGGTTTGGAGATTAGATCTAAGTTTATAACTCCGGCGGCTCTTCGGTATGGTGGATGCAGGTTTCTGGGGGCTGCTAGCGATCTGGCGTGGGCTTGTTTCTCGTTGCCCGAAGCCTCTTTATATAGGGGTCCCTTCACGAAAGTTGTTCTGTTTGACCTAGCAGTGTCGATGGCAACTATACGACCAGAACTATACGGCCGGAATTTTATTCCCACTGTATAGTTGGTCGTTAAAGCGTCTGTCTCCACTTCACGGCCCCTGATTTCTTCAGGTTGTTGGAAATCTTGTATCTTTGACTTTAATATTGTGATTCCCATCATCAAACGTCATTATCTGCGCAGGGGAAAATAGAAAGAAAGGATTGCATACCCCTTTGATCATTAGGCATTAGTGGCAGGGTTTAGAGAAATATTTCATCAAAAATATGAATAATATCTAGTTTAAATATGGACGTAGATGGCTATATTTCACAACCATCAACCTCCCCAAGCTTAAACTTGATCTTCCTCGAGCAAGAAAACCAAAATCAAAAACGAACTCAGCATTTAAACTAAAATAACAAGATGATGATCTTACTCATGAGTGGTAGCCTCATGTTTCCTCCACTTTATAAATCTGAAAAACTTCAGCATAGTGATACGTCGTCAATGTATCTATGATTTTTTATGTTCCATGCTTGTTTTATATCTACTTTCTTATGTTTTGTTCACACTTTGAGGTATTTTTATAAATTTTCTAGAACTAACCTATTAACAAGATGTCGTAGTGCCAGTTGCCTGTTTTCTGCTATTTTTGGTTTCAGAAAAGCTAGAAAATAAATTTTCTCGAAATTGGACGAAACAAAAGCTGAAGTTCCTATTTTTCCCGACACGACACGGAGTCCAAAGGGGAGACGGAGGGGAGCCAGGAGGCAGGCACACCCTAGGGTGGCACGGGTCACCCCTGGCCATGCTACCAGGTGGTGTGGCCACCCTGCCCACCTCTGGCATCTCCTCTTCGCCTATATATTTCCCCAGGACGAAAACCCTAAGTACCAGATCAGAATTCCACAAAAAGTTCCGCAGCGCTACCACCACCGAAGAGGAGATTCGGGGCACAGAAGTCTCTGTTCCGGCACCCTGCCAGGACGGGGAAGTGCCCCTAGAGCCATCTCCATCGACTCCACCGCCATCTCCATCGCCACTGCTAATTCCCATGATGAGGAGGGAGTAGTTCTCTCTCGAGGTCAATGGCTCTACCGGTAGCTATGTGTTCATCTCTCTCTAGGCATTATCGTATTGAGATCATGGGCTTTGTAATCTATAGATCTATTTTGCTACTCAAGTGCTTTAATGAATCTCTGCTTATCCCCATGTGTGGGAAGTTGACAGTGTGCACACCGTGTGGCACTTTGGCTAAGGTTACATAAATACTTATCATGAGTATAATTTGAGTTGGATGTCTCTATAAGATTGTGGTGTTTGTTGGAACCATCTAGCGCTCAAGGTGATAGTCAGGGGTTATCTAGATGGGGAATGCGAACTTTAAGGTGTGTTGTTATAGCCCTACATCGTCCAACCAGAGAGTAGTTCAGGGTATTATCATGAAGAGAATATATTTATATGAGTGTGTCCACTAGTGAAAGTATGATCCCTAGGCCTTGTTTCTAAGCATTGAAACACCGTTTACAATCAGTTTTATTACATGTTTGCTTGCTGCCACTCTTATTTCAGATTGCAATTTGCACTTATAATCATCCATATTACTTGTATTTCACTATCTCTTCGCCGAACTAGTGCACCTATACATCTTACAAGTGTATTGGGTGTGTTGGGGACACAAGAGACTTCTTGTATCTTGATTGCAGTGTTGCTTGAGAGGGATACATTTGACCACTTCCTCCCTGAGTTCGATAAACCTTGGGTGATCCACTTAAGGGAAACTTGCTGCTGTTCTACAAACCTCTGCACTTGGAGGCCCAACACTGTCTACAAGCATAGAAGCATGCGTAGACATCAAGCTATTTTCTGGCGCCATTGCCGGGGAGGTAAGGTAAAAGGTAATCACATCCTCTGGCTACTAAGCTATCTTCTAGTACTGTTGCTAGTGTGTGAGTGCTTGAAGTTATTTCCTTTAGATTCTGCAATTATATCTTTTTGTTTCTTGTTTTTATTTTCACTACTTAGGCTTAATGGAAAATAACAAAAAAGTAGAGAGCTTTTTAGTATTTTTCCTAAGGTAGAACATAAATGGTTTGAAAAGAAAATTAAAAAACCCATGGAACTTTCTTTGCATGCTAATAGCAATGTTATTAGTATGAATTTTTTGAACACCTTTGTTTCTTTCTATGTAAACGTCTAAGCTTGGGGAAGTTAGTTTTGATGAAAATGATCTTTTTAGTTCCCAGCTTTAAAGAAGAAAATTTGCTCTGATGATACTTTATCTCCCATATGTGGTAATTCTAATGATATTTGTGATATTTTAAATCCACATACTGAAAGCGTCCCTTTTAAAATACCTATGGAAATTGTTGAACATGTTATGAATAACTGTTATTTTGGAGATGGAACTGTCCATCCTGGTGATCATTTACTCTTTATACATGAATTATGCGAGTTGTTCAAGTGTGCAGGTATTTCAATGAACCAAGTTAAGAGGAAGCTATTCTCTTTACCACTTAAGGGAAAAGCAAGGGAGTGGTATGAGCTACTAGACGATCCTCGTCATTAGGAGTGGAAGGAACTTGAATCTCTCTTTTACTCTAAATTTTATCCTCCTCATGAAGTTCATAAAGATAGGAATTATTTTTATAATTTTCATCCTCATGATGGAGAAAGTATTGCCCAAGCATGGGGGAGATTGAAGTCACTAATGCTCAAATGTCACATTCATGAGCTCCCCAGTAATATTATTATTGATAATTTTTATGCAAGGCTTTTAGGACATTACAAGGACTATCTAGATACTTGTTTAGAGGGATCCTTCACAAGTAAGGAGGTCAAAGCTAAGTGGGATCTTCTTGAAACAATTCAAAGCAATACCGAAGATTGGGATAATGACGAAGGTAAAGAACCAGGTATAAACTATGAGTATGATTGCATTAAGTCTTTCGATGAAACTGCTGATTTTCAAGAGCTTAGTGCTAAATATTGTCTTGATCCTCAAATTCTTGTTGATTGTTGTAGAGACTTTGCTTTTCATATTAATGCTCCTAAATTAAAATGGGACATGTATCATGAACCTTTTAAAGACACTTGCATGAAAAATGAAATTGTTATTAATGATAGCAATAAACATGCTCAAACCTCTAAGAGTACTATTTCTTATAAGCATGTTAGTTTTTGTGGAATACATAGACCTTGTGAGAAGAATCAAATTTAAGAAGAATATTGTATCACCCACAGGAATGAAAAAACTAGAATGTGGTATAGGGCTCTAAATAATCTTGGTAAAAAAGTTTGTGCCCTCTATCCTTTTATTTGTGAACTTAGCTTTGAAGTGGGCCATTTCAATTTTTAATGCTCAGGCCATAATAATAACCCTTCTAATCCAATGAGTACTGGAAGTTTGTATTATGATAACATGATCACTCCTAATCAGCATGATGAACTTACATTATTTTTGGGGTGTGAAGAGTTATCAAGAAAAACTTATTGGGTAGATATGAGTGCTTTTGATATGAATAGCGTCCTGTATGGTTGTTATATTTATTGTGTTGATACACAAATACTTACATACAAAATATTATAAAATATGAGATTTTACCAAAATATGACAGGACTAATATGTGTGTTGTTCTTATTAATGAAAAGGAGGAATCATCCAAAGTTTCTTCTATTGTCTCTAACAATAAACCAGGGTATATGGAGAAGCTTCCTGATGTCTATGCACTTCTATTCTTGTAGACAGTTGTTGGGCCTCCAAGTGCAAAGGTTTGTAGAACAGCAGCAAGTTTTCCCTTAAGTGGATTACCCAAGGTTTATCGAACTCAGGGAGGAAGTGGTCAAAGGTATCCCTCTCAAGCAACCCTGCAATCAAGATACAAGAAGTCTCTTGTGTCCCCAACACACCCAATACACTTGTCAGGTGTATAAGTGCACTAGTTCGGCGAAGAGATAGTGAAATAGCAGTGGTATGGATATAAGACAACGGTGCTAGAAAATACTTTGATGGCGTGGAAGAGACTAAAGGCAAACTGAAATAAAGATGGAAGTAAGCAAACATGTAATAGATCTAGTTGCAAACGGTGTTTCAATGTTAAGAAACAAGGCCTAGGGATCATACTTTCGCTAGTGAACACTCTCATATAAATATCTTCTCTTTATGATACTACTCTGAACTACTCTCCGGTTGGACACTCTAATCCATGGTAGGGCTATAACAGCACACCTCAAAGTTTGCTTTCCCCATCTAGATAACCCCACACTGTCACCTTGAGCACTAGATGGTTCCAACAAACACCATAATTTCATAGAGACATCCAACTCCAAATATAACTCATAAACAAGAATTCGTAATCTCTAGGCTAAGTGCCACCATGGTGTGCACGCTGTCACTTTCACACACATGGGGAGAGCAGAGATCTATTAAAGCACTTGAGTAGCAAGGTAGATCTACTTGATTACAAAGCTCATGATCACAATATGATCATGAATAGAGAGAGAGATGAACACATAGCTACCGGTAGAACCCTTAGCCTCGAGGAAGAACTACTCCCTCATCATCATGGGAATAAGCAACAGCGATGGAGATGGTGGTGGAGATCGATGGAGATGGCTCCAGGGGCACTTCCCTGTCCCGGCAGGGTGCCGGAATAGAGACTTTCTGTTCCCCGAATCTCCCCTTCGGTGGCGGCGGTGCTGCGAAACTTTTCGTGGCTGGAGACTCTTCGATTTAGGGTTTTTGCATCGGGAGGCATCTTATAGGCGAAGAGGCAAGGTCGGTGGGCGGCTAGGGGGGCCACACCATGCCCTGGTGTGGCCTAGGGCTGCCCGCGCCGAGGGGTGGTGTGGCCACCCTGTGGCCTCCTCCGTCTCGTCTTCTGGCTCCGTGAGTCTTCCGGTAAAATATCAACTTTGCCTTTTGTCCGGTCCAATTCCGAGAATATTGATTTTCTGACTTTCCTGGAACCAAAAACAACAGAAAATAGGCAACTGGCACTGTGGCATCTTGTTAATAGGTTAGTCCAAGAAAGCATATAGAAATACTCCAAAGTGTGGACAAAACATAAGAAAGTAGATAAAAACCAAGCATGGAACATCAAAAATCATAGATACGTTAGCAACGTATCAACATCCCCAAGCTTAACTCCTGCTCGTCCTCAAGTAGGTAAGTGATAAAAAGAAAGAATAATTTTTGAGGTGACATGCACCATCATAAACTTGATCAAAGTATTTGTAAAACAATGATAGCTAGGATCATAGTACTTCAACATAGCATGAAAGATAAAGTTCTAACAATAAGACATAGCAACTATGTTGTAACATGAAAAGGCACAAACAAAAGATTCATGAATAACAATGCTTTGAAAGACGTTTGTTTGTTTCACATAAATAAAACATAATGAGAATGGTATTCAGCTTGTCCCTCATAGTGTAGCAAAACATAAATGCATAGGACACCTTCAAAGTTCATAAGGGTGACTAGATATAAGTAGTTTAAGAACAAGCAATATCAAAGTTATGCATCAATCAATAAGTCTTAGGACATTGCACATTAAACTAAGAATGGCCACTATGCTCTCTCAGTAGGTGCATAAAGATAGAAGGTGGAGACTCAATATAAAAGTGGAAGAAAGGCCTTCATAGAAGGAAGCAGGGATTCAAGTCTCATAAAGAGCTTCGAAAAATTATGGTACTTATTAGCTTTCAGCTGTCATTGCCCCTATCATAAGCATCTTGAAGTGATTAAGGTTAAAGTGAACAAACCATGGAGTATATGCTTGACAAAGCATAAGTTGGAAATCTCATGTCCCTTGAATATGAGGGTCGCTCCTCATGCTACTCAAGTTTAGTTACCGGTAAGTTCTTGTCATAGTAAGTACATGTGTATCATAGAGAACCGCCAACAGGGTACCCATTGCCCGATGATACGGAAGAATCCTCATATCAAAATGAAAAGGCAAGAAGACAACGAGCATCTCAGCAATCTTCTTATTTACCATGGGAAAATGGTGCTTTTTCTCTCTTTCCTCTTTTCTCATATCTCTTTTTTTTCTCTTTTTTTCTCAATATCTGACTCTTTTTTTATAAGAAGAATGCTTCATAGACAGCTCATTATGGTTACGCTGCAGGTTTCCACCATGACAGCATGGATTAGACCAGCAACCTAGGGGTTTCTCTAATACACATACATAACTCCATGGACTTACAAGCTCCCCTTTCATTTCACACTGACGACATCCATAGACAAAAGAGCGTGATATCAACTAGGTACAAAGTACAAGTGCAATGTTGAAAGTGTTCCCCATGACAACATGGTTCTGCTAATCCCCAACATATAAGTGCAAGCATATACAACATAGACGACACAATGGTTCAAGTTTATTAGGGGCAAGAAAAGTAAAGTGTGCCATCAAGTTCGTGAGAGCTTTAATCACTAGTTTTCTCATAACAAGTTTAATTAGGAAGGTAGATAAAAACATGAATATACTTGGAATAGAAAATGCTAATAGGTAGGTATGGTGGAATCTTTGGAATAACTTGGTTTTATTTGGAGTTGGATGCATGAGTGAACTCATACTTAGTATGGAGGCTAGCAAAAGACTGGGAGCGACCAACTAAGAGAGCAGTAATGGCGATAATTATGCAAAGCGACAAAACATCATTAATTAAAGCATAAAGTGATATTGCAAGTTGAAAACTAAAGGACCATAAAGGCTATGGTGACTTGGGATAGTCATAACATGGTGTGAGCATGTGCCAAGTCAACCCAAATAAAACATCAAAGGAGAATACCATAATACTATGCTTTAATATGCTAAAACAACGCACGATTCTTACAAGGCACATTAAGAAATCTGAATTGTTTATAATAAGTCATGCTACAGAAAAGATCACTAAGCATAAAGCCAAAACAATATCAAGCATGGCATGATAAAGTCTAAGTCATAGTGAAAAACAAGCTCCTTTTTTACCACTTAAGCATGAACTTGCCTACTCTTTTCCAATCCAAATTAACTTTATTTGAAAACAACTCACAAAGATAATGATAAATAAAGATCAGTGAGCTTGTTTCACAAATCCACAAAGAAGAACTAAAAAGTTCTAAGCTGAAAGCACAAGAAAACTAAGGCTAAACACAGTGCTAGCAAGGGAGAACACTCACAGAACAATAAGAATGAAAACTAGAGTGTTCTAGGCAATAAAAACGGAGTGTGTCTCTCTCCAAAAGAAGTGTGTTGGGATCAAACCAACTTATTTAAGCAAACAAAGAAAAATAAAACTAAAAATAAAAACAAAGACGCTCCAGGAACAACACAACAGTGCATGAAACAATAAAAACGAAGTGTCTAGAAAGACCTGGGATTTTTATTGATGAAGAAGAGGATGCCTTGGGCATACCCAAGATTTGACGCTTGTAACTCTTGAATATTTATTGGGGTGACACGGGTGGAATCCCCAAGCTTGAGCTTTTGTCCATTCTTCATCTCATTACATCATTCTTTCCCTACACCTAAAAATTTCCTTCATACAAAACTTCACACAATCTTCATTAGCAACATTAGTGCATTCAAAAGATAATAAACGTTTGGGGTTTAGTTTTAAAACAGAAAAACTTTCACTAAAAACACAAGCTACTGTATAAATTCCCTAAAAAATCTCAACTCCCCAAAAAGAACCCAAAAAGGAATCAACAAGAAGCAAATGCAAATAATAGCAGAAATCTGTCAAAATAGACCAGTAGGTAAAAACCATTTTTTTCGAAGACCTTATGTTGCTCAAATAGAAAAGTGTTGAACTAACGAAAGTTGGATAACAATCTGGGGCAGAATCACAAAAAATCACAGATCAAACCGACGTACAGAGATTTTACATGAATTTTTATAGCAAAGCACAAAAATTTGTTTTGGGACAACAACTTTCACAAGCATTACTGCTCTCTCATTAGTGGTTACTCTTGGCACAAAAAGCAAATAAAAAGGATAAGGAGAGGTTATTACTGAAGCAATAACTTCCAAGACTCAACTAAAACTTTTGGGTTATCTCTCAATAAGTACTTTTCTTTAACGCTTTTAAGTTTGGCTTGATAGTTTGAGAAGATGCTCACATAAGAAATATGAATTTAAGTAAAAGAGAGCATCAAGAAGCAAATTCAAAACACATTTAAGTCTAACCCACTTCCTATGCATAGGAATCTTGTACAGAAACAAGTCATGAAAGAACAAAGAAACAATCATAGGAAAGCAAAACAAGTGCAACTTCAAGACTTTCAACATAAAGAGGGGAAACTTAATATTATTGAGATGCATAAAACCATGTTTCCCTCTCTCATAATAACTTTCAGTAGCATTATGAATAAAATTAACAATATAACTATCACATAAAACATTCTTATCATGAGCCACATGCATATAATCATTATTACTCTCCACATAAGCATAGTTATTCTTATAAATTGTAGTGGGAGAAAATTCAACAAAATAGCTATCATTATTATTCTCATCACCATAATCATCAAATATAGGAGGCATATTGTAATCATAATTAATTTTCTCCTCAATAGTAGGTGGACTGAAAATATCATATTTTTCATTGTAATCATCATATATCGGAGGTATAGTATCATCAAAGTAAATTTTCTCCTCCGTGCTTGGGGGACTAAAAATATCATGCTCATCAAAACGAGCTTACCCAAGCTTAGACTTTTCCATAGCATTAGCAATAATGGTGTTCAAATAATTCATACTAATAACATTGCTATTAGCATGCAAATAAAGTTCCATAGGTTTTTTAATTTTCTCTTCAAACACTTCATGTCCTAACTCAAGATAAATACTATAAAGCTCGCTATTTTTGTTGTTGTTTTCCATTAAGCCAAACTAGTGAAAATAAAAACAAGAAAAAAGATATAATTGCAGAATCTAAAGGAAATAACTTCAAGCACTCACACACCAGCAACCGCACTAGAAGATGGCTTCGTAGCCAGAATTCTTGTAGACAGTTGTTGGGCCTCCAAGTGCAGAGGTTTGTAGAACAAAAGCAAGTTTTTCCTTAAGTGGATTACCCAAGGTTTATCGAACTCAGGGAGTAAATGGTCAAAGGTATCCCTCTCAAGCAACCTGCAATCAAGATACAAGAAGTCTCTTGTGTCCCCAACACACCCTATATGCTTGTCAGGTGTATAGGTGCACTAGTTCGGCGAAGAGATATTGAAATACAAGTGGTATGGATATAAGATAACGGTGCCAGAAAATACTTTGATGGCGTGGAAGAGACTAAAGGCAAACTGAAATAAAGATGGAAGTAAGCAAACATGTAATAGATCTAGTTGCAAACGGTGTTTCAATGTTTAGAAACAAGGCCTAGGGATCATACTTTCACTAGTGAACACTCTCATATAAATATCTTCTCTTTATGATACTACTCTGAACTACTCTCCGGTTGGACACTCTAATCCATGGTAGGGCTATAACAACACACCTCAAAGTTTGCTTTCCCCATCTAGATAACCCCACACTGTCACCTTGAGCACTAGATGGTTCCAACAAACACCATAATTTCATAGAGACATCCAACTCCAAATATAACTCATAACAAGTATTTGTACTCTCTAGGCTAAGTGCCACCATGGTGTGCACGCTGTCACTTTCACACACATGGGGAGAGCAGAGATCTATTAAAGCACTTGAGTATCAAGGTAGATCTACTTGATTACAAAGCTCATGATCAAAATATGATCATGCATAGAGAGAGAGATGAACACATAGCTACCGGTAGAACCCTTAGCCTCGAGGAAGAACTACTCCCTCATCATCATGGGAATCAGCAACGACGAAGGAGATGGTGGTGGAGATCGATGGAGATGGCTCCAGGGGCACTTCCCTGTCCCGGCAGGGTGCCGGAACAGAGACTTTCTGTCCCCCGAATCTCCCCTTCGGTGGCGTTGGCGCTCCGGAACTTTTCGTGGCTGGAGGCTCTTCGATTTAGGGTTTTTGCATCGGGAGGCATCTTATAGGCGTAGAGGCAAGGTCGGTGGGCGGCCAGGGGGCCCACACCATGCCCTGGCTTGGCCTAGGGCTGCTCGCGCCAAGGGGTGGTGTGGCCACCCTATGCCCCCCCTCCGTCTCGTCTTCTGGCTCCTTGAGTCTTCTGGTAAAATATCAACTTTGCCTTTTGTCCGGTCCAATTCCGAGAATAGTGATTTTCTGACTTTCTTGGAACCAAAAATAGCAGAAAACAGGCAACTGGCACTGTGTCATCTTGTTAATAGGTTAGTCTAAGAAAGCATATAGAAATACTCCAAAGTGTGCACAAAACATAAGAAAGTAGATAAAAACCAAGCATGGAACATCAAAAATTATAGATACGCAATACGTCCAAAACGTATCTACTTACCCGAACACTTTTGCTATTGTTTCTCCTCTAAACTTGTGTGATTTCGATGCAACTAACACGGACTGACGTTGTTTTCAGCAGAATTTCCCTGGTGTCTACTTTTTGTGCAGAAAATCAACTATCAGGGAAAATCCCAGAAAATATGCCAAAAACATATTTCACCAGAAGACTCCAGGAGCCGGAATACGAGACGGAGGGGGATGGGCCCAGGCCACACCACCTGGTCACGCGGGCAAGCCCAGGCCGCGCCAAGGGGTGGTCTGGCTGCCCCAGACACCCCCTCGGTCTCCCTGTTCGCCTATAAGATGCCTTTTGACCTAAAAACTCAAGGGGGTTCGACGTTTTTCGAGAAGGAGTTCCACTCCGCCGCCACCACCAGATTCCACGAAACAGCACCAGAAACTCCGTTCGGGCACCCTGTCGGGACGGGGAATTGGAGGAGATCATCGCCATCATAATCACCATCGCTTCTCCATCGACCATCCATGTTTCCCCCATCTATGAGTGAGTAATCCCCCGCTGTAGGCTATGGGGATGGTAGGGATTGGATGAGATCATTCATGTAATGGCATCAGATTGTTACGGCATGGTGCCTAGTATCTTTTATTAGTGCTTTATGACTTTGTTGCAACTTGTTATGCTTAATGCTTGTCACTAGGGCCCGAGTGCCATGATTTCAGATCTAAACATGTTATTGATTCACTATGATAGTATTGTATATGGTCTTATCTATAAGTTGTTTACACACGTTGTTGTCCGGAACCAATGGCCCCGAAGTGACAGAAATCGGGATAACCGGAGGGAATGGCTTTAATGTGAGGATCACATGTGTTCACGGAGTGTTAATGCTTTGCTCCGGTGCTCTATTAAAGGGAGCACCTTAATTTCCAGTAGTTCCCTTGAGGCCCCGCTGTAAATGGGCTGGCAGGACAAAAGATGTTGTGCAAGTTCTCATTGCGGGCACGTATGACTATATATGGAACACATGCCTAGGATTATCTAGTACTTGGATGCTTTATCCTATTTATCTGCAATTGCCCTATGTTCTGATTGCTATGTGAATTGTCTTGTCCATGCAACGCCCGTCCATCCATCCCTATGCCTACCGCACTCGAATCCTATTGTTTACTACTATTGTTACTACTGTCTTTACTTTACTACTGCTGCTATTTTGCTATTCCTACTATAAAACTGTTGCTACTGATAAACTGCTGTGAGCAAGATTGTTTCCAGGTGCAGCTGAATTGACAACTCAGTTGTTAAGGCTTATAAATATTCTTTGGCTCCCCTTGTATCGAATCAATAAATTGGGTTTCACTTCCCTCGAAAATACTGCGATACACCCCCTATACTTGTGGGTCATCAAGACTATTTTCTGGCGCCATTGCCGGGGAGCATAGCTTTATTTATTAAGTTCACTTGGATTCTCTATTGTTCGCTGCTATCCATCCATCACGGGTAAGTCTCGTGATGGCAAGGTTCCTATTTTACCATCCACTACAAGAAGAGGTACGGTTCTGAACACCTCTGCTGCTCTTGATTCACCATTTGTTATAAGTAAGCTCGTTACACCACCACATACACATGCTACCCACACTGCTACTACTGCTGAATCTGAAACTTCTGATGCTGCTTCTACTGTGCTTGATAAGAGTGGTTCATTAGGTCCTTTCCTAGATGCTACGATTGCTAGAACTATAGCTGGAAATACTGAAACTCCTAATGAAGACACTACCACACCTGTTAGTTCACCTGAGTCTAGTGAAAGTTATGATATTGAAGATGGTTATGTTGAGATGACCGATGAATTTATTAAAGAATGTAAAAACAGCCATGATAGGAGCACTGCTAAAAGTCTCCTTGAGAGGCATACTATTAGACCCAAATTATCTCCTATTGCTAAGTTTGTTGCCTCTCCTATAAACATTATAGATAAAGATTATGATTTCTCTCTCGATCTATCTTACATAGCTATTGTTGAGAAATAACCTTTTTGTGGGACTAAGAATGAAAGTGCGGTAGCACATATGAATGAACTTTCTACCATGAGTGGCTTGTTTTCTGATGATATTAAGATGCGTACTTACTTTGTTGCTAAGATTTTCGCCTTTTCACTGAAAGGAGAAGGTAAAACTTGGTTTAGTAATTTACCTCATGGATCTATTGATAGCCCTGATTGCTTGATTAATACTTTCCTGCAAAAATAGTGCTAGACATGCTATTTTGTAGGAACTTTTTGATTTTAAACAGGGAGAAAAAGAGGTATTGCCTGAATCTTGGGCAAGGTTTTGTGCTTTGATTCATGCACAGGCTAGAAGTCCATTACCTAAGAATGAGCTTCTTGATATATTTTATAATGGACTAACCGAAGAATCTAGGACATACCTAGATAGTTGTGCTGATTGTGTTTTCAGGAATATGACTCCTAAGGAAGCCGAGGAATTAATGGCTAAAATAAGCAAGAATTATGAAGATTTGACTCCTCCCGAACAAGCTATACCTGAAGTAATTGTACCTGAACCTACTATACGAGTGTCTATTCCAACATCAAAGAAGAGAGGAGTTATTGAATTAAATGATGAAGTGATGAAGGAAGCTAAGAAATGTCAAGAACTTACCTCCTATTGAAGAGTTATGTAAGCATATTCCCTACTCATCCACTATCGAGGTACACTCTCTCCAACACTTTGATGAAGGTGATATCCCTTACTCTAAACCTCCTGATAAATGCTTAGAAGAATTCGATATCTTTATTGTTAAGCAAGATAATTTTAATAAAAGGGTGCAAAATCATCTAATGGAAAATACTAGAGATATTGTTGAGTTGAAAGACATTGTGGAAAGAACCTCTAATGATGTTAAAATGATTGTTAAACACTTTCAAATGGTTCAAACTCAAATAGATCAACTTGTTAAAGTGCAAAAAGACTTGCTAGTTAATGCTGCTAAAGAAAAACATGCTTATGAAATTAGAACTAGAAGTGGAGCTGCTACCTAGGATCCTCTATATCCCGAGGGGCATCCCAAAAGAATTGAGCAGGATTCTCAACAAGCTGAAAATAGTGGCTCTACTCGTAAGAAAAGGAAACATAAAACTATTGTAGAACCCTCTGAACCGGCTATAGATCCTAATAGTATATCTATTTCTGATGCTGAAACTGAAAGTGGTAATGAAGAAAATGAAGTTCCTAATAAAAAAAGTTGAAGAAGAACCTGAAAACCACACTAAGAATACTAAATACACTAAAGAAGATTTTATTGCTAAGAAACATGGTAGTGAAAGAGAACCTTGGGTCCAAAAACCTATGCCTTTCCCTGATAAGAAACACAAGTCAAAGGAAGATGAACACTATAATAAGTTTTGTGAGTGTATGAAACCTTTATTCCTGCAAATTCCTTTGACTGATGCTATTAAATTGCCTCCTTACTCAAAGTATATGAAGGATATTGTCTCGAATAAAAGGAAGATCCCTAATGAAGAATTTCTACTTTGCTTGCTAATTATTCCTTTAATGGTAAGGTTCCTAAGAAACTTGGAGACCCAGGGATTCCAACTATTCCTTGCTCTATTAAAAATAGTTATGTTAGAACTGCTTTGTGTGATTTGGGAGCTGGAGTTAGTGTTATGCCTTTCTCTCTCTATAAGAGACTTCAAATTGAAAAACTGATACCAACTGATATATCTTTGCAAATGGCTGATAAATCTACCACTATTCCTGTTGGTATATCTGAGGATGTACCTGTTCAAGTGGCTCATAATTTCTTGATATTAACTGATTTTGTTGTGCTTGAAATGCCTGAAGATGATAATATGTCTATTATTCTTGGGAGACCTTTTCTTAATACTGCAGGAGCTGTTATTAATTGTAATCAAGGAAAGGTGACCTTTAATGTTAATGACAAGGAACATACTGTCTATTTCCCCAAGAAGTTTGAAAGGACTTATGGTTTGAATTCAATTGAACATGTTGAGAGCATTCAAGTTGGAGAAATATATTGTCCCATACCAAGAGAAAAATTTGAAACTATTATGATTGGGACCATTGCTATCAAAATTGAGGTAACATAATCACTAGTGAAATACAAGTTCTGTCTCATATGATATTGTTTTGGTAGCAAGACCTGATCAACCTTGTTAACAAAAGGATTTCATTGAACAAAACAATGTTTTCACTATGATTACCTCTGCTTACTTCTATTCTACCCATTTTAGTTTTAGTTTTCATTTAGCTTTCTTTTTGTTGTAAGTTGCTTGCATTTTAGAGTGTCTTAGAACTTCTATAGTTCTAGCCTTGTTTTGTCATTGCATCATTTCCAAAAAAAATCTGTCTGTCAGAAAATCATTCTTCTATTCCTGAAAAATGCCCAAAAATAAAGTGTCTCGAAAAATTCCAGAAAATTCATATTAAATTTATGTGAAAAAAGGGGCAGAGGAGTGCCTAGGAGGTGCCAGGGGGACCCACCAGGCAGGAACACCACCTGGTGGCGCAGCCTGTCCTAGGTGGCGCCATGCCATGTTGTGGGCCACCCCTGGCCCTCCACTAACTCTCTCACCTGCCACTTTCTTCTCTCTCTCGAGTAAGCTCCAGTTCATTGCTCAAAATCATGTTCTTGCTGTACTTGCTCTCGATTTTTTCGATCTCCTTGCTCAGCCCATCTTCGTTGCTGAAATTTGGAGCACTTGTTCTCTGGTATGTGACTCCTCCCCTTGTCCAAGTAGATTTGTGTTTAGTGGATTATATCTTGAGTATTTTGATGCTGTAGGTGATAGGTTATGAGAGCTTGCAAGCTTGTTTGATGCTTAGAGATATAGTTTTGATGCATGTTTAGGCCTCTTACAAGTCCCTATGAGTAGAATCCTTCATTATATTCACTTTGCAATCACTTGTTTAATAGGTGTTTAAATTTCAGAATACCAAGCATGAACAACCATACCTTTGGAGAGATATTTGAGAGGATACACCTAGGAGGTCAAGGCCCTCAAGATCATCCTCTTAGTTTAGGCCATCATACAACGAAGATCTCATTGCAACTCGTATTGGTAATGAAAGGGATAATGGGGATGCTCACCCATCTACTTTTCTTGTTTTACTTTCTTACAAGCTGCAGGGATTCTTGATGATTTCTTGCTACTGACTGAGAGGGTTTGTTTGACCTCATATATGCAAGATGAGAGTGAGCAATACGCTTTGCTTACCAAAACCTTTGTTGAGAGTTTCACGTTTACTAATACGCCCTATCAGTCAACTGTCTCTTTCAAAATTTATAATCTGCCCTTTACCATGCTATTGGAAAGATTTTGCAGTATTGTAGGTGTAAGCATGACAAGGACCGTGAAGAAAATTCAAGGGCAACCCGCTAATTTACTGGAGCTTTATCGAGGGTGACCAATGATGATGACCGCGTGGCGCAACGCGGAAAGATAAGAAACATCCAACTCCGTGCTCTCAGATACTTTGCATATTATCTTGATACTAGCATACTTGGTAGGGAGAACACAAGTAATATCTCCAACTATCATTTAGCTTTCCTTGTTGCTGCGCTTAACAATGATACTCGGTACAACCTTGGCTCACTTATTGCTCGCCGCCTAGCTGCTAGGGGGCCTATCTATGGGGGCATCATTGCCTCACGTATGGTCAATGCATTAGGCCTTTTAGTGGACCCCAATGATACTATACTGGCACCACAAAGGCTTGACCTTTTTGCTATGAAAACTCATCACTTTATCACTGCTGCTTCTGATGTGGACAGTCTAGTATATAGGATGTTGTTTACTGACGAGGATGAGAGGGAGATCCCTCTGCCGCAGCCTTCTTTGTTTAGTGTTCACAAGAGACCGTGGTCGCGCTCCAAGGAGGAGGTGGGCGAGCAGCTTCGCTTACTGGGTTTCCACGAGCAGCATTAGGAGGATGTGCCCTCCTACGATTATTCAGCGCACTATGGAGGGACGGACTCGAGCTCGCACCTGGACGAGGGTACCTCCTCGTCATACCACGGTGACACTTCATCCTGGCCAGCTTGGGATTGATACCCACTTAGGCCAAAAGCCTAAGCTTAGGGGGAGGTACGCCGACATCACACTCATCTCCTTATCATGTTGCGTCGGTACTTTTTATATTCATGTTTCGTTCTCTTTTTAGTTTCTGTTCTTTCTTTGCTTTTGCTTTCCAAAACACAAAAAGACCAAAAATATTTCTGTTGTTTCTCTTTGGTTTGCTTCTTTTTATCTTTGCCTTGGTTTGTTTTCCCATTTTTGCTTTGTTTGAACTATTCTAAAAACCCAAAAAGATTTTGCTTTGGTTGTTCTTCCTTTTTGGTTCTTATTTTAAAAATCGAAAACAACAAAAATATTTGTCGTTCTTCTTTGGTTTTGTGAGTTTGCTACAGGGTTCAGCAGTCCTTAGTGGATATTGGTTTCATGTTATTATTCAAGCCACACAAGTGAGGAGCAATAATGAGGATAAATGACAACTCGTGGTAAGAGGCTGGTAACGAACTCTATTTGTTTTCATTTTTGTACATATACTCATCATTGTGGGCATGCTTAGCCTGTTTGTGTAGGGTGTATGTTATCTTTGGATGCTTAGTAGTTCTTGCTTTCGTATGATTAGTTCCAGCTTGCTAATAGTTTGTAGCATGTTTTATGAATGTTTGCTTGCATTACTCTATTCATAACTGGTATGACACCGTGGTATCCTCCTCTGAATGTTTCATTTGAATTAACTTGGCACATGCTCACGCATGCACATGACTGTAATAATCAGTTAAGCCTCGATGAATTATTTTGCCTTGAGGATCTTGGAATCACTTTCATGCCATGATTAGTCCTGTTTTGTTGCAAGCATGATTATGACAGCTATTGCTCTCTCGTTTCTCACTCCCTTACTATTGCTAGCCTTCACTTTCACTGAGTATTTTACTCATGTTTCCAATTCCCTTAAACCGAATATTGCCAAAGTGTCCACCATACCTACCTATTAGCATCATTTTCTATTTCCGTGCATATTCAATATGCCTTGTTTTCTTTCGAATAAAACGTTTGCTTGTTATGAGAAAGTTAGTTAGTAAAGCTCTCACGAACTTGATGGCACACTTTATTTTCTGCACTTAATAAACCTGAACCATTGTGACTGTCCATGAAAGTTATATGCTTGCAAATTATATGTTGGGGATTAGCAGAACCGTGTTGTCACGGGGAACGCTTTCAACACCTGTAAATATATACCCGGTTGATACCATGCTCTTTTGTTTGCGGATGTCGTTGGTGTGAAATAAAAGGGGAGCTTGTAAGTCCATGGAGTTATGTATGTGTGTTAGAGAAACGCCCGTGCCGCTGGTCTAATCCATGCTGACATGGTGGAAACCTGCAGCGTAACCATAATGATATCTATGAAGCATTCTTCTTATAAAAAAAGAGATAGCTATTGAGAAAAATGAAAAAAAGAGATTTATGAAAAGAGGAAAGAGAGAAAAAAGCACCATTTTCCCATGGTAAATAAGAAGATTGCTGAGATACTCATTGTCTGCTTGCCTTGTCATTTTGATATGGGGATTCTTCCGTATCATCAGGCAAGGGGTACCCCGTTGGCGGTTCTCTATGATACGCACATATTTACGATGACAAGAACTTACCGGTAACTAAAGTTGAGTAGCATGAGGAGCGGCCCTCGTACTCAAGGGACATGGGATTTTCAGTTTATAGTCTGTCAATCATATAACTCCGATTGGACCTCACTTTCACCTTAACCACATTAAAAGATGCTTATGATAGAGGCAATGAGAGCTGAAAGCTAATGAGTACCATACTTTCAGCATTTGGAAGCCTTTGAAATTATTCAAAACCTTTTCTTTTACTTGCTGAGTCTCCACATAATCTTTGAGCACCTTCTTGAGAGCTTAGTTATCATTCTTTGTGTTTGTCTCATTACTTGATTATTTCTGTTATGCCTTTGATGCTTGTATCTTTGACATTTTTACTTCTAGTCTTCACCTGAACTTCAGAGGTGCCTTGGCATTCATAATTAAAGGCAAGCAAGATACCACTCTATCATACCTTGTTATGAGCATTGTAATGTTGCTTATGTTTATGCTTCATGCTACTTATTATTTTTGAGTTGGAATCTCTTCATAGCTTGCATTACCTATTAAGTAAACTTAGTTGCATACTCCTTATTATGAATTGTCTAAGTAGTTGATCACATGCTGAGAATATATACATCATATGAAGGAAATGTGTTCGTGAAAGTTCTTTTATCACACTCAGTTTTCAACTGAATTGCTTGAGGACAAGCAATAAGCTAAGCTTGGGGGGAGTTGATACGTCCAAACCGTATCTACTTTCCCGGACACTTTTGCTATTGTTTCTCCTCTAAACTTGTGTGATTTGGATGCAACTAACGCGGACTGACGATGTTTTTAGCAGAATTGCCCTGGTGTCTACTTTTTGTGCAGAAAATCAACTATCAGGAAAAATCCAGGAAAATATGCCGAAAATCCTATTTCACCAGAAGACTCCAGGAGCCAGAATACGAGACGGAGGGGGGGCTGGGCCCAGGCCACACCACCTGGCCGCGTGGGCAAGCCCAGGCCGCGCCAGGGGGTGGTCTGGCTGCCCTAGACACCCCTTCGGTCTCCCTCTTCGCCTATAAGATGCCTTCTGACCTAAAAACTCAGGGGGGTTCGATGTTTTTCCAGAAGGAGTTCTGCTCCACCGCCACCACCAGATTCCACGAAACGGCACCAGAAACTCTGTTCTAGCACCCCGCCGGGACGGCGAATTGGAGGAGATCATCGCCATCATCATCACCATCGCTTCTCCATCGACCATCCATGTTTTCCCCATCTATGAGTGAGTAATCCCCCGCTGTAGGCTATGGGGATGGTAGGGATTGGATGAGATCGTTCACGTAATGGCATCAGATTGTTAGGCATGGTGCCTAGTATCTTTTATTAGTGCTTTATGACTTTGTTGCAACTTGTTATGCTTAATGCTTGTCACTAGGGCCTGAGAGCCATGATTTCAGATCTGAACATGTTATTGATTCATTATGATAGTATTGTTTATGGTCTTATCTGTAAGTTGTTTACACATGTTGTTGTCCGGAACCAATGGCCCCGAAGTGACAGAAATCAGGATAACCGGAGGGAATGGCTTTGATGTGAGGATCACATGTGTTCATGGAGTGTTAATGCTTTGCTCAAGTGCTCTATTAAAAGGAGCACCTTAATTGCCAGTAGTTCCCTTGAGGCCCCGCTGCAAACGGGCTGGCAGGACAAAAGATGTTGTGCAAGTTCTCATTGCGAGCACGTATGACTATATATGGAACACATGCCTAGGATTATCTAGTACTTGGATGCTTTATCTTATTTATCTGCAATTTCCCTATGTTCTGATTGCTATGTGAATTGTCTTATCCATGCAACGCCCGTCCATCCATCCCTATGCCTACCGCACTCGAATCCTATTGTTTACTACTATTGTTACTACTGTCTTTACTTTACTGCTGCTGCTACTTTGCTATTCCTACTATAAAACTGTTGCTACTGATAAACTGCTATGAGCAAGATTGTTTCCTGGTGGAGCTGAATTGACACCTCAGTTTTTAAGGCTTATAAATATTCTTTGGCTCCCCTTGTGTCGAATCAATAAATTGGGTTTCACTTCTCTCGAAAATACTGCGATACACCTCCTATACTTGTGGGTCATCAATACATTAGCAACGTATCACTTCCTTTCAAGCCTCTCCCTCCTAAAGAGAAGAAGAAAAAGAAGAAGAGGAGGAGTAAAAGGAGGGAGGAAACGGTATTTTCCCCGAAGCACGTTGCTCCTATTATAGTTTTTGATGAATCTGAACTCGATGATGTTCTTATGCCTGTTACCTATAGTAGTGATCATGATTGGGAAAAGCACACTACTTTTGATATTGAAAATCTCTTTGGTACCAATTCCAAAAATGATGATATTAATAATTGTTGTACTATTAGTGTTATCCATGTTCCTTCCAATGATGATATGTTTACAAACGAACACACTTTGGAAGATAGCTATTCTATTGCTTATGATGATTACAATATGCCTCCTATAATTGATGATTATGATGATGAGAATAATAATGATAGCTATTTTGTTGAATTTGCTCCCACTACAATTAATAAGAATGACTATGTTTATGTGGGGAGTATTAATTCTTTTATGCATGTGGCTCATGATAAGAATGTTTTATGTGTTAGTTATATTGTTAATTTTATTCATGATGCTGCTGAAAGTTATTATGAGAGAGGGAAACATGGTTTTATGTATCTCAACAATATTAAGTTTCTGCTCTTTATATTGAAATTTTTGAAGTTGCACTTGTTTTGCTTTCCGATACTTGTTGCTTTGTGCTTTCATGACTTGTTTCTTTACAAGATTATTTTTCATAAGAAGTGGGTTAGACTTAAATTTATTCCATATTTGCCTCTTGATGATATCTTTTACTTCAATTCATATTTCTTATGTGAGCATCATCGAAATTATCATGCCTATCTTAATGGCTATAAAGAAAAGAGCTTTTAGGAGACAACCCATTAGATTTTTACTTTCAATTTATTTTTGTTTTACTGATTCTTGGAAGTTATTGCCTCAGTAATAAACTCTCCTTATCCTTTTTGTGTGGTTTTTGTGCCAAGAATAACCTCTAATGAGAGAGAAGTAATACTTGGGAAAGTTGTTGTCCCGAAACAGATTTTTGTGCTTCACTATATAAAATCGTGAAAAATGCATGTATGTCGGATTGAGCTCTAGTTTTCTGTGCTTATTCCCCTGATTATTATCTAACTTTAATTAGTTTAGAACTTTTCAATTTGAGCAACAAAAGGTCTTCGAATAAATCAGTTTTTACCTGCTGATCTGTTTTGACAGATTTCTGCCATTATTTGCATTTGCCTCTTAATCTCTTTCTCTTTGAGTTCTCTTTGATCACTTGAGATTTTAGAAGGAATTGCTACAGTAGCTTGTGTTTTAATGGAAGTTTTACTTGTGTTGAAACTAAACCCAAAGACTTATTATCTTGAATACACTAATGTTGCTAATGAAGATTGTGTGAAGTTTTCTATGAAGGAAATTTTTAAGTGTAGGGAAGAATAATGTGATGAGATGAAGTATGGACAAAAGCTCAAGCTTGGGGATGCCACCCATGTCACCCCAAGAAATATTCAAGAGGTACAAGCGTCAAAGCTTGGGGATGCCCAAGGCATCGCCTTCTTTATCAATAAAAATCTCAGGTTTTCTTCCAAACACGTCATTTTTATTGTTTCATGCACAATTGTGTTGTTCTTGGAGCGTCTATGTTTTTTTTAGTTTTATTTTGTTTGGTTTGCTTAAATTAGTTGGTTGGAGCCCAACACACTTCTTTTGGAGAGAGACACACCCCGTTATTCATTGCCTAGAACACTCTAGTTTTCACTCTTATTGTTTTGTGAGTGTTCTCCTTTGCTAGCATTGCATTTAGCTATAGTTTTCGATTGGTGTTGGAAAAGAGTAGGAAGTTTCATGCTTATAGTGGTACAAAAGGAAGCTTGTTTTGACTGTGGCCTAGATTTTATCATGTCATGTTTGATATTGCTTTGACTTTATGCTTAGTGATTATTGCTGTAGCATGACTTGTTCCAAATAATTGAGATTACTTAATGTGCCTTGGAAGAATCATGCGTTGTTTTAGCATATAAAAGCATAATATTGTGGTATTCTCCTTCGATGCTTTATTTGGGTTGACTTGGCACATGCTTACACCATGTTAAGACTATGTACTAGTCACCTTAGCCTCTATGATCATTTTTTTTGACTTGTAATATCACTTTATGCTTTAATTAATAATGTTTTGTCGCTTTGCATGATTATGGCCATTAGTGCTCTCTTAGTTGGTCGCTCCCAGTCTTTTGCTAGCCTCCACATGTACTAAGTATGAGTTCCACTCATGCATCCAACCCCCAAGAAAACCAAGTTGTTCCATAGAGTCCACTATAAATTCCTATGCATGGTGTGTTACACCATTCCAAGTATATTCATGCTTTTATCTACCTTCCAAATTAAACTTGTTATGTGAAAATTAGTGATTAAAGCTCTCACAAACTTGATGGCACACTTTACTTTCTTGCACTTAATAAACTTGAACCATTGCGTCCATCTATGTTGCGTATATGCTTGCACTTTATAAGTTGAGAATTAGCAGAACCATGCTGTCATGGGGAACACTTTCAACATTGCACTTATTATTCAGTTGATATCATGTTCTTTTGTTTATGGATCCCGGCAGTGTGAAATAAAAGGGGAACTTGTAAGCTCATGGAGTTTTTATATGTGTTAGAGAAACGCCTAAGCGGATAGCCTAAGCCATGCCTAATCATGGTGGAAACTTGCAGCATAACCATAGTGAGCATTCTGTGAAGCATCCTCAATAAAAACCTATGCAAATAGCAAATAAAAAGATTGTTGAGATGCTCATTGTCTGTTGCCTTGGCATTTTGATATGGGATAGCTCATGTATCATGGGGCAAGGGGTACCCCGTTGGCGGTTCTCCATGATACACATGTACTTACAATGACAAGAACTTACTTGTGACTAAAGTTGAGTAGCATGAGGTCCGGTACTCGTAGGCAAGGGGCATGAGATTTTCGACTTATAAATTGTCAAGCATATCCTCATATTTGTTCACTTTAACCTTAATCACCTAAAGATGCTTATGATAGGGGTAATGAGAGCTGAAAGTTAATAAGTACCATAATTTTTGGAAGCTCTTTATGAAACTTGAAATCCCTGCTTCCCTCTTATGAAGGGCCTTTCTTTTTACTTTTATGTTTGAGTCTCCATCTTGTATCTTTATGCACCAATTGAGAGAGCATAGTGACCATTCTTAGTTTAATGTGCATTATCCCAAAACTTGTTGATTGATTTATAACTGTGATATTGCTTGTTCTTAAATTATTTGTATCTAGTCACCCTTATGAACTTTGAAGGTGTCCTATGCATTTATGTTTTGCTATACCATGAGGGACAAGCCGAATACCATTCTTATTATGTTTTCTATATGTGAAACAAGCAAACGTCTTTTAATGCATTGTTATTCATGAATCTTTTGTTTGTACCTTTTTCATGTTACAACATAGTTACTATGTCTTATTGTTAGAACTCTGTCTTTTATGTTCATGTTAGAGTACTTTGATCCTAGCTATCAATGTTTTACAAATACCTTGATCAAGATTGTGAGGGTGCATGTCACCTAAAAAATTATTCTTTTTTATCACTTACCTACTCGAGGACGAGCAGGAGTTAAGCTTGGGAATGTTGATACGTCGTAAACGTATCTATGATTTTTGATGTTCCATGCTTGTTTTATATCTACTTTCTTATGTTTTGTTCACACTTTGAGGTATTTTTATACATTTTCTAGAACTAACCTATTAACAAGATGTCGCAGTGCCAGTTGCCTGGTTTCTGCTATTTTTGGTTTCAGAAAAGCCAGAAAAGAAATATTCTTGGAATTGGACGAAACAAAAGCTAAAGTTCCTATTTTTTCCGACACGACACAGAGTACAAAGGAGAGACGGAGGGGAGCCAGGAGGCAGGCACACCCTAGGGTGGCACGGGTCACCCCTGGCCGTGCCACCAGGTGGTGTGGCCACCCTGGCCTACCTCTGGCATCGCCTCTTCGCCTATATATTCCCCCTGGGATGAAAACCCTATGTACCAGATCAGAATTCCATGAAAAGTTCCGCAGCGCCGCCGCCACCAAAGAGGAGATTCAGGGGACAAAAGTCTTTGTTCCGGCACCCTGCCGGGACGGGGAAGTGCCCCCGGAGCCATCTCCATCGACTCCACCGCCATCTCCATCGCCGTTGCTGATTCCCATGATGAGGAGGGAGCAGTTCACTCTCGAGGTTAAGGGCTCTACCGGTAGCTATGTGTTCATCTCTCTCTCTCTATGCATGATCTTATTGAGATCATGATCTTTGTAATCTATATATCTATTCTGCTACTCAAGTGCTTTAATGAATCTCTGCTTATCCCCACGTGTGTGAAGTTGACAGTGTGCACACCGTGTGACACTTTGGCTAAGCTTACATAAATACTTATCATGAGTATAATTTGAGTTGGATGTCTCTATGAGATTGTGGTGTTTGTTGGAACCATCTAGCACTCAAGGTGATAGTGAGGGGTTATCTAGATGGGGAATGCGAACTTTAAGGTGTGTTGTTATAGCCCTACATCGTCCAACCGAAGAGTAGTTCGGGGTAGCATCATGAAGAGAAGATATTTATATGAGTGTCCACTAGTGAAAGTATGATCCCTAGGCCTTGTTTCTAAGCATTGAAACACCGTTTACAATCAGTTATGTTACATGTTTGCTTACTGCCACTCTTATTTCAGATTGCAATTACCACATATAATCATCCATATTACTTGTATTTCACTATCTCTTCGCTAAACTAGTGCACCTATACATCTGACAAGTGTATTTGGTGTGTTGGGGACACAAGAGACTTCTTGTATCTTGATCGTAGGGTTGCTTGAGAGGGATACGTTTGACCACTTCCTCCTGAGTTCGATAATGATACGCTTAAGGGAAACTTGCTGTTGTTCTACAAACCTCTGCACTTGGAGGCCCAACACAGTCTACAAGAATAGAAGTGTGCGTCGACATCACATAGATAGAGTAATGGCAAGCATATCATACGGGTTTTTATGCATCCTTACCGCGGCAGCAAAAATTATTGTTAACATGGATGATTCAAATGAGTAAACCTTATTCCATGTCATGTAATCAACTCATAGGCTTGCCTTTGAACAATAAAGTATAATCATGTAAAATTGAGAGTGTGAGAGTTGTCATGAAAAACATATACACTAGAGTATCTCAATTCTCCCACATCAATAAATCAAGACTTTTCAAGGACTAATTTTCTATTCATCGCCCTTCAAGAATTTCAGTTCTTAAGTAACTGAGAGCATGCCAAAGATTTTAATTAGTTTATCGGGATGTAATGGACACTCGTGCCAACACCAAGGTTTTTGTTCCTTTTGCACAATGATTACTCATTTCAGCCAGAGGAGTGATTCCATCTGAACACGGCTACCTAGGAATGCCAAGAATCTTACCCATTATAGCATTGCTGCTAAATATGTTTAATCAACTCATAGCCGAAATCTAGGAGTTTCCTCCATGAATATCGTTCGTAGTCTAGCGGAGTTGTCGGCATCCCATGAAGTTTGATACGCATAAAGCTATATCATTCTAATGATTCATAAGTCAAACTTTGGCATGCTCACAAAAACCAGTAAACATTAATTCAATTGAAAAAATCCTTTTAAAGAGAGCTATCAAGTCAATCATTGTTTTCTGTGGTGTTGAGTGTCTCTAGAAATAAGCCTTCAAGACTAAACACTACAACACCCAAGCCTTCAGTTGTGAGACTTTTTCTTATTACAATTGTTTAGCAAATTTTTAGGCAAGACTTGGTTAACTACAAGAGCTGGAACAAAAAGCACCCAACTAAATACCCATGCAAACAAAATTTTACTACACTATAAAGACTCACTCCACTAATATAATGTCTTAACATTTACTACTAACTAGCATAGGTTTCTCAAACTTCAAAAGTGGGGGGTCCTAAAGACATACCTCTCATGATTGGTTCCACTTCTCTCTTCCCTTTTGATTTGCTTCTTGGAAACTCGAAGTGGATCACTCTCCTGCAAATATGTGAAAGCCACAAGGAGAATATAAAGGAAGGAAAAGGGAAAATAAAGATAAATGGAGAAATCTTTTTGTTGTTTTTGAGAGAGGGAATTAAAGAACAGAAAATTAGCGGCAAAGCTCGGCTAGAAAATCTTGAAAACAAATAGAATTAACTAAAGATAAAGTGTTGGGGAAACCAACACGAGTGCTTATAAACTCGAATTAAAACATAACCTCGAAATAAAAACAAATGAATGCCAAATAAATATAATGAGGAAACTTCCCCAAGCTTAGGATTTTCCAAGCCCTTCAAATCATTGTGGTAGTGGGAAAAATTCATAACTCCAGTTCACAAATTGAGTTGATAGATTACTAGTTGTTTCTCGGAGGTTCAAGGAGAGGTTTTGCATTCTCTCCACACTTCCTCCAAGTTCTTGGAAGTCTTGGTATGTAGCGAACCGGGTTGGTGGCTGCTCCTCGTCTTGGTCCTTTTCTTGGTCCTCTTCTTGGTCCTCATCCTCATCTGGAATCTCCTCCTCGAGTTGGTGTTGCTAAACCTGCAAGTCATATAGCAAACATCCTTCCTCGATAGAGAAAAGACCATTAGAGCGGGGTAGAGACGCTCAGCTCCAGCAATATGCAGGTAATAAACACCACCTCTCTTAGTGAGCATTCCACAAGCTTTTAAAGTAGAGAAACCAACACATCGCTTACCTAGCACTGGTTGCAACTTAGCTAGGTCGATGCCTAGGGTAATGGCAAGCACGGTGATGATGCATCCACCTGTGATTGGTCCTTGGCTTTGGGAGGATTGGTACTCCAGGTAGCATGCAAGAATTTCACCCAAGTTGAGTGAAAAGTTGATGTTGTTGAAAGCAGCTTTTGCAAGCACTAAGATTTCGTCCTCATTGAGTCTCGTGAACTCATTTCGTGCCAGCAAGATGTTAGCAATAATATAGAACAAATAGCGAATTGCAGGATGTTGAATATTCTTCCCCTTGCTCACTCTAGAAGTAAAGCTCATTCCATTATAATATTGTTCCAGGTAAGGGTCTAAGCCAGCAAAGGATGCGCGTAAGTCATTATCATTATTGCTCAGAAAATCAAAACATGCGCACCATTCATCTAGTGATAAAGCATAATTGTTGTTCATAAGTCGGAAAGAAATCATGTCCCCTCCATTCCATGCTTTAATGGTGCTTTGCAAAGAACTGAGAAATCCAAGAGTTAACTAGCGATAGTAGGCACATCATTGAATACAAAGTTTTGCAGGCCAACCCTATTGCAAAGTAAATTGAAGTGATTAGAAATATCGAGTTGATTCAATATAATGGGGCAAGCACACTTGGTTGCCTTCACTTCTCAGTTCTTGATCCCGTTGAAGTGATCATGTTGGAGCTCATCCTTGAATCGTATCCCCATGCGTTCTTGAGCAGTAGTCCGAGAAGTGCTAGTGGCGGCACGAGCACGAGTTTGGTTCCTTGTGTTCATCATCTAAAATAATAAGGAAAGACAAAAAATAAAACTTTTTGATCCAACAGTAATAAGCATAACATATTCCTCATCATAGCACACTAAAAAGTCCCCTCAAAATAATAATCTAGGCAAGAGAATCATATCAATTAGTTCATAGTAGGTCTCACCCTAGAGTGATAATGACAACAGATCGAGAATGAATTTGCAAAAAGTAATTGGAGGATCGGAGGAGAAACATACCGTACATCACTTGTGTGCGAGGAAATCGAACAAATTGAGTAGAGATGAAGATCTCTTTAGGTTTTGAGAGAGTTTGGAGGTAGAAGAGAGAGAAAATGATTGAAGTTTTGGGGTTGGAGGTACCTCCCGGGGCGATTTTGTGGTCATACGCAACTATACGGCCAGAACAATTTGTTCCCGCCATATAGTTGGTCTATTGTAAAAAAATTAGGGTTTTCACCTGGCGGCGCAACTATACGCCAGAACTATATGGACGGAACAATTTTTCCAGCCGTATAGTTGGTCATCAAACTTTCTGTACTTGGAAAAGAAATTTTACAAAGGCATGGATATCTATACAACCAGAACTATATGGCCGAATTTTTTATTCCCGCCATATAATTGGTCATTAAACCTTCAATACCTGGAAAAGAAAAATTCTCGATGGCAAAGATATCTATACGACCGGAACTATACGGCCAGAATTTTTATTTCCGGCGTTAAACCTTCAAAGAGAAATTTTTCGATGGCAAAGATATCTATATAGCCAAACTATATGGTCGGAATATTTATTCCCGCCGTATAGTTGGTCGTTAAACCTTCTGTAGTCATCAAAAAAATTCTATTTTTTTGAGGATTCTTTCTTATCCTGAAACTTAGTGAAACACCTTGTTTTTGACAAAAAAAATACAGTAAAAATTGTTGACCAACATCAGCATGTATAAAGCAAGATTTTTAGTACTATAGAACTTCTTCACCTCAACTGGAGTTTTCTAGCACTCTTTATTCAACATAAAACTAAAACTAAAACTTAAAAACTTTACTCAAACCTTTATTTCACATGGGTTGTCTCCCATGAAACACTCTTTTATGGTCAATAGCTTGACCTTGATGTTGCTCACTTAGGCTAGATGAGTGGAACACCCACTCCAAAATAGTTGGCCTTCAAAGTGATGGCCTCCTTTTCATCATGCTTGGCTTTCTTCTTCCTAGGAAAATGAATAAGAAAAGGATCCCGCGAAGGCAATTGAAGCTTCACATTCCTTTCATGTAGATTAATCAAAGCCTTAATAGTTCTTAAGAATGGACAACCTAATATAATAGGAGTAGTAGCATCTTCACGCATGTCAACAATAACAAAATCAATAAGAGCAGGACAACCTTTAATGTACACTAAAGTATTTTATTTAATCCCTATAGCTTGTTTGTAGGTAGAATCTGCAAGATGTAGTTTTAACTTGGTGATTTCAAAGGATCCAAGATTTAACTTATTAAAAAGACTTTTTGAAATTGTTGAAACGCTTGCACCTAGATCACAAAGTGCAGTTATCTCATTGGTTCCAATTTTAATCTTAATAGTAGGCCCAAATATATCAGCCAAAGATCCATTCAGGATTGCCTTGGCTGGGGATTTGAATATCTATTCCAATGTCACCAATCAAAAGAGGATATTCTTGTCTTAAAACTATATTTTGAGAAGGATTTTGACATGATTGAACATATTGCATTACTTGAGGTTCTCAAGGCTAGAGGTTTTGGAGAAAAATGGATAAAATGGATTCAGATGTTATTCAGTTCTGGCACTTCATCTGTTTTGCTGAATGGTGTTCCTGGGAAGAAATTTTATTGCAAACGAGGAGTTATACAAGGGGATCCATTATCACCACTACTGTTTGTCTTTGCTGCTGATTTGCTTCAATCTATCTTGAATAAGGCAATGAATCTGAATTTAATCTCTGCACCTCTTAATTGCCATGCATGCCCTGACTATCCTGTAATTCAGTATGCTGATCACACACTTCTGATCATGAAAGCTGATGCCAAAGAATTGATTTGCCTAAAATCTATACTAAACACCTTATCTGATTCAACTGGGCTGAAAGTCAATTATCAGAAATCAAGTTTGATTCCCATCAACCTGGACAGTGAAAGGGTGGATCACTTTGCAAAAACACTGAATTGTCTAAAAGCTACTTTTCCTTTTACTTACCTTGGTCTACCTTTAGGTCTTACCAAGCCCTCTTTAGAATATTTCATTCCAATGGTTCAAAGAGTGGAAAAGAGGCTAAGTGGAATAGCCAGCTTCCTCAATTATGGTGGTAAATTTGAAATGGTTAAGTCAGTATTATCCTCTTTTCCAATGTTCTACATGAGCTGCCTTGAGATACCACCAACTATCAAGAATCAATTGATCAAATATTTTAGAACTGCTTATGGAGAAAAAAAGGCTCTGAAAGTGCTGATGTTCAAGCAAAAGGATCTGCTCTTGTGGCTTGGGACAAAATCTGTAGGCCAAAGAAACAAGGAGGTTTAGATGTCCTTGATATAAGTATCCAGAATAATGAATTACTGTTAATTTTTTTGGATAATTTTTATAATGACCATGACATTCGTTGGGTAAAACTAGTGAAAAGTTCTTATTATGTGGATGGTTCTGTTCCTAGTCACTACATAGAAGGCTCATTCTGGTGGAAATCTCATCTCAAGCTAATTGATACATTCAAGGCCATGGCTAGAGGAAATCTGGGTAATGGTGATTCCATATTATTCTGGACTGATCTATGGGAGGAGTAGTGTCTTCATCACAAATTCCCTCATCTGCCATCCTTTGCAAAAAATACAAACTACACTATAAAAGAAGTGGTTCAAACTGAGTTCCTTGAAGATTTATTTCACTTACCCTTATCTCAACAAGCATTCAACAAGTTTGAGCAGATGGAAATGATTTGTCAACAAGCCTTGGTAAAGATTCAAGAAGGCAGAAAGGATAATTGCTCCTACATTTGGGGGAATAACAAGTTCATATCTCAAAAATCTTACAGAGTCATGATTGGGTATCAACCTACCCCCCCCCCCCCCCCCACACACACACACTTCACATGGATTTGGAATTCCTCCTGTCAACCGAAGCATAATTATTTTTTTGGTTATTACTTCAAGATCGTCTAAACACAAGGAATCTTCTTAGAAGGAAAAATATGCAACTCCAATCATATTCATGTGCTGTTATGGAATGTTCACAAGAAGAAACTCTTTCTCATCTATTTTGGACATGTCCCTTTGCTGAAAACTGTTGGGACTTTATTTGCCCACAAAGACACATGGGTTTATCAGTTTTCGAGGCCATTGAAGATATTAAGGGGAAATTGCAATTACCCTTTGCTATGGAAATCATCATTCTAGCGGCTTGGGGGATTTGGATTGTCAGAAATAATAAGATTTTCAATAATCAAAGGCCAAATTTCAATAGTTGGAAGGCAATTTATATAGATGAGCTAAGATGGATTAGCTTTAGAATCGAAAGAAACCTTGCTGAAAACTTCAAAGATTGGCTTCAATCTCATACTTAGATATCTTCTGTTTTCTTTAGTTAGATCTTTGTAAATAAGATTGTGTACTCATTATAAATATAAAAATTGCAGTGGGCTTTTGCTCACTGTTCATCCTCAAAAAAAGCTTTATAGGTAATTTTAAGCAATTTTCTTATATTCTTCCTCAAGCTCACGTACCTTTATTGCCACCTGATTAACGAAGTGTTGATACATAACTTCCTCATTTCCTTCACTTACCGGAATCTTGATATTGATCCTTTTTACAAGATCTTCAATAGTGTAACTTGGTGAAGGGCGTTACTATAATCAAGTTCTTCAGGCTCCTCCCTTTAGATTCTCATCATATTGAGGTCTTCAATAGGATTGGGCTCAACTTTACCTGCAAATTTAGCTAGAATGAGCATTTGACTCTCGGTTATCTTACCTAGATGTACCTCAACAATCCTCGTTCTTTCTTGGAAGGCTTGCAAATCATTCCTCAAACTTACAGCTTGGTTAGATAATTTACCAAGCATAGCATCATGGTTCTTCGTTATTCTAACAAGGATATTGTTTTGCTCATTTTGTGAGTCTATGAAGGACTTAAGTGTTTCTTGGAGACTACCATTACTTGTTCACATATTATTATTAGAGTTACCTGCAGGACTAGAATAATGTTTCTGAAAATTGGGATTATAATTGTTCTTCCAAGCAGGGTTATAATCATTACGAGGTATGAAGTCTATTTCTTCAATATTTGATTCTAGGATAGCTCTTACCTCGTTTTCCTTAGCTTTTATGGCTAATATGAGCTCATCCATCTTAGCATTGAGTTCTTCATTTTCTAGTGGTGAGACGGAGTTCACCTTCTTCGTGTTTGATCTACCCACGTGCCACTGGGCATGGTTGTCTTGCATATTATCTAGCAGCTGCTTTGCTTTGGTAATATGTTTGCCCATGAATGTTCCTCCAGTTTCATATCAAGCATAGACTTAGACATGGGGTTAAGAGCATTATAAAATAAATGGAGAATTAATCAATCTTGCATCCCAAGACTGGGACAGTTTCTCATGCATTCTTTAATTCACTCCCATGCAAGCGCTAGTGGCCCACGCTCTTCCTATCTAAAACCAGTAATATCAGATCTTAGTTGCATAGTTTTTGCAGGTGGCAAAGCTTTAGTCATAAATAAAGAAGTACACTCCACCCATGATCCAATAGTATTTCTAGGCAAAGATAGCAACCATACTTTTTCTCTTCCTCCAAGAGAGAATGGAAATAAACGTGTTTTGACCGCATCAGGGTTAACATCTTTTATGCGCATCATATCACATATTTTAGTGAAAGTATTCAAGTGCATACATGCGTCCTCAACAGCAGAGCCTCCAAATTGATTCTATTGAACCAAACTTAAATAATGGGGCTTAATTTCATAATCATCAGCAGCTATTGCTGGCTGAGTAATAGGAGTACACAAATAATCATTGTTGGGAGTTGCAATCTCCCTAAGTTTTTTTAGCCATATTTCCTATGTTTTGGGGTTTTCTTAAATAAAGACTTATGATAGTAAAAACAAGAATTTAAATAGTAACTAATTTTTTTGGTTTTTCAAATAAAGACTGAAAGCAAACTAACAAAATTAAAAACAAGAATTAAAACTAGCAAGGTTCCTACTAACCTCACCAGGGTAGTTATTACTTCCCTGGCAACAGCGCTAGAAAAAGGGTTGATACCTTTGATCTAGATTACAGATGTAGTATAGCTCTTTTTCCCTAGTAGACCTATGTTATGGAATCCTCAGGAAGCAGAAAGCATAGTGAAGTTACTTCAATGGACCTTCGGGAGTTTTAGAATTCTTTTTGTGTTTTACCAGACTAAGAGTTTGATGTCTTTTGTTGTTGTCGATGATGGAGAGAGAGGGCCTAGGGATTTCGGTTTCACCTATAGCTATGCAAAACATCTGATGGGAATAAAATATGATAATAAAGTATGCATGTAATTGTTAGAGCAAGATAATTATATGTGGGCAGTGCATCCATAATTGCTATTTCCTCCGCAACCGCTTATAGAAATAACCTACTAGTCTCATCCATAGAAGAAATAGAACTAATGATATGCATAGTGATGTCACTGTTAATCCCAAGTAAATCCCTCACATACAGCCATACTACCCCTTATGTCACTAGGGTTCCCAACCTGCAGATCAGTCATTACTCATACTCCCTATATCTGGCACAATCCTCGGGGTCTTGGGTACCTGAAAAGTCCTTGGATTGAGGCAAGATAGGATACAATAATCATCATGTCATACAAACTAATACATGATCCCGTCTATGATAAATAACATGCACAAAAGCTACATGGCTAGGCCGAAGCCCTTAGCCCAAAGAGAATTACTCACGCATAGAGATGAAATCAACGATCATAAACATTGCAATGGAAATCATGAGACTGATAAAAAATAGTCTTACAATGTCGCCAATCGAAGATGAGATCTACTATTACAAGTGGTGGAATATGGCTATGGTGGTGCAGAAGGGTTTAGAGATTAGATCTAAGTCTATTCCTCCAGCAGCTCTTCAGTATGGTGGATGCAGGTTTCTGGGGGCTACTGGCGATCTGGTGTGGGCTTGTTTCTTGTCGCCCGAAGCCTCTTTATATAGGGGTCCCTTCATGAAAGTTGTTCTATTTGACCTAGCGGTGTCGATGGCAACTATACGACCGGAACTATATGGCCAAAATTTTATTCCCGCCATATAGTTGGCCGTTAAAGCTTTTGTCTCCACTTCACGACCCCTAGTTTCTTCGGGTTGTTGGAAATATCGTATCTTTGACTTTAATGTTGTGATTCCCATCATCAAACGTCATTATCTGCATAGGAAAATAGAAAGAAAGGATTGCATACCCCTTTGATCATTAGGCATTAGTGGCAGGGTTTAGAGAAATATTTCATCAAAAATATGAATAATATCCAGTTTAAATGTGGACGTAGATGGCTATATTTCATAGCCATCAGGAACCCCCTGTGCCAGATTGATAAGAACTATGCTCTACTCAAGTGGAGCCCTCATCTTCATAGCAAGCTCCTATTGATGAAGCCAATGATGACGCAAGTCAAATACAAGATGATAACCCTCACCATGTTGATCATGATGGAAGCTCCGGGCCAGACTATCCGGCCTCTCCATTGACCGGATTTTCCAGCCCTACGCGGTTAATTGCACAAGGCAGATTCACTGAGTCATCCTCAAGATCATGTCAGTGTCTCTCAAGAAGTATGACTAATCAATACCAAGATCCACATGTGCCTCATGATGACTGATGATCAAGGTCAAGCGAAAGGTCAAGACGAGGACCAAAATGATGAAGAGATCCCCACAAGAAACAACAAGGATATCGAAACTCGTCGCAAAGCTAGAGTGGATAGAATGTTGGAAAGAAGAGACCACACTCTTGAAAATATTCTTGGTGATCTAAGGAGTAGAATGTCCACTCCATCTCAATTGAAGCATTTTGGTGAGCATCAAGCTCATATATACATGGTGGAGCCCAAGAAAGTATGGGAAGCTCTTGAAGATTTGGATTGGTTAGACGCCATGCATAATGAGCTCAACAACTTCGAGAGATTTTTTTGGAAGTTAGTAGAAAAGCCCAAAGAGTGCCGCAATGTTATTGGCACTAAATGGATATTCAAGAAAAAGCAAGATGAACATGGAATTGTTGTGAGGAACAAGGCAAGATTGGTAGCTCTAGGGTTCTCTCAAATTTAAGGCATTGATTATGGAGAGACCTATGCTCCCGTGTTAAAGGACATTTATTGTCCTAACCGGTTTTGGTGTTCGTTAACAACTTGGGGACACTTTTTACCATGTGCTAATTATTTTAGGTTGATCTACTGAAAAGTGAAAAGTCCACAGTAGCAGGAAGTTTCCCTGGGGGAAACAAAAGTCTGATGAAAAGTTCAGACCGGGATCTCTGGTGTGCACCGGAGTTTTGGCCCAAACGTCTGGAGTGGATCGATGCTGGAACCCTGGGTCGTTCTAACTAGGGGTCTGGAGACAGACCAGAGATTGTTCAAAATCTCTGGTGTGGAGTCATAGGCCAGAGTCTCTGGTGTGCAAACTTCAGAGTCTCCGGTGTTCCCGGGTCCAGAGTTTTGGCCAAGTCTCCAGAGGGACGTTCAAGACTAGGTCCAGGACACTCTGATTGGGGGTCCGGAGATCCGCTAGAGATTGGTAGGAGTCTCCGATGTGAGCTGCTGGCAGACTTGAATCTCCGGTCTCCAGACCGGAGTCTCCGTTGTGGAAACCCCCCAACGGGCAGAAAACGGTCTGGAGCAGTGGGACTATAAATAGGGGACCCCATCCCCTACCTTTGGCTGCTCGTTTTCAGAAAATGAAGAACACCATTTGAGAGCCACCAAATATCCAAGATCTCCCTCTCCAACCACCCAAAATCCCTGATCTTTGGGGAATCAAAGGAGGAGGCCTTGATCTACAGCTTCACCAAGAGAGATCTTCATTCCCCTCATTTATTTGAGGGCTCCTTGCTCTAGGGTTTCATTGGAAACCCTAGGCCTTGATTTGTTTCTTACAAGTTTGTGTTTGACTGTTGTGACAGCTTGCTTGGATTTGGGAGCCTCCGATTCAGTTGTGGATGTGTGCCTCGAATTTGTTGTAAAGGTGCCGGTTTCCACCTCGAAGGTTACCAATATAGTGGAAGAGTGAATCGATCCCCTTGGGGTGAGGTTCATTGGAGAACAAGGGAGGCCTTTCGTGGCGTTAGTGGTTTGAAACCACTCCTCTCCAAACGCAGATGTACTTCCCCTCAAAAGGAAGGAATTGAAGGAAATATTCCTTGTGTCTCCACGTGCTTCATTTCGGTTACCTCTATCCTTTACTGCACCTTACTTATATATTGCTGTTGCTTAGCTAGTTGTGCTTGTGTGACATATAGGTAAATTCACCTTAGTTGCATATCTAGAGAATTTACCTTTTTGTCTCAAAGCCTAAATTGAAAAGGAGTAAATTTCAAGTAGCACCTATTCACCCCTCCCTCTAGGTGCCCATACGATCCTTTCATCGTGGATTGCCTTGAGTCTATTCGTATCCTTCTTGCATATGTTGCACATCATAACTTTAAATTGTGACAAATGGATGTGGAAAGTGCTTTTCTAAATGGTCCATTGCAAGAGTTGGTGTATGTTAAGCAACCCCCAGGATTCGAGGATCCCAAGTTTACAAATCACGTCTACAAGCTTGATAAGGCGCTCTATGGGCTTAAACAAGCTCCACACATGTGGTATGAGCACCTTAGAGAGTTGTTGTTTGACCGTGGGTTTGAAGTTGGGAAATTTGATCCCACTCTTTTTACTAAGAAAGTTAGAAGGGAGCTTTTTGTTTGCCAAATATATGTTGATGATATTATCTTTGGTTCGTCTACCAAAGCTTTTAATGATGAATTCTCAAAGCTTATGATTGATAGGTTCTGGATGTCTATGATGGGAGAGTTGAGGTTGTTCCTTGGCTTTGAGATCAAGCAAGTAAGAGGAGGAACCTTGTTCAATCAAGCCAAGTATACTCAAGACTTGCTCAAAGGGTTCAACATCAAACACCTAAATGGATCTCCTACTCCCATGGCAACCAAGACTCATCTTTAACTAAATCCAAATGGTAAATATGTGTATCAAAAGGAATACCGGTCTATGATTGGTTCTTTGCTTTACCTTTGTGCATCTAGACCTGATATAGTGTTAAGTGTAGGAGTATGTGCAAGATATCATGCAGTTCCTAAGGAAAGCCACTTGATGGCGGTCAAAAGAATCTTTCGACATTTGGTTCATACCCCAAACTATGGTGTGTGGTATTCTAGGGGCTCAACATTCTCTCTTTGTAGGTACACAGATTCAGATTGGGCTGGTGACAAGGATGAAAGGAAATCAACCTCTGGGGACTACCCATTTCTTGGTAGGTCATTTGTGCGTTGGTCCTACAACCTGAAGCCGAAGAAAAATTGTATATCTCTCTCCACTGCTGAAGCCAAATATGTGGTAGCCGCTAGTGCATGCACTCAATTTCTATGGATGAGGCAAACTTTAAAGGAATATGGTGTCCATTGTAACAAAGTGCCTCTTTTATGTGACAAGGAAAGTGCTACCAAGATTGCCTACAACCCAGTTGATCATACAAGGACAAAGCATATTGAGATTCGTCGGCATTTCATTAGATATCATGTAGCTCGAGGAGATATTCAGCTATCTTATGTTTCAACCAAAGACCAATTGCAGATATTTTCACTAAGCCTCTTGATGAAGCAAGGATTTGCTATTTGAGGAATGAGCTAAATATCGTAGATTCAAGGAGTTTGACTTCATCATCTTGCATACTCACCTATATCTTGATCCTTATTTGGTTTAGGTATGGGCATGGATATAGGGGAGTGCGGTCCTAGTCCATTGGGCTATCACTCCCCCCATAATGCCAAAAGTAGCAATGTCATACTAGTTATATCATTTTATGATATGTGGGCTTCAATGACGAGTAGTGTCTATGAACTCAGGATATATCCTCGCGGTGTCCTGACACATATACTCAAACATGGTGGCTACAATGACCGACCCTCTCATGGAGATGATTTGTTTCTTTTATTAGATTTGCTTGCATATATTCTTAGTCGGTTGTTCCATGGCTTTATTTTCAACCCTCTTGCGTTTTATGGTATTCACAGAATGACATCTTATCCCGAGCCTTATTCCCTCCCCTAAAGACATGCTTTCTATCATATATGTCCTCATACACTTAACTTGGCAGTTTTGGTCAAAGAGGGTTAGAGTTTCTAGTGTTTTCACACCGGAGTCTTCGCTCAGTCTGGAGTTTCCGGTCCCACGGACCGGAGTCTCCAGTCTGAGACGGTTTCGGGCACTAAGTTAAGGGAGGCCGGAGTGAGAGAAACACACGGTTTTCTTTCTTCCATCCCTGACCTCCCCCAACTCTCATGTCTCCTCCTCCTCCAAAACCTCCACCCTGTGGCCCTTGTGCCACTAGGATCCGTCGTGCCGCTAGCCTCCTCCACCCTCGCCATGCTTGGGTCATTCCCCATGAGTGGATTCACTCCATGGATGAATCTGGTATAATTTTCCTCTCACCATGAACCTAGGGTTCATCCCCTTTGATTATTTTAAGATTGTACCATTTTCTTCTATTGGAAACTCATATTTGCGGACACTCCTCTCAAATTAGCTCCATTACCTTGCTCGATCTGCTCAAAATAAGCCTCTCGCGCCCTCCTTTGTGCAACCCGATATTTGGACCAGAGTTTCTGGTCTCTCAGACCGGAGACTCCGGTGTGCTTCTGCACAGACCGGAGATTCTAGTGTTGCACACCGGAGACTCCGGTGTGGTTTGCCTCTAACACATCTAGCAAGACTTTGTGGCTGATGTCTTGGATCTTGGAAATATACGCTTATCTTCCTGCTTCCCCCTTACACTATATTCACAGGTGGCTCTGGTTCTCGTCGTGCACCTCGCACCAAGGCCAAGGCCAAAAGGGCGGATCCTCAATATGATGAAGCGGTTGGCCACTATGTGATTCCGCCCTCTAATCGAAGGCAGCAGGCCATAGATGCTTCCCATATGCGAAGGGAAACTGAGCGGATTGAGAATGAGGCCCGTGCCAAGAGAGCCAAGTATGACAACCTGCAGTCCTTAGCCCACATGTCCAAGAAAGAATACCGTGAGCTGCGCAAGATGAGGTTCTTTGACATGCCAACAACCAGCGATGACCCATGTTATTAGAGGAATGATCAAAAGGTGTCCATGAAGGATATCTATCACAAACTCACCAAGTCCTCATTTCGTCTGTAGAAGTACATGGATTTTTCCTACATGCGTGCACATGCCTAATTCACGGAGGCTCTTTGGATCACTGAGAAGCTTGGGATGCATAATCTTATGAAGCTCCATGAGGACTACAATGTTACCCTTGTCCAACAATTTTATGCCACAATTGTATTTTATCGTGATGAGGCAAGGACCATGACATGGATGACTGGTAACATCCACTACACTACAAACTTCTATGATTTTCCAGAGCCATTCACCAGACCTTCAGTGGTATGTCTATTCCTATTAGTAACCGCATGCATGATGCCGCTCTTGGTGAAGACAAAGCAAGCTTGCATATCTCTATGGGAGTAATGCCACATTTGGGGAGTCCAAGGGAGTCAAGACTCTCTATAATTTTTTGTTGAGGATCTTTCGCCACACCATTGCTCCAAGTGCTAGAAATGATGATGCTATCTGGGTTGGGCTTGTCAACTTGCTCCATCATGCTCACAAGGTGGTTTGTGCTGGGCCTACTGCTGAAGGATACAAATTGACATCATGGACTTCATTTTTGAGGAGATGCATCATGCCATACTTCTCAGAAAATCTCCTCCATATGCAACTCTTGTGATGAGGATCATCAACACTCAGCCTCATGGTTCACCTCTCGCCCTTCCTCCTAACCTTGAAGAACATGTTTCCGTGGCCCTCCAAAAGAAAGGGAGGATGGGCCCAGCTCCTAGACAGCACTATGCTAGGGAGGGCGAAGAAATTTCTGAGGCTGAGTGGGCTCCCACTCCTCCAAGGGGCTCTAGGAGGAAGGCTGCCTCCAATGTTCCTATGCCACCTATCAATCACGAGTATGTCCAGGAAAAGTTCAAGAAGGCATTCTTTTGGGAGAAGACACTGTGTTGCATGAATGTGGATATTCGCAAAGAACAACATGCATCTTACAAGAGCAACCACAGAATTGAGAAGCTTCTTAAAGAGATCAAGGCTCAAGGTGAAGAGGAACAAGAGGAGGAGTACAATGATGAGCTTGGGGCTGAACCGTCTGAGGAATCGGATCACACTCTCTCCTTTGGTGCATGGAACGCAAAGAACAACAACCTGGTTGATTGGAGGACCTTCTCTGAGGTCATGTATGGCTTTGTTTCTCAGGATGCATCCTCCTCCCGCCCTCACGGCAAAGGTCCCAAGGCTCCAGGTGGTGATGATGACTATGAGGAGGATGATGACGACGAGTGACTCCTTTGGGGCGCTAGACTGGTCTTTTCCCTTTTCAGCGTCTCGTTGCCAGAGGGGTATAAGATCTCTATTAGGATCATCCGGGGTTTGCATGGGTTGGGAATTAGGTTGCTTCTTACTTGGTAATGCCATTTTACCTTAAATTTTGAACATTTGCTTCTTAGTTGCTTCTTATGTGAAACTATCTCCTCTTCATATGGACATGCTATGCCCGATTCATTATTGTAATGTTAAAGACTCAGGTGGTAATCTCTCTACTCTATGCGAGCCTTTACTTTCTATTCCCTGATATGCTTTGTATTACATGAATATCTTGCTACACATCCTCAGGGGGAGCATAATTATGTTACTCGTTTTAATAATTTCATGCAAAACCTCTTGTTGTCATCGAACACCAAAAAGGGAGAGATTGAAAGGACATTTATTGTCTTAGTCAGTTTTGGTGTTTGTTAACAACTTGAGGTCATGTTTTACCGTGTGCTAATAAGTCAGGTTAATCTACTGAATAGACAAAAGTCCACGGCAATTGAAAGTATCCCTGGTTGAAAAAAAGTGTACATGGGAGGTTCAGACCGAAATCTCTGGTGTGGACAGACCAGAGTCTCCGGTGTACCCACACCAGAGTTTCGGCACAAGTATCTAGTGTGAACAAAAAGACCAAGTCTGAGTCAATCAGTATGGGGGTCTGGAGATTGTCCAGAGATGGACCAGAATCTCCGGTGTGAAGTCACATGCTGGAATCTCTGGTGTGCAAAGACCAGAGTCCTTGGTGTCCACATCTAGAGTTTTGGCACGACTCTCCAGTGTGCCCCTCGAAAACACCCTCGGGTCATTCTAAATGGGGGTCCAGAGATTGTCTGGAGATGGACCGGAATCTCTAGTGTGAGATGTTTGCAGAACGGAATCTCCGGTCCCTAGACCGAAGTCTCCCGTGTGGAACTTCCCCAACGGGCAAAACACGGTCTGAAAAGGGTGGGGCTATAAATAGGGGACTCCATCCCCTACCTCAATCTGCTCGTTCCCCAACCTCAAGAACCCTAAAGCTGAGCCACCAAATCAACAAGATCTCCCTCTCCAACCACCCAAAGTCACTGATCTTTAGGGAATCGAAGGAGGATGCCTTGATCTACATCTTCACCAAGAGAGATCCTCATTTCCCCCTCATTCACTTGAGGGCCCCTTGCTCTAGGGTTTCATTGGAAACCCTAGGCCTTGATTTGGCTCTTACAAGCTTGTCTTTTGATTGTTGTGACAACTTGCTTGCATTTTGGAGCCTCCAATTCAGTTGTGGAAGTGTGCCTCGAACTTGTTGTAAAGGTGTCATTTTCCACCTCGAAGGTTACCGATATAGTGGAAGAGGGAATCCATCCCTTTGGGTGAAGTTCACCAGAGAAGAAGGGAGGCCTTTTGTGGCGTTGGTGGTTTGTAACCACCACCTCTCCAAATGCAAATGTACTCCCCCTCAAAAGGAAGGAACTACGAGAAATCATCCTTGTGTCTCTACATGCTCCATTTTGGTTACCTCTATCCTTTACCACACTTTACTCTTATCTTGCTCTTGCTTAGTTAGTTGTGCTAGTGTGACATATAGGTAAATTCACCTTAGTTGTATATCTAGAGAATTTACCCTTTGTGTCAAACCCTAATTTGAAAAAGAGTAAAAATTGAAGTAGCACCTATTCACCCCCCCCTCTAGGTGCCCATATGATCCTTTCACCTACGGTTTATTACCAATATCGGGAGGCAAAGGGACTCGAAGAGATCATCACATAGAGGGCACTTGCGGAAACTAGGAGTCGACAAGTCTTGCTAGAGGCCGCTACCGACTATCATCTCTAGTCGGAAAGTCACTGAGCTACAACTTTGACTGAATCATTACTGAGTTGTGTCCGGCTTATCGTAAGTCTACGGGATCGCACATTTAAGAGAGTGGGACTAGGCGGATGTTGATCCGAATATCACAAGCCATCAAGTTGGACTTGTTCGGACAGGGACACGTGTCAATGGGTTGGACCCACTTTGACTAGGGTTAGGGTTTAGGACCGAGGGACACAAGTGTTGTGTGCACTCACCTACTTGCCTATATAAAGGAAGGTGGGTGGTGGCGGACAAACAATCTAGTGCTACTTCCTATCGTTTTGCTAGACTTGGCAACCACCTTCCTTTCCCGCAGCGGCAAGACCGAGACTAGCATCTCTCTTGCTGTTGTTCTACCTTGTATGTGTGTGTGACAGTAGAGGCATCACACCTGTGGTGCTCGTAGGCGATGTTGGGAGGAAGCATAGTCGGAGGCGAGGAGGAGCACGGAGCCGGCATCGAGGTGGTCCCAGGATCGAGAAGTTCACTAGAGCCGGATGAGACGAGGGGAACGTACGGCACCTCCGCGACGCGCTTCCTCAGCTTCCGCACCTACACATAGAGAGGTACAAACTATTGCCTCTGACCTTGGCCAGATCTTGGGGTGGCATGCCGGAGACCTCGCCAGAGCAGAAAAGTTTTTGTTTTCATCCTGGCTCTGCGCGTTGCCCTACAGTGGTATCAGAGCATCGGCTCTAGGTTATTAGCCTAGTTCTTGCGCATGAGATGTGCTGGTAGGAAAGATTGGATCTTTCTCGTTGTTTTTGTTTTGCCTTTTTGATCTGTTTTGATCTAGGGTAGTGGCTAGATCTAGTTTGTCTTGGCCAAGAAGTTGGTCAAAATTGGTCCAGATCTGAGTGGAGGTCACGTGGATGATGTCCATGATCAACCACTAAAGTTGCTTTTCTTGTTGGACAATAATAGGATAGATGTACCCTGTCAAAAGTTACAGCTAAAAGTTAGCTGGTGTGAGTTGGAAAGGTTCCGACTTGCAAGTTTTAATTGCTTCTTTTTCCCTTAAAGAAGGTCTAGTCGGATTACCCCGCCATTTGCTGCAACACTACAAGTCGGGCATTTTTGGTTAGTGGGCTCATATTGATGGGGCAATGCCAATTCGCTCCGATAAAGTGTGAGATATTTTGGACTCTCTCAAGCAGGGAACTTGGTAGCTAGATGGAGCGATCACAATAGTTGTGGGCTTAGGGGTAAGGAGGGTTATCATAAAATCCAACAGGAATTAGATCGAGATCTGATTGGCAAGGTGTTGCCTACTCGGAAGGTTTTCCAACTAGTAGTGATGCATTGGCTCACTAGTCTAGGATCCTGAATCACTGTCGATTGTCGGTGGGATATCAGTCTCAGTGGAAGTGTGCATGATTAAATAGTTTAATCTGCCTTCTCCTATTACAAATACATTGTCTTAAGTGTTTCACATCTTTCGTTTGTAGATGGCACCAACTAGCACCGTTTATATTTACAATTTTGCGTTGCGTACGATCCTTGAGAAGGATGAGCTAAATGGAACAAACTTTACCAACCGGTATTGTAACTTGAGAATCGTTCTCAAGCAATAAAAGAAGGAACATGTCCTTGATAATCCGATTCCAGACGAGCTAGGCACTGATGAGCCTAACGCTATAAGAACCGCCTTGCGTCGGGCTCAAGATGAGTCGACGGAAGTCGGCTGCCTTATGCTTTCTCACATGGAGCCAGAACTACAGAAGCAGTTCGAGAATGTTGAGGCGTACGATATGATCGTTGCGCTCAAGAGCATGTTTGAGACACAGGCTAGGACGGAGAGGTACAATGTCTCTAGAGCCTTGTTCAGGTGCAAGCTGAAAGATGGAGATCCACTAGGACCACACATGATCAAGATGGTCGGATATGTGTAGTCCTTGGATTGTCTGGTTTTTCCCTTGAGCAAAGAGTTTGCTATAGACATTCTCCTGAATTCTCTTCCTAGTGCTTATGGTCTGTTCATTTCGAACTACCATATGCATGTTATGGACAAGAAACTAGCAGAACTTCAAGGGATGCTCAAGACAACAGAGGCTGGCATCAAGAGAGGTGGCACTAGTCAAGTGTTGATGGTGTTGAACACTTCCAAGATCAAGAAGAAATCTTGGTCTAAGAAAGCCAAGCCAAAGGGAGACGACACAGTGGATCCAAGTCCTAGCGACGACTCAATGACTGGCAAGCCGGCAAAACCTCCAGGTATAATATGCTTTTACTGTAAGGCGGAGGGTCACTAGAAGAGGAATTGCGACAAGTACAAGGCGGATAAAGCCAGGAGTGGAAGTATGACTTCCGATCTAGGTACACTTGTTGTGAATGTTATAGACATTTATCTTGCCGAATATGATACCGGATCGGTTGTTCATGTGTGCAACTTGATGCAGGGACTACTAAGGCATAGGAGCGTGGCAAGAGGGGAGATTGACATCAGAGTCGGAAACAAGGCAAGAGTTGCTGCATTAGCCGTAGGGACGATGCAACTCCAATTACCTTCAGGATTTGTACTAGAACTGAATAAATGTTATTATGTTCCTATACTAAGATGAAACATCATTTCTGCCTCATGTTTGATGGAGTAGGGTTATGAATCAAGTATTAAGAACACTGGTTGTTCCTTTTATTTGAATAATTTGTTTCATGGCTATGCATATGTCCAAGCTGGACTTTTTGTGCTTGATCTTGAATGTAAAACATTCTATAACTTGAATGCTAAAAGGTTGAAGCCGAATGATCTTAGTTCTACTTATCTGTGGCACTATTGCCTTGGCCATATCAGCTGGAAACACATGCAGAAGCTCCATGGTGATGGACTCCTGGATTCGTCCGGCTTGGAGCCGTTCAATACATGCGAGTCATGTTTGCTGGGGAAGATGACCAAGACACCTTTCGCAAAGATTTACGAGAGGGTGTCCGACTTGCTGGAACTGATACATAGTGATGTATGCGGTCCATTAAGCATGACATCTAGAGGTGGTTATGAGTATTTTTTCACATTCATGGATAATCTCAATAGATATGGTTATGTCTACCTGATGAAATCCAAGTTAGAGACCTTTGAAAAGTTCAAAGAGTTTTAGAGTGAAGTGCAAAACCAACTAGGCAAGAATATTAAGTTTCTGCGATCAGATTGTGGAGGCGAATATATGAGCCATGAGTTTGATGACCATCTCAAGAGTTGTGGAATAGTTCCACAGCTCACCCTGCCAGGAAAATCAGAGGAATGGTGTGTCGGAAAGGCAAAACCGAAACTTGTTAGACATGGTGAGGTTGATGATGAGTAATACAGATCTACCTTTATAATTCTAGGGATTTTTTCTAGAGATGGCAACGATAACACTAAACAAAGTACCATCGAAGTTGGTAGAAAAGACACCACATGAGATGTGGACGGGCAAGAAGCCAACCCTGGATTTTCTTAAGATTTAGGGGTGTGAAGCTTTTGTCAAGAGGTTACAATCTGAGAAGCTTAGCCCCAAGTCGGATAAGGTAGTTTTCATAGGCTACCCTAAGGAAACTTTGGGTTACTATTTTTAAAACAGAGAAGAGGGCAAAGTGTTTGTCGCTCGAAACGGGGTCTTTCTGGAGAAAGAGTTTCTAAGCCAGAAAGGTTATGGGAATAGGTTGAACCTCGAAGAAATTCGGGATTCACTGACTCGGGACGAGTTGACAACCTTGGAGGTTGAGTCAGACGTTGTGCCTAAGTCGGCAAATGCACCAGAGCCACAAAGATCAGCAAGACTACATGGAGACGTACTTATTCTTGACGACGATGAGCCAACTACCTATCAGGATGCGATGGGAAGTACTGATTCCGAGTCATGGCTTGGAGCCATGAGATCTGAGTTAAAGTCCATGGATGACAATCAAGTTTGGAACTTGGTTGATCTGCCAGATGGTGCAAGATCCATCGAGAGCAAATGGGTCTTTAAGAGGAAACCTGACCAAGACGGAAATATTTTTGTCTATAAAGCACGACTTGTCGCGAAAGGGTTCCGACAAGTTCAAGGAGTTGATTACGATGAGACCTTCTCGCCAGTAGCGATGCTTAAGTCGGTTAGGATCATGTTAGCACTAGCTGCATATTTCAATTGGGAGATATGGTAGATGGATGTCAAAACAGCTTTCCTTAATGGAAATTTAACCGAGGACATGTATATGATATAGCCCAAGGATTTTGTCAATCCGACTAGTCCCAACAAAGTTTGCAAGCTTCAGAAATCCATCTATGGATTGAAGCAAGCAAGTCGGAGTTGGAACATTCGTTTTGATGAAGTGGTCAAATCGTTTGGCTTCATCAAAAGCGAGCAAGATTCTTGTGTATACAGGAAGTTTATTGAAAGCTCAGTTGTTTTTCTGCTACTGTATGTAGATGACATATTGATAGTCAGAAACAACGTTCTGATGTTGCAAGAAACCAAGGATTCTTTGGAAAGGTGTTTCCAAATGAAGGATTTGGGTGAGGCGGCATTTATACTAGGAATTAAGATCTATAGATATAGATCTAGGAGACTCGTAGGTTTGAGTCAGAGTACATATCTGCATAAGATATTGAAGAGGTTCAATATGTATTCAGCCAAGAAGGGGTTCTTGTCGATGGCGCATGGAATCTGACTTAGTAAGACTCAATGCCCAGCGTCGGCTGATGAGTGAAGTCAGATGGAGATGATCCCTTATGCTTCGGCAGTAGGATCGATCATGTATGCGATCATATGTACTAGGCTAGATATTTCTGCTCTAAGTGTAATGAGTAGATATCAGTTGGATCCTAGCGAAGGCCACTGGACAACATTAAAGAATATCTTTAAGTACTTGAGACGTACTCAAGATGAGTTCATAGTCTATGGTGGTGAGGAAGATCTAGGTGTAAAGGGTTACACGGATGCTAGCTTCTAGACCGACCTGGATGACTCGCGCTTGCAATTCGGCTATCTGTTCATAGTAAATGGAGATGCAATGAGCTGGAAGAGTTCCAAGCAAGAATTGGTGGCCGATTCAACTATGGAAGCTGAGTACGTTGTTGCCTCAGAGGCGGCAAACTAAGGGGTTTGGATCAGAAATTTTTTGATTAAACTCGGTGTTGTTCTGACTTCATCCAGTCCGTTAGACATGTACTGTGACAATACTGGTGCTATTGCACAAGCTAAGGAACCACAGGCACACCAGAAGAACAAGCACATACTTAGGAAATTCACCTGATTCGGCAGTTCGTAGATCATGGATAAATTAAGCTATGCAAGGTACACACAGATGCAAATGTTGCAGACATGTTGACCAAGCCGCTTCCACAACCTAAGTTTGAGGCACACGTAAGAGCGATGGGCATGAGATTCCTAAGGACTGTAGATTCCCGGGTGTTCGACTCTGGTGCAAGTGGGAGACTGATAGGAAAGATGCCCTAGAGGCTCACATTCCGCCATGTATTTGTAACCTAGAATCCGTCTTAGAGCTAGTTGTATGTGTCACTGCAATTGTTGCAGGTCTGGAACCACATGCTCATATCTAGCCCTAGCCAGTTTGTCCTTAGTCGTTTGAGGTTGAGAGGGAAACCCACTACCGAGACTAATTTGTAAGTTGGAAGATGACAATGTTTCATGTGTCATGAGCATGGAGATGCTATCCGCCTTACATTGGATAGTTAGAAGAGGTACGATAGCCGGATCGATCCAAAGGTTAGCAGGACATTAGCACACCATCATACGCTCTGACTAACACAATGGAATCCTTAGACCTGAGGGGATAGCACGATCCGAGTTGTGGAAAATCCGGCTTTGACTCCATCTAACACTCACCATAACTGGGAGTCATAAGGGTGGTCTTGGGCTGACTTTGAAGCAAGCTGTGTGACATGGATCAGCCAAGACAGAATTTGCCCCTCCATATCGGAGAAATATTCTTTGGGCCCTATCATGTGATATGATTTAGAAGCATGGCCATGCGCTACGCGATCAAGTGTTGATCGAGGCGGTCCGACTTAGTGAAGCCAGAGGGAATCGGTTATCACTGGAACGAGAAGAGAATAAACTAACACTGGGATGACGGAATCTCCCCTACGGTTTATCACCAATATCGTGAGGCAAAGGGACTCGGACAGATCGTCACATTGAGGGCACTTGTGGAAACTAGGAGTCGGCGAGTCTTGTTAGAGGCTGCTACCAACTATCAGCTCTAGTTGGAAAGTCATTGAGCTACGGCTTTGACTAAATAATTATTGAGTTGTGTCCGGCTTACCGTAAGCCTGCGAGATCGCACACTTAAGAGAGTGGGACTAGGCGGATGTTGATCTGACTATCACAAACCAGCAAGTTGGACTTGTTTGAACAGCGACACGTGTCAATGGGTTGGACCCACTTTGACTAGGGTTAGGTTTTAAGACTGAGGGACACAAGTGGTGTGTGCCCTCACCTACTCGGCTATAGAAAGGAAGGTGGGTGGCGGCAGACAAACAATACATTGCTGCTTCCTAGGGTTTTGCTATACTTGGCAACTACCTTCTAGTCCCACGGCGGCAAGACCGAGACTAGCATCTCTCTTGCTGTTGTTCCACCTTGTATTTGTGTGTGACAGCAGAGGCACCACACTTGTGGTGCTCGTTGGCGATGTTGGGTGGCGGCATAGTTGGAGGCGAGGAGGAGCACAGACCTGGGGAACGAGAAGTGGTCCTAAGCTACGCGAAGAGGTGGTCCCAGGATCGAGAAGTTCACCGGAGCCATACAAGACGAGGGGAACATACGGCACCACCGCTACGCGCTTCCTAAGCGTCCACACATGCGCATCGAGAGGTACAAACTATTGCCTTTGACCTTAACCGGATCTTGGGGTGGCTTGCCAGAGACCTCATCGGAGCTGAATATTTTGTTTTCGTCCTGGCTCTACGCGTTTCCCTACACCCCTACCATGTGCAATGGCTAAGTGCCCAAGGGTTTGTGAAGATCAAGCAGACTGTCTCGGTAACATTCTCAATTGGACCATACAAAGACACGGTGGAGTGTGATGTGGTTCCCATGATGGTATGCCATATGTTGCTTGGTAGACCGTGGCAATTTAACAAAGGTACATTACATGATGGCCACACAAATGTGTATACCTTCAAGTGGCTTGACAAGACGTGTGCTTTGCAACCGATGACTCCTAGCCAAATAATTGCGGACAATGCAAAGTATTTAGCAAGGGTACAAGCCACAAAAACTTCTTGTGAGAAGAGTGGTGAGCGAGAGAACCACCATATAGCGAGTGAGATCCAAAAGCCAAACTCGAGTGGAAAAACTAAGAGTGTTCTTCTTTCCACCAAAAGTGAGATGACAGAAGTGAGGAATAACTCATATATATTGCACTGTGTCCTTGTTTGCAAGGGACTAGAGCAAGGCACTAATGGCTTAACACATGTTCCTCCCTCTTTGATGGCTATTATGCAGGAATTCAAGGACATGTTTCCTGAAGAACTAGCTCATGGACTGCCTCCACTTCACGGAATTGAGCACCGCATCGACCTCATCCCCGACGCACCTCTACCAATCCGCGCTGCTTACCGCACGAACCTACGAGATACGAAAGAGATCAAACACCAAATTAACCATCTCGTCTCCAAAGGTTTGATTCAAGTAAGCACAAGCCCAAGTGTGGTACCCGTGATTCTAGTCGTGAAAATGGATGATACGTTACGGTTATGCATGGAGTACCGTCTAATCCAAGATATCATCGTGTGTTATCGACATCCAATACCATGGCTGGATGGCATGCTTGACGAATTGAGTGGAGCCACTATATTCTCGAAAGTTGATCTTCATAGTGGTTACGATCAAATATGCATGGCGGAAGGTGATGAGTGGAAAACCGCCTTCAAGACCAAACTTGGTCTCTATCAATGGTTGGTCATGCCATTTGGCTTATCTAATGCCCCATCCGCCTTGATGCATCTTACGAATCATATTTTGAGATCTCTCATTGGAAAAAGTGTAGTAGTTTACTTTGACGATATTCTTTTCTATAGCAAGTCGCTTGAAGAACATGTTATAAATGTTAAGAAGGTATTGCAAATCCTTCGAAATGAAAAGCTATATGCTAATATTCCCAAGTGCACCTTTACTAAAGAAAAGTTGATTTTTCTTGGCTTTGTTGTCTCTTAGAATGGTATTGAAGTCGATACTTCTAATGTCAAATACATACGAGATTGGCCCACGCCCACTAATGTGAGTGAACTTCGAATTCATGGGTTGGGTGGTTTCTATCATCGATTTGTGAAAGATTTCTCTACCATTGTGTGTTCTATCAATGAATTGGAAAAAAAATCACCTTCATTTGGTGAAAATCATAATAAAAGGCCTTTGATGAGCTCAAAAAGAGGCTCACTGAAGCACCTTTACTTGCTTTACCGGATTTCACAAAAACTTTTGACATAGAGTGTGACGCTAGTGGTATTGGCATTGGAGGAGTCCCCATGCAAAATGGACGTCATATTGCTTACCATAGCAAGAAACTTGATGGTGCACACCTTAATTATCCGATTTACGATATGGAGTTTTTGCCTTATTTCGTGTTCTTGAAGTTTGGCAACATTACCTTTGGCCTAAGGAATTTATCATACATTCCGACCATGAGTCGTTGAAATATCTCAAAGGCCAAGCCAACTTGAGTAAATGACATGCTAGGTGGGTTGAGTTTATGGAATCCTTTCACTACATTTTCAAGTACAAGAAGGGTAAATAGAATGTTGTAGCGGACGCCTTGTCACGCAAAAACACAAGCCTACTTACGTGCCTCGAAGTGAACGTGTTGGGTCTTGATGATATCAAAACTTTGTATGCTTGTGACCCGTTATTTGGACAAATATTTGCAAAGTGTTCAACTGAAAAAGGATTTGATCACTTCCATTTGCACAAGGGTTTTCTCTTTAAACAAAACAAGCCTTGCATCCGGAAGTCATCTCTCCAAATTTTGCTTCTCCAAGAGTCTCAAGGTGGAGGCCTTATGGATCACTTTGGTCATGACAAGACATATGACATGATCTCCATGCACTACTATTGGCCTAAGATGAAGAGAGATGTGGAGCGCCATGTCCAACGATGCACTACATGTGTCCAAGCTAAGTCTAAGTCTAACCCTTTTGATATTTATATGCAATTGCTTATTCCTAATGCACCTTGGTCGGACATAAGCATGGAATTTGTGTTAGGTTTTCCTATATCTAATCATGGTCATGATTCCATATTTTTGGTAGTGGATTGCTTTTCGAAAATGGCACATTTCATTCCATGCCATAAGACCGGCGATGCTACACATATTGCAAATTTGTTTTTAGAGAAATCGTCCGTCTTTATGGTGTGCCAATAACAGTCGTCTCCGACCGCGATGTCAAATTCATGAGCTACATGTGGAAGACGCTAATGTCCAAGCTCGGTGTCAAGCTAGTAACCGTGTCCGCCTCGCATCCCCGATAGCCAAACCGAGGTTGTCAACCAAAGCCTCGGAATCCTCCTTTGTGTGTTGATGAAGAAGAATCTTACAGATTGGGAGGAATGCATTCCACATGCCGAATTCACCTACAATCGAGCCAAGCACTCCACAAAAATGAAGAGCCCATCCATGATCGTCTATGGATTCGAGCCCCTCTCCGCATTCGACATCCTACCACTTCCTCTCCACGAGTGCACCAACATGAACGTCGACAAGCACGCTCAAGAAATGAAGAAACTACATGAAGACATAAGACCTACTATCGAGCAACAAGTTCTTCGCCAATCATCAAGGCTAAACAAGTCCAAGAAAGAGATGATCTTCAAAGAAGGTGACCTCGTGTGGATACACCTAAATAAACACCGCTTCCCAAAAGATCGCAACTCCAAGCTCAAGCCAAGGGGAGATAGTCCCTTCAAGGTCCTCAAGAAGATCAATAACAATGCATACATCATCGACATTCCGACATCCAAGTACCTCGTGAGAAATACGTTCAATGTGAAGGACTTATCACCATTCCATGGACATGATATGGATGAGGAGTCGAGTAAGACTCTTTCCCAGGGGGGGGGCTGATGCAGCCCGTCCTATCCTCTACATCCTCACCACCAAGTCCCCCAAGTGGAACAATGACTCGTGCCCAAGCCAAACTCCTACAACATAAGGTTAACTCACTCCTCTCATCGTGCGACTTTGATACACCCATGAATGGATTGCTACTTCATGTCACTATACTGTGCATACTCAGGTATGAAGCCCCGACGCATCGGCAAGCCATCTCGGAAGAAGAACTTGCAAAGTTGGCTCTAGGACTGGAGTCTCCGCCCACATGACACTAGAGTAACCGGCTTACCTGCAGCAGACTGTGTCTGCAAGCCTCTAGAACGAATCCAAAGTCTCCGGCCCCTACATCAGAGTCTCTACCCCGACCGGAGTCTCCATCTTAAGTGATGGGACTACGCACCGATAGTTGGGGCTTTGGCCCATGTACTCCCCAACCGTCTAGAACTTATAATTTTATGACCAAACTACCCCTGCTTAGTTGTTGGCCTATATATAGACCACCTCATCCTTATTGTAACCCTAGACTTGGATAACTGAATTAATAAGAAACCCCCTTTGAGGATCTATCTAAGTTGTGTCTCATGATCCTTGACAAGGAGCACCAATTATCCCCCAACATCTTGGACTTTGCCATCATGCGTTCAAGTTGTACACGGCCTTGGAGTCGATGTCCCTTCTCCAAGTTATCAAGATCTCGCCAAGCCTCCCGCTCGTTGTGCCGGTTAGAGAGAGTGTGTGTCTTTTGTCCGTCACTGATCCTAGGGATTGTGCCAGACCGGTAGCCACCGACGTGAGATATAGGTTGCTTTGTGTATCACGTGTGTGTTGCGTTCATTGTGTTCTTTGTATGTGAGTTCGCCCAGATTTCATCCTCTCTCTCCCTCACGATTCCCTTGCAATTCTCGAAGTTTCGTGAAAGATCGAGCCACCCCAAGCAGTCACCCCTAACACAACCGATGGCCCTTTCAAGGTCCTCAAGAAGATCAACAACAATGCCTACATCATCGATATCCCGATGTCAAAGTATCTCATGAGCAATACGTTCAATGTGAAGGACCTATCGCCATTCCATGGAGACTAAGAGATTGAAGAGTCGAGGATGACTCTTTCCCAAGGGGGAGCTGATGCAGCCCATCCTATGGACGAACCTACATCCTCACCACCAAGTCCCCCAAGTGTACCAATGACGTGGGCTCGAGCCAAACTCCTACAAGATAAGGTTAACTCGCTCCTCTCCTCGTGTGACTTCGATACACCCTTTAATGCCTTGCTACTTCATGCCACTACCCCCAAGGGTACCAATGATGCATGCTCAAGCCAAACTCCTACAAGACAAAGTTAACTCGCTCCTCTCCTTATTGTAATCCTAGACTTGGATAACTAAATTAGAAGAAACCCCTTTGAGGATCTATCTAATTTAAGTCTCATGCTCCTTGACAAAGAGCACCAATTATCCCCAAGCTCTTGGATTTTGCCTTAGTGCTCAAGTTGTATAAGGTCTTGGAGTCAGTGTCCCTTCTCCAAGTTGTCAAGATATCACCAAGCCTCCCGCTCGTCGTGCTGGTTAGAGAGAGTGTTCTTGCCCGCCACCGATCCTAGGGATTGTGTCAGACCAGTAGCCGCCAGCGTGAGTTATAGGTTGTTTTGTGTATCGCACGTGTGTGTGTTCATCGTGTTCTTCACGTGTGAGTTCATTTGGATTTCATCCTCCCTCTCTCCCTCCTCTGATTCCACCGCGATTCCCGGAGATTCATGAAAGATCGGGCAACCCTAAGGGGTCGCCCCTAACAGATTCTACGCAGGGATGATAGATGATATCGATGTCATGCACCAGGATTACTTGCAGCTCATCTGTGAGAACTACGTTCCTCTATGTGTCCCCTCCGAGCATATTATAGAGGAGGTGGAGAAAAAGCTAAAATGTTTGGTAGTAGACTCTACCGCGGCCGCGAAAATGGATGCTCCTATCAGAATTTGACTATCCTATTATCGCCAGCAACTTCATCAATGTCCAGTCCGATTGATTTGTAGTCTTCTATATGTGGATTTACTGGTACTTTTTAATTATTATATAATCATTATAATGTAATTTTGCTATTTATTCATTACTCTCGTCTACTTATCCAGAAGTATGTTTTTGTATAATGAAGTATCTACATTTCATGTCCTACGTTGTATGAAAAGCATATGTATAATTTTATTCTTTCTAGTCTTTCTCAAATGATGATTTAGTAGACAATTTAGGTATGCTATACCATCAATCTAAAGAGTTGTCCTATCATAGACGTGTCTTCCCTGGGGGCGCAGCTGAGATCCACATCATAAGAATGTGACATTGTTCCTAAGAAACGCTAACGGTTAGCATTCTGAGAACAAATATTTTCTCTTGTACATGGGTGTAGCACGTTCACATCATAAGGCATTTTGCCTATTGACCGTGTCCGAGGGCGTAGGGAGGAGTCTAGTTCATATAAGTGGGATACAAATCAGTTGTACTATTTCTATGAATAATTTCTTTTATGGTCACATTATGGTTATGAATGAGTTATTCTTGTCTTTATCGCGATGGTAGTAGTTTAAGCATTTACAGTATAAAACATTGAAAATGCCGAAAGATATTCGAACTTAATAATGATATCACCTCTAGGTAACACTATTGTTTAAGTCACAATGGTAGGTTCAATCTGATGAAACATGATCATTTGACTTATGGAAACCATGCCTCACTAAGTGAGATGACTAAAACTCCACGTTCTGGTAAAACAGATTCTGGATTGAATTGTTGAATATCATGGATGATGATTATAATTCAGCAAAGAGTGGATAACATTATTTCATAAGCTTCATTATGGATTTCAGTAAATATGTGTATTTACTAAATGAAACACAAATCTGAAACTATTTGAGTTGTTCAAAGAATTTCGAAATGAAGATGGATATTAAATTAAAAATAATATCAAAGTCTCTATGATTTGATCAAAGTGACAACATATTTGTGTGGTTTTGGCATAAGGACTTGTGAAAAATGTCTTCACAAAATTACAATGCCTAATATGTGAAAAGAGTTGATATGTCTAAGTGTTATAATCATATTTTATTGAATATTGTATGGTTTGGAAATTATCTCTTATCGGGTTGTCGTCATTATTAGAGTTATAGATTAAACAGCAAACACTCACTTTAGAAATAAGAAACCATCTAAAATTCGTGGAAACAACACCATATGATTTATGGCATGTTCAAGTTTCTACAAATTTTGAGATAAGCGATAATTCAAGATTATAACGAATAAGAAAATCATTGTAGTGTATTCATGGGAAACTATGAATCCATCTTTCACAACCAAAAGGGACAAACCTGTTTTCACCCAAATATGTTGTTTTCTTGAAACAAAAGTCCAAAACCAAAGTATTTGACCTTACCTCCAAATATTGAGTAGCGCAACAGAATTAGTTCTGATACGAAACTCTACAAGTAGAGGAGAAGGTAATGATAATGAACATGACGTTTTAGCTAATACTTTTACTAAAGAAAGTAGGATACAAGAATACATTCTGCCATATTGTAGAATTATATTATTGATTCACTTTTCATGTTATGGAAAAATACATACTTACGAACTACAAAGAAGTAATGATGGATCTAAGTAGCAGAAATGACTAAAGAGTCATGAAATCCATATTAAGTTACATTTAAAGATTGCAAAGAAAAATGTTACTCGGTCTTATTAAGTAAGGATGTTACTTAATCTTTCCAAATTACTACAAAATTATAAGGAAGAGATGAAAATTAAAGGAAGATAGAAAATCTTGATTTGTCACGAAGGATGTTTTGACAAATCTACAAGTTGACTACAATGTGTAGTGATGATAAAGTCTATTGAGTTTACACTAGCAATTACTCCAGTTTAATAATTGGTAGAAGGTTATCAAAACTACGTGTTCTTCAATGACAATATTGAAGAAGGGTTGCAATTGGGACAACAAGCAGGGTTTTTTGAATGATATGGATGCTAGTGTCTGATACATTGCAAATGTATCTATAATTTTTGATGTCCCATGCTTGGTTTTATCCACTTTCTTGTGTTTTGTCCACACTTTGCAGTACTTTTCATATTATTTCTTGGACTAACCTATTAACAAGAGCCACAGTGCTAGCTGCCTGTTTTCTCCTGTTTTTGGTTCCAGGAAAGTCAGAAAATGAATATTCTCGAAATTGGACGAGACAAAAGCCAAAGTGCCTATTTTTCCGGAAGTCATCAGATGCCAGAATACGAGACGGAGAGGGGCCAGAGGCCGGCCACACCACCTAGCCATGCGGCCAGGCTTGGCCCGCGCCAGGGGTGGTGTAGTGGCCCCTGGCACCCCCTCGGCCTCTCCTTCCGCCTATAAGATGCCCTCAGGACGAAAACCCTAAGTGCCTGATCAAAAATCCACGAAAGAGTCTATAGCCGCCGTCATCTCCATCCCTAGATCGGGAGGGATCTGAAGCTCTTCCTGGCACCCTGCCGGAGAGGGGAATTCACCTTGGAGGCCTTCTTCATCACCATGCAAGCCTCCGATGTGATGCGTGAGTAGTTCATCCTTGGACTACGGATCCATGTAGTACCTAGATGGCTGGTTCTCCTCCTTTGTGCTTTCATGTCTAGATCTTGTGAGCTCCGTTCATGATCAAGATCATCTATTTGTAATTCTGCATGTTGTGTTTGCGGGGATCCGATGGATATTGAGATGCTATTTCAGATTGATTATTGATTCTATCATGTCTTTGTTATTTGTGATCTTGCATGCTTTCCGTTGTTAGTAGCTATCTTGGCCAAGTAGATGCTAGCAACTCCAGGAGTTAGTATTTATGCTCGATAGTGGGTTCATGCCTCTGGTAATCTGGGGAAGTGACAGAAATCTCTAAGGTACTAGATGTGTTGTTGCTACTAGGGAGAAAACAACAATCCTTTGTTCATAGAACAATCGTATTGTTTACTTTACACGGAGTTCGTAAAGAAGTAATCTATTGCTTGCAACTTAATACTGGAGGGGGTTCGAATGATAACCTGAAGGTGGATTATTAGTCATAGATGTAGTTGGATGGCGGTCTATGTATAATGTTGTAATGCCCAATCAAGTCTCAAAGGAGTCAAGATGATTAGTATATGCATGTATTGCTTTCTTGATGTTTGTCAATTGCCCCACTGTAATTTTTTCACCCAGCATGTTATCTATCTTAAGGAGAGCCACCTCTAGTGAACTATGGATCCCGGTCCTTTTCTTTACATACAATCTATAAACTGTTTACTACTTTGTGTTTACTTTCTACAAACTATTACTTCTTTCCATTCGATACGTTTAATCCTTTGTTTTCCGCAAAACACGGTGAGATTGACAACCTCATCGCAAGTTGGGGACAAAGTTCTGTGGTTGTGTTGTGCAGGTCTCCATGTTGCTACTAGCACCGATAGTGCGCCCTGCCAAGGCTCAGCGCGCAACACCTTTGGGGTGTTACCTTGCTCCTACTGGTTCGATTAAACCTTGGTTTCATAACTGAGGGAAACTTGCTGTTGTGCTCATCATACCTTCCTCTTGGGGTTCCCAACGAGCTCTACATCATCATCGCTCCTGCATTTTCCTGGGCGCCATTACAGAGCCATGAAGCATTTTTCTGGCGTCGTTGCCGGGGATTCAAGGACATCTTCACAAGGGGAGTCCCTCATAACCAATCTCTTTACTTTGATATTTTTGTTTTGCTTAGTTTCTTTTTGTTTTGTTTGCTAGTTTCTTTATCAAAAACACACACAAAAAATAGTTTTACTAGTTTGCTTTCTTATTTGAAAACACACAAAAAATGACTACTCTTGAAAACACTAAGTTGTGTTTCTTCACTAGCACCAACAACAATGATTTTATGAGCACACCTATTGCTCCACCTGTGCCTAAAGATACTTTCTTTGAGATAAAACCTGCTTTACTCAATCTTGTTATGAGAGAACAATTTTCTGGTATTGGTAATGAAGATGCTGCTTCCCATCTAAATAACTTTGTTGAACTTTGTGAGATGCAAAAGCATAGGGATATAGATGGTGACATTATTAAGCTGGAATTGTTTCCTTTCTCTTTGAGAGGAAAAGCTAAAGAATGGTTGAATTCCTTAACTAGGAATAGTATTGATTCTTGGATTAAGTGCAAAGATGCCGTCATTGGAAAATACTATCCTCCTGCTAAGATTATATCTATGAGAAGTGAAATAATTAAGTTTAAACAACTTGATAATGAAAATGTTGCTCAAGCTTGGGAAATAATGAAATCTTTGGTAAAGAATTGTCCCACTCATGGACTGATTTCTTGGATGATCATCCAAACTTTTTATGCAGGATTGAACTATTCTTCAAGGAACCTATTGGATTCTGCTGCTGGAGGTACCTTTATGACCATTACTTTGGGTGCTGCAACAAAACTTCTGGACAATATGATGGTTAATTATTCTGAATGGCATACTGAGAGAGCTCCACAAGGTAGGAAGGTAAATTCTGTTGAGGAAACTTCCTCCTTGAGTGATAAGATTGATATTATTATGTCTATGCTTGTGAATGGAAAAGCCCATATTGATCCAAATAATGTTCCCTTAGCCTCTTTGGTTGCTCAAGAAGAGCAAGTTGATGTGAACTTCATAAGAAATAACAATTTTGGCAATAATGCTTATAGGAGTAATTTTGGTAACAACAATTATAAGCCATATCCTCCTAACAATGGTAATGCTTATGGAAATTCTTACAACAATAATAGGAGTGCTCCCTCTGAACTTGAAGTTATGCTTAAAGAGTTTATTAGTAAACAAACTGCTTTTAATAAAACTATTGAGGAAAAACTCTCTAATGCTGAAAGAAATATAGCATCTTTGGCTGAAGCTCAATCTTCTTTGAATAAAATGGCTGCTAAACCTGAAACTAATGATAATCCCTTTGCAGCTACTAATGCCATCCAAGTAAGAATTGATAAAAATGTTAGACTATTAGCTAAATTACATGCTAAGTGGGAAAGAGAAGATAAAATTGCTAGAAACATTAGTGTTTCTACTATTACCACCACTAGTGTTGAGGCTAGTAATAGTTCTACTACTTTAGATGATAAATTTTATTTTGATCTTGACGGTAGCAATATATCTGAAGTTATTAAGTTCCTACAAAAGCTTGCTAAAAGTCCTAATGCTAGTGCTATGAACATGGCCTTTACAAAACACATTACTAATGCTCTCATAAAGATTAAAGAAGAAAAGATGAAACATAAAGCTTCTATTCCTATAAAACAAGAAGATGGCTGGGAACCCATCATTAATATGAAAGTGAATGACTTTGATTTCAAAGCTTTATGTGATCTTGATAGTAGTGTTTCTATTATGCCTAGAAGGATTTATGATATGCTTGATTTGGCTTCACTTGAAGATTGTTATTTGAATGTCCCACTTGATGATAACGCTAAAATAAACTCATGGGGAGTCTTAATGATGTTCTTATTATGGTTAACAATGCTTATGTCCTCGTTGATTTCTATGTTTTGGATATTGAATGCAATGCTTCTTGTCCTATTACTTTGGGAAGACCTTTTCTTAGAACTGTTGGTGCCATTATTGATATGAAAGAAGGCACCATTAAATGTCAACTCCCACTCAAGAAAGGTATAGAATACTTCCCTGAGAAAAGAGAGAAGATTTCTTTTGCTTCTCATGAAAACAAAATTTGGTCTTAATGCTTCTTCATTTGAGAACACTTGATTCTTTCTTTGCTTCTTATGCCTAATTTAAAGGCGTTAAAGAAAATTACTTATTGGGAGATAACCCAAAAGTTTTAGATGAGTCTTGGAAGTTATTACCTCTGTAATAAACGCTCCTTATCCTTTTTATTTTCTTTTTGTGCCAAGAGTAACTTCTAATGAGAGAGAAGTAATGATTGGGAAAGTTGCTGTCCCGAAATAGATTTATGTGCTTTACCGTAAAAATTCGTGTAAAATCTCTGAATGTCTTTTTGAGGCGTGAATTTTTGTGCTTTTGCCCCAGGTTGTTATCTAACTTTCGTTAGTTCAACACTTTTTGATTTGAGCAACAGAAGGTCTTCCAACAAATTCGTCTTTACCTGCTGGTCTGTTTTGACAGATTTCTGCCATTTTCTGCATTTGCTTCTTGTTGGTTCCTTTTTTGAGTTCTTTTGGAGAATTGAGATTTTTGAGGGAAGTACTACAGTAGCTAGTATTCTAATGAAAGTTTATTTGGTGTTAGAACTGAACCTTAAGACCTTTTATCTTGAGTGCACTAAGGGCATGTACAATGGTTGATAAGACATCTTATTTTATTCAGGACATGTAATCTTGATATGTCTATAAAACATTATGTACAATGGATCATTTTTTAGTCTTATCTTCAACGACAGATATCCCTAAACACATGGTGAGACATATCATGCTAAGAGATCATCTCTTGGCTAAGATAAGACATAAGTCTTTTTTTTGTTCCTCTCTCCTCCAACTCAGCATTATCCTACGTGGCAGTGCTAAGATAAGACCATTGTACATGCCCTAATGTTGCTAATAAAGATTGTGTGAAGTTTTGTATGAAGGAAAAATTTCAGGTGTATGGAAGGAATGAGTAATGAGATGAAGGATGGACTAAAGCTCAAGCTTGGGGATGCCACATGTTTCACCCCAAGAAATATCCAAGAAGTACAAGCGTCAAAGCTTGGGAATGCCCAAGGCATCCCCTTCTTCATCAATAAAAATCCCAGGTTTCTTCTAAACGCTTCATTTTTATTGTTTCATGCACAGTTGTGTTGTTCTTGGAGCGTCTTCTTTTTCGTTTTGGTTTTGGTTTTTGGTTTTCTTTTGTTTTCTTAGTTTGCTGAATAAACTGGTTGGACCCCCTCTTTCATACATTGGTTTTCAAATAGTTTGGTTTGGTTTGGAAAAGAGTAGGAAAGCTCATGCTTAAGTGGTAAAAAGAGCTTGTTTTTGACTGTGGCCTATGCTTTGTCCTGCCATGCTTGATATTGTTTTGGCTTTATGCTTAGTATTCTTTGCTGTAGCATGACTTGTTATAAACAATTGAGATTTCTTAATGTGCCTTGGATGAATCATGCGTTGTTTTAGCATATTAAAGCATAGTATAGTGGTATTCTCCTTTGCTGCTTTATTTGGGTTGACTTGGCGCATGCTCACACCATGTTATGACTATCTCAAGTCACCATAGCCTTTATGATCCTTTAGTTTTCAACTTTTAGTATCACTTTAAGCTTTGATCAATGATGTTTTATCGCTCTTCATGATTATGGCCATTATTGCTCTCTTAGTTTGTCGCTCCCAGTCTTTTGCTAGCCTCCACCACCAAGTATGAGTTCCACTCATGCATCCAACTCCCTAAACCAAGTTATTCCAAAGAGTCCACCATACCTACCTACTAGCTTATGCTATTCCAAGAATATTCATGCTTTTGTTTACATTCCAAATTAAACTTGTTATGAGAAAACTAGTGATTAAAGCTCTCACGTGCTTGATGACACACTTTACTTTTTTGCATCTAATAAACTTGAAACATTGGGTCCTTCTTTGTTGCGTATATGCTTGCGCTTTATGAGTTGAAATTAGTAAAACCATGTTTCATGGGGAACGCTTTCAACATTGCACTTGTACTTTGTACCCCGTTGATATCATGTTCTTTTGCTTACGGATCTCGGCGGTGTGAAATAAAAGTGAAACTTGTAAGATCATGGAGTTTGTATGTGTGTTAGAGAAACGCCTGGGCTGCTAGCCTAAGCCATGCCTAATCATGGTGGAAACTTGCAGCATCACCATAATGAGCACTCTATGAAGCATCCTCAATAAAAACCTATGCAAATAGCAAATAAAAAGATCGCTGAGATGCTCATTGTCTGCTTGCCTTGTCATTTTGATTATGGGAAAGCTCTCGTATCATGTGCAAGGGGTACCCCGTTGGCGGTTCTTAATGATGCACATGTACTTACAATGACAAGAGCTTACTCGTGACTAAAGTTGAGTAGCATGAGGTTCGGTCTTCGTAAGTAAGGGGCATGAGATTTCGGTTTATAACTTGTCAAGCATATCCTCTTAGTTGTGTCACTTTAACTTTAATCACCTTCAAGATGCTTATGATAGGGGCAATGAGAGCTGAAAGCTATAAGTACCATAATTTTTGGAAGATCTTTATGAGACTTGAATCCCTACTTCCTTTTATAAAGGCATTTCTTCCACCATTACATTGAGTCTCCACCTTCTACCTTTATGCACCTACTTTGAGAGCATAGTGGCCATTCTTAGTTCTATGTGCATTGTCCCAAGACTAGTTGATTGATGCATACTTTGATATTGCTTGTTTTAAACTATTTGTATCTAGTCACTCTTATGAACTTTGAAGGTGTCCTGTGCATTTATATTTGCTACTCTATGAGGGACAAGTTGAATACTATTATGCTATGTTTTCTTTATGTGAAACAAACAAACGTCTTGCAAAGCATTGTTATTCATGAATCTTTTGTTTGTGCCTTTTCATGTTGCATCATAGTTTCTTTGTCTTATAGCTAGAACTTTGTCTTTCATGTTATGATTGAAGTACTATGATCCCAGCCTTGAATGTTTTACAAATACTTTGATCAAGTCTTTGATGGTGCATGTCACCTCAAAATTTATTCTTTCTTTTTATCACTTACCTACTCGAGGACGAGCAGGAGTTAAGCTTGGGGATGTTGATACATTGCAAATGTATCTATAATTTTTGATGTTCCATGCTTGGTTTTATCCACTTTCTTGTGTTTTGTCCACAATTTGGAGTACTTTTCATATGATTTCTTGGACTAACCTATCAATAAGAGCCATAGTGCCAGCTGCCTGTTTTCTACTGTTTTTGGTTCCAGGAAAGTCAGAAAATGAATATTCTCGGAATTGGATGGGACAAAAGCATATTTTTCATAAAGTGCCTATTTTTCCGAAAGTCATCAGATGCTAGAATACGATACGGAGAGGGGCTAGAGGCCGGCCACACCACCTGGCCGCGCGGCCAGGCTTGGCCTGCGCCAGGGGGTGGTGTGGTGGCCCCTGGCACCCCCTCGGCCTCTCCTTCCTCCTATAAGATGCCCTCGGGATGGAAACCCTAAGTGCCCGATCAAAAATCCACGAAAGAGTCTGTAGCCGCCGTCATCTCCATCCCTAGATCGGGAGGGATCTGAAGCTCTTCCCGACACCCTGCTGGAGAGGGGAATTCACCCTGGAGGCTTTCTTCATTGACATGCAAGCCTCCGGTGTGATGCGTGAGTAGTTCATCCTTGGACTACGGATCCATGTAGTAGCTAGATGGCTGGTTCTCCTCCTTTGTGCTTTCATGTCTAGATCTTGTGAGCTCCGTTCATGATCAAGATCATCTATTTGTAATTCTGCATGTTGTGTTTGCGGGGATCCGATGGATATTGAGATGCTATTTCAAATTGATTATTGATTCTATCATGTCTTTGTTATTTGTGATCTTGCATGCTTTCCGTTGTTAGTAGCTATCTTGGCCAAGTAGATGCTAGCAACTCCAGGAGTTAGTATTTATGCTCGATAGTGGGTTCATGCCTCTGGTAATCTGGGGAAGTGATAGAAATCTCTAAGGTACTAGATGTGTTGTTGCTACTAGGGAGAAAACAACAATCCTTTGTTCATAGAACAATCGTATTGTTTACTTTACGCGGAGTTCGTAAAGCAGTAATCTATTGCTTGCAACTTAATACTGGAGGGGTTCGGATGATAATCTGAAGGTGGATTATTAGTCATAGATGCAGTTGGATGGCGATATATATATATATTGTTGTAATGCCCAATCAAGTCTCAAAGGAGTCAAGATGATTAGTATATGCATGTATTGCTTTCTCGATGTTTGTCAATTGCCCCGCTGTAATTTGTTCACCCAGCATGTTATCTATCTTAAGGAGAGTCACCTCTAGTGAACTATGGATCCCGGTCATTTTCTTTACATACAATCTATAAACTGTTTACTGCTTTGTGTTTACTTTCTACAAACTATTACTTCTTTCCATTCGATACGTTTAATTCTTTGTTTTCTGCAAAACACGGTGAGATTGACAACCTCATCGCAAGTTGGGGACAAAGTTTTGTGGTTGTGTTATGCAGGTCTCCACGTTGCTACTAGCACCGATAGTGCGCCCTGCCAAGGCTCAGCTAGCAACACCTTTGGGGTGTTTCCTTGCTCCTACTGGTTCGATTAAACCTTGGTTTCATAACTGAGGGAAACTTGCTGCTGTGCTCATCATACCTCCCTCTTGGGGTTCCCAACGATCTCTACATCATCATCGCTCCAGCATTTTCCTAGACACCATTACAGAGCCATCAGTGTCTCGTAGCTAGAGATTCTCGATTTGATGGATGATCAAAGAATTTTGGGTTGCCAAGATTATCAATAAGACATGCACTTACATGAAATTGAGTAGGAGCTAAATAGGTTTCCTGAATCTTAATATGTAGATAAATATTTTGAGTGTGAGCTAAGTGGGTTCCCTGATCTCATATGTGGATGACATATTTGAGTGGGAGCGTGGCGACATTCTTATATATGTGGTTAACATATCGTGAATGATGTAATTGATATTAGTAGTTATTTAAGATATTAAATACATGATGGATGAAGTTTAACATACATTAAACACTTAAATCTATCAAGATATATCAATAGCGTTTAATAAACTTTATTGTTGATTTTTTCCGAATTAGATTTTGAAAGAGTTCAGAGTGTCCTAGATGAGATTCTGAAGAAGTTCAGAATGGAACAAGCCAAGAAAAAAGTTCTTACATGTATAAACTAGGTGGGAGCATTGAGTTAAAACAACAATGGTTAAAAGTGGCTAATTTAATTGTTATGGCTTAGGAAGTTCAACTTTCAACTGAGTGTGTTTCGGTATACATGACTATAGTGAAAGTCCATTTGACTGAACAGTTGTCATTGTAGATACTGGGAGATAAAGTCTCACTCTGACGCCAAACATATACTTCAACATATTATGTGATAATAAGATAATGTCAAATTAGGTGACATTAATGATTTGCAAAGAACATAAGGATCTGAAGGATACAGATCATTGACGAAATGTTTTCCATAAGCAAGCATGATCAATTACACATATGTGATATGATGTTATGATTAGTAACAAATGCAACTAGATTATTTGTACTCTTGTGCAAGTGGGAGACTATTGAAATATGACCTAGAGGCAAATACAAAGGATGTTTATTACTCCCTCCGATCCATAATAAGTGGCGGAGATTTAGTTCAATTTAGTCTAAATTTGAACTGAAGTCCCGACACTTATTATAGATCAGAGGGAGTATCATATTTCATTAGTTCGTAATAGTTTTATACCATGCTATAACTGTATCAATCGCAAAAATTGGTACATGTGTGATACATAAACAAATCAAGGTCTCCAGTAGCCTTTATTAAACTAGTTCATTGTGCAACTAATGATCAAGGTTTCCTGATCATGGATATTCATGTCAATTAACAATGAGGTCATATCATTGGTGAATATGTGATGGACAAAGTGTCCCCAATATAAGTATTACGACACGATCAAGTCACAAAGTTCATTATTGCAATAATTACAAACGTAGTATCCAACTCCTTAGACCGTGAGATCATATCTAATCACTATCACCCGAGGATGCCTTGACTACATCAACTGTCATACAGTAACAAGGTGATCATAAATGTGTCTATCAGGTATTCTAGATAGATATGTTGATGTGTATGCATCGAGATCAGGATTTGTTCTCCCGCGTGATGGGAATACACCGGGCCCACTCGGTGAGATTACATCCATAAGTTGCACAGCATGTGACTAGGTCATGAGGATGGAATATCATGAGAACGAGTTAAGCAACACTTTTCGGTAACAAGATTGAACAAGGTATGATGATATCAATGATCAGATCTTGGACAAGTTTATCAAAGTAACAAAGAGAATTTGATTCGATGTTTATGGTTCAAACAACATTGATATCGTCAAATGCACAGGGGTCATTATGGGTATCCAGATCCTGCTAATGATCATTGAAATGAGAAGCGTCTTGATCATGTATGTGATGTTCCTGAACCATAGGGTAACACACTTAAGGGTTCTACGACGCTTAGGAGATCGTTTTGGAATTAGCAGGATCATGGAAGAAAGAGAAGAGAAAGACAAAGGTGTTCCGTGAGAGAACTAGATTCGTTCCGGGAGGATCCAAAGAAGTTTGGAGAGAACTGAAAGGTGTGGTCAAAGGGAATTTAATAATATGTATTTTATATTAATTAGTGGAATTAATATTAAAATTAAATTTAATGGGGTAGCTCACCCTACTGGGACAAACCATAGAGGGAAGGCCCAAGAGGGCAAACCTCCACAAGGGGCCAAGTCTCTGCTACCGCCTTGGGAAGGGGGCGCGTGGGGTGGGCCACACCCGGCCACCGGCCTCCCTTGGGCCGCGTGTGGGGGCCCACCCGGTCGCCTCCCCTCCTTGGTCGGCTGCCTCCTCCCCTACTCTCCCTTTATCCCACCCCGAGAGTTGGCAAGGAAGGGTCTTCCCTTTTTCCCTATATAAGAAGGGTCTTATGGGAGGGAAAAGACACAAAATATTCTCTAAGGCAGTTTTATTTAGGAAATATCTCTCTTCTCTCGTTGTCTCTCGTGCTTGCGGTTCCAAGAAGAAATGCGCACGTGGGAGACAACGTTTCTTCGGCACGCCATCGCGATGCTAGATCCCTGGTTCAAAAAGGTCTACTTTCGCTTCTCGGCTAGATCAGGGAGAACGGAGGTCGTCGTCAAACACCGGACGTGTGCGAGACCACGGAGGTGCTGCCACTTGTGGAACTTGGATTTTCATGCAAGGAGCAACATGACCTTGAGGTAGGCTACGAGTACGACTACATCATCCACGTTCCCATGAATGTTAAACCTTTTCGGTCTATAAGGGTATGTCATCGAAACCTTCTCCATTATAGCATTACTCCTAGATAGATCCTGGTATATGGTGTTGCGCTAGTCATGAAAAATTATTGTTTTCTACTGCAAACCCCTTCAGTTCACCCCCCCCCCCCCACCAAAAATCCCTGATCAGCTTCTCGTATTGCTCACGGAAACCAATAGTCTATTTGAAAATCCCCATGATGTGGCCTAGCAGGGCTTATGCGCCCGATCTGATAAGTTCATCCTTCGTGTCATGTGACATGAACCTTTCAGACCAATTGGTAAGCCTTTTGGTGAATCTGTTCATGATGGGCTGGAAATGTTCAGTTTTCATCCGTCCTTCCGGTGTAGGCAACCCCAAGTATTTTTCCTTAAAAGAAGACTTGTCCACATTTAGCATGGATTTTATAACATCGTGTATCCATGTGGGCAAGCTTGGCTGAAGAGTTGGTTTGAAATACTCAAACATGGATCCGTTAATCCTCATTGCAAAACGGACAGACCGTATGCAGTTCATAACCCACTTAATCCAAGTGCTACATAACCCTAGTTTATGGAGGGACTTTTCGAGGAAGTTCCAATCAACTATGTCATAAGCTTTTGATAGGTCAAGCTTTACACACACTGGGTGTTATTTGGGTTTTTGCTATGGTAGATTTTGTTGAAACTTTTGTGAGCAACGGTTGCATTGTCGGAGATGAGTCTTCCATCACGAAAGCACTCCGAGTTTCCGAAATGATGTCATCTAGTAGCGGTTGACAATGATTTTGAGATAACTTTGTAAATCACGTTGCATAGGCCGATTGGCCTAAAATCAACAAGGCATTCTGGGTTACTTCCCTTTGGAGTCAGGACGATGGTTGTGTTGTTAATTCCCTCATACATGATGTCATCGTTGAAGAAACCCTTCACTGCATGGGACACTTCCTTTTTAGCACGGCCCAATTCCTCTAGAAAAAACGGCCCGGGAGGCCATCTGGTCTGGGGGCTTTTATGGGTCCAATATGAAACGTGTCACCCACTTCTTCATCTGAGAATGGTTTGCACAGTTCTGTGTTCATCTCGCTCATGATTAGTTCCTGTAGGAGGCTAATCATCTCGTCAATGTCCAAATGGTTGTCTTGTGAGTATAGGTCCTTAAAGAAATTGGTGGCCATGTCTTCAATCTCTCTCGGACCATTAGTCCAGCTGCCATTTTGCCCTTTGAGCTTATTTATTCTGTTTTTTGATTGCCTCTAGGTGGCCTGTTTGTGGAAATTACAAGTCAATCTAAATAGCCAAACACATATAACTCAACATGAAGTACTTTGGTTCTCACTATGTGTCAAAATTTCTAGAAAAAAATATAGACCAACGATTCGACATACCATTTCTTTGTGAGGAGAGTGATTAATGGATATACATTTCTGGTTGTAAATTACATAGTACATTTCTTTGTATTGTATATTATTTGATTTTATCTTATCTAGCACGAAACTCATGGTTATATGTAGAATACGATCATTATTGAACTCATTTTCTCCCATTAGTATACGAGTTTTTTGTTTTTGTGCCCCACTTTTCTGAGTAGTACTCATGTGCACCGGTTTTAGATTTCTTCACTTTTCTCCTCCTTTGGAACCAACCTCGCAAACAAGCTAACACAGCATTTTCGCCAACCAACGCCCTTTGATTATTCGTAGATTAAGATCCTGATATTTGTGGAACCCGTTTAACACTTAATTTTCATCGAATCACCTTATTGGTGGGGCCAAACATGGTGGGATCAACTACACATTACAAGGACCATGAATATGCACATTTGGGGTGTGAATTAGATTGGAATTGGAATCACCTGGTACAATAAAGTGTCCCTACCCTACAATCTAAGATCATCCGCCATTGCTCCCTCTCTCTCCCCCGCAAAAATGGCGTGGAGTAGTGACTCGGTCTGGCAGCCCATTCTTGTGTCACGGTGATTTGCCTATTTCATAGGATACGGAAGTGTACTCAATTTTTACGAGGGGCTACCGCTCGAATGATAAGGAGAAGGAGAAGCACAAGTACTACTCTGGCAAGATGATGGTGGAGAAGTCCAACGATGATGACAGGGATAAAGAGGACACATGCATTACAACCAAACCTTCTATGAGGCGTGGTGGAGAAGGATCTTCTGCCTATCGCGGACTACTCGTATGTGGGATCAGCTGTCATTGAACCATACCAAGCTCTAGGTTGTCGACAAAGCGCCAATGGTCGTCGGCATCATGCCCATGACCGAGGCTGAGGCCAAAGATGACTCCAATGTTGTCATAGACCTATACGAAGTGACTACCACTCTGCCAACAATCAAGACCCCATGAAGAAGATGGAGTAGTTGTAATTTATGTTAAATAGGCTTTTAACGTTGTTTAATTTCATTAGTTAATTTATATGTTACCAATTAGGATTTTGTTGATATGAAATTTAACCTCAATATTATGTACCTACTTTGTTCATATGTCCGCCTCTATTCTTTAATTCTTGTTTACCATGGTGTCGATACATGCATTATATATTTTGTACAAATTGGATTAGACGTGACAATGACCTAGGTTAGTGGTGAGGTATTATGGAATCTGGCATGAGCGATTGAGATGTAACACACCTATGGACTGCGAACGCGAGCGACATGTAGTAGATTGCATTCATGCTTTGGTCATAGTCACCGTGTCGGCCTAGTTTTCAAGCCAAATGATCAAGGGTCGTACCAATGGCATGACACCGTGCATAAGTTTTGCACGTAGGTGCATCTTGGGCATGGCAAACAAGAGTTTTAAAATGAATTTTCAACTTTTTTGTTACAACAAAATGATTGTTTAAACATGTCAGTGTGAATGGTTCTTTATTTTATAGATTGAGAAGCATAGTAATTCATATCAATAGACATGTTGTCCAATACTTATGGCGCGGAAAAGGTTATTTTGGTACCTAAGATATTTTTATGGTGTTACCTTATGAATTTATGTTTGTTATATAAATAATTATGTTCATGTTACCCCCACACCAACATAGACTAAGAAATGCAACATTTGAATCATTACATCGTAAAAATCACAAAACATGCGTATTTTATGCAGTACTTTTTACGTCCATAAACATCATGTCTATAATTTTTTACGTCATTCTCAACTTCTGGGGAAATACGTTGCAAAAAAGGGGTGGGTGTAGAATAATTATTCTTTGTCTTGTGATTCAAATAGCGTGTCCCTGCCGATCAGTATGTATTAGAGAGAACTTTATTATGTGTGCACGATCGATACTATGAAACTCTAGTACCATGCCTAAGATGTTAAGTTTACTGGATAGCAATACAATTAAGTTGCTATAGTATGGCACAACAAGACCAATGTGATTCTAGAAAATTCTTTGCAGTAATCTTGTCTTTGGAGTTATTTCACAGATTATCCAGTTAGTTCCTTGATATTTTCCTTATTATACCTATATTATAGAGCTCTACATATTCCCTAATTCCATATAACTATAAGAATCCCTCATACTAAACATTGTTTCTTGCCTTCTCCTTCATCCATTCCATCGTACAAATCATCTTAAGTAACAGATACTACCTCCATTCCGAAAATAAGGCATATATTTTTAATCAAAAGTCAACATTTGGTAAGTTTGGCCACTTATATAACAAAAATATAAATGTTTGAATAAATGCACAATGTAATTGTATTCTATGGTGGATACATTTATATTGATTTGGTAATGCAAATGTTCATATTTTGATCTATAAAATAATCAAAACTACAAGATGTTAACTTCTGATTAAAAGGATATGCTTGTATTTTCAAAAGGAGGGAGTATGCAAATATGTATATATCAAAGGGCGTATGAGTGAATGCATGTTGTAGTAAATGGATTCAGCGGTCACATATTTTGTGAGTAACACTATGCCATTTGGAGTATCATCTAGTTTCTAGAGTGCTTATAGAAAATATTGTCACCACAATTATCCTTTGTTCTACTAGGACGATCTTACCAAACATTCTTCACACGTATAATACACCAAAATATTAATATTTTTCATCATTTATTAGAGATGCACTAAACTTTTCCAATTATCTTATCAACTGGTGTAGCATCCCAATTGTCTAACAATTGTAATGCTACTTGGTCTAGTAAGATAATGGCTACTCCCTATATATAATTGTGGCATCATAATTATATCATGCTCATGTCATCATGCCACCTTGCTTTTGAGCATCATATAAAACTCTTTTTCTTTTGGTTCTTCTCTCACATGCATTATTAATTGTATTTACCTCTTGATATTGTATTTGGTTATTGATATATTGTCTAAATGCCCAAGTTGAGTTGGGGGCATATCCTTTATTCACCTCCATTATCTTTTCTTTTCACCACTTTATAATTCCACCATCCTACTAGTCCATGAGCTTGCAATTCTTTTTCTTTTGATTTTATCCTAGCTCATGTGGTGGGGTGGGTCTAATCCTACTTATCTTTTGCTTGGCTTTTATTCCACTTCTGGGAAATGCATAAGAATAATGCCATCATATTATTATTGTTTTCATAAAATAAATCATGGCATTATTATTTTTGCATGGGCCATGCAAAAGTACCACCACCTTTTATACCATGGGTTTTGCCTTTGACTTTAGTGGTTATTTCTTTGTGAACCATCTCCTTCCATTCCACCATTCCCACATCCTCACCCACATCTCTTTCTTTTATTTTATTTTCTCCATGCATGATCATATGAGACTCTTTCCACATATCTCTTTTCTCCCTCTTTCTTTCTTGTTTCTCTTCCACCTTAGCTCAAGCTAGATCAAGCTCCATGTTCCTCTTGGTATGGTCTCATAAACAAATTTTAAAATCTAAATACCTAATAAAATCTAAACCTAGCTCCTCTCTCAATTCTTCTCCAAACCTAATTCTACTAAACCCTAACATTAACCTCACCCCTCTCTCTCTACCATGAGGGCCACCTGACCCCCTCTCTCTCCCTGGCCCACACCTCAGCTAACCCTACCCCTCTCTCTAACCTAAACCAAACCCTAACCCGAGGCTACCATCTACCTAGCCCGAGCTACCCCTCTCCTCTCTCTCTTCTCTCTTCCTGCCATGAGGGCCCCTCCATCCGAGCCTCCCCCTGCCTGTCCCTCTCTCCCGGCCAAAACCCCACCTGCAGCCACCCAGGTCGAGCCCCAGCTCGACCACGTGAGGAGGAGAGAAAAGGTGGCACCCGAGCCACCTTTAACCACCCTGATTCCCCACGGCTCCCTCTCCTCTCTCTCCCCCTCGCTTTACCCTCCCCCTGCACACCTCCTGGCAGCTCCCAGATCCACTCCAAAGCCTACCTCGCCTTCCCCTTCTTCCTCGCCGACGCCAGCTTCCGCCGCCAGTCGCCGCCGTCTACCTCTGCTCCGCTTTGTTCCAGTCGGCGTGCACGTCGTGGAGTTGGCCTGGGCGACCGAGAAGACCACCCTGCTGCTCCCTATACGCGCCGACATGGACGAAAAGCCCCAGCACCGCCGGATCCTGTGCCTCGCTGTCTGAAACCCTAACGCCGGGGAGCGCCTGCGTCCTCGCCGCTCCGGTGCCTCCCCGCCCGATCCGAGCCCTCCGTCGAGCCCGCGGTGAGCCCCTCTTCCCCCCTGACATGCTCCGCCTCGCTGTCGCCGTCTAGCGCCGCCGCTCGTTTCGCCGAACGTCCTTCGTGCGCCAGAGGTCGCCGGCGTCTGCAACCTCCCCGCGCCGCACAGAGCCTTAGCTAGGCCCCAAACCCCTCCTAACAGCTCCCCTAGCCAACCGCACTGGCTAGACCCCTCAGCGCGGCCGCCCGCGACCCGGGTTCGATCCCCCGCTCTGCGCTGCGCGCTGATTTCCCGTCAGACCGAAGAGAACGAAGAATAGTACGGGCCTGTGGTAGTTTTACAAACGCCCCCTCTTTTTATTTTTCGCTCTCAACCCGCGGTACCTCATGGCCCACTAGTCAGCCGCCCTGGCAATCTTGCCGAAAACCCCCCAGGTTCCTCGGGCCGTAACCGGCGGTCCAGCTAAGTCCCCACTTGTCAGCCCCTGCAGTTCCTACCGCTGTCATGTGGGCCTCTAGCCGCTGGCCCCGCCTGTCAGCCTCAGTGGCCGGCTAAGCCGCGGTAGAAAAGGATTTTTCCTGCGCGCGCGTGCCTCGCCAGCCGCTGGCCCACCCGTCAGCGGCTGAGGCTAGGTTTGCCTAGGTGACAAAAGTTTGTCTGACTGTCTGTTTTAATTAAACCTTTTTTCCAAAATTGATTTAATTTCAAATTCAAATCAGATTTAAATAATTTTTAAAATACAAATCCAAATAATACAAATAATATATGTTTTGGAATCAGAAAAATGTGAGGAATTCAAATATGCCATTCAAAATATCATTTGAACACTTTAAATTTTCGAGATAATTAAAATTACAATAAAATGCCCTTTTCCTTAATTAATTAATAACTTTAATTCTATGACTCCAAATTTGGCAAATAATATGTCTAAATCGATCAGCGCGACGAGCCTGTTCTATTTATACAGTCCTTGTTCTGAATTGAAGCATGTATCATGTCATTATTCAAAATCTGAGCTGTTTATGACAATAAAACATGGTTAAATAAATGACAAAATGCTTTATTTCTTGTATCCACACCTCACCTTTGCCATGCTAATTTAATGCCATGTAAATTGTGCATCATTCATCATGGCATGCTTGTTTGCTGTCGCATTTTATTTCCTATGCTTGTGCACTTTATTTATGTTGGTCCTTGTTTGTTTGGTTCTTCTTCGAATAGACGCCCAGCAAGAGAATTACCATGAATCACAGGAGTATTACCCAGATCCATCTCTCGCTTCAACTGAGCTGCCAGGCAAGCACTACCACATGCTTGCATACATACAATACCTATTGCCTCTATCTTATTCTTGCATCATTGAGTCGCGATTTCATTAAATCGAATCCCAAGTACTGCATAGCCTTTACTTTTAAACCCCACTGAAGCTTGTTCCTCCATCCCATGAGCCAGTACTACAGGAGTTGTTTGAGCCATGCGAGTCGTAGAAAAGCATGAGTAGGGTATGTGAGAGTCTGATGGACAATGAGGTACCTAAACAACATAACCTGAGTAGTAATGGGATAACTAATGAAAGAGGCACCGGTGAGCAATATGACTTTAGTGGCATTAAGACTTGCTGAGTACCCCTAGGGTCTCACACGATAAATTGCTTGATTCAGATGAACAGGTGTATCCGCAAGATGGTTACTGGGCGGAAGAGACAAATGATGATGGCAACGATCATTCGGTGTAGAGATTCCGGGAACGGGGATCCGTGAGATCTGTGGGCAGGATGTGTTTATTTATGGGGCATCTTATGCCGATTTGCTTCTTATCCGTACTCGGATCTTGTTTTCCGCTTCCGCCTGATACTCTGATGAGTGATGTATGAGGAGCTATCCTAAATTATTATATCTATCTAGGACATTTGAATCTTGTCGTATGGCGTTGCAGTATTTCTATTTCTTTTAGATGGAATGGCTCTGAGGACTATTGTATGTGGCTTGCATACATACTCATTTGTGTATGTAGTTGATCCCTTCGCCTGCCGATTACGCCGCTCGTTCTTGTCCCATTGTCTGAAAGTGGTTAGGACGGCCGAAAGGTCTACCGTGAGTGGCCCTGGGCCCCACCGTACTATTTTAACCACTTTCGTTCATCCAGGCATGTAACTAAGAGCGTAATTCACCGAGGTAGTTACAATTGGTATCAGAGCCATCCCGCCCTTCAGGGTCTCAGCCAAAATGGTCGTTGTCAGTCTAGCAAATATTTTGGTAGTTATGTATACTAGGGAAAAACAAAACGTGAGAGTAGGACTGCTTCCATTTTTCTTCTTACCCACCCACCCACCCTTTTCTGGTAAGGAAGTGTAACGTTTTCAATCCTCTTCTAAAATTCAAACTAGGATTCACGTGTTCTGGGTTCCGTAGTACCATAGGTTGTGTTTGTGTTTGTGTGTGTGTGTGTATGTGTGAATTCTTTGTCTATCTGTTGCATCCAAATGTTATCACTGTCTGCCTTTTGGTTATCAACTGTTGGTACATTCCATACCGACAGGCCTTTGTAAACCGACGCGATCTATTCTGATTCGTTGTACACCGATGCGATCTATGTTACTCTTTGTTATCCGACGTTATCTTGTTGGGGTGCTCTTTTTCGTAGTTACCAATCTTTAGGTTCATCTTAAGAAGAAGGTATTGGGATATGTGTTTTACTGATTCATGTGCAAAGTAATGATTTGAGTGTGGGATGGAGTCGCAACCATACCACTACTTTTATCATTTGCTTTTGTATATCGAACTAGTAGAGTTACTAATCTTGATTCGTTAAGTGGTTTTGCGCATATAGTGGTATTTTAATGCCGAAATTTGCGGAAAATTCTTTGTTAGTTGTGTACCACACTCCTTGTTCAGTCGTGTGCGTTATGCTTAATATCTTCTAGTTGCCTTGAACTTTGTTGATATTTTAATATCATCTCAGTGAATTGCATCCTTTAATCTTGGTTAATTCCATTTTGGTACTATTTTGGATTATTATCATTCTCCATTATAGTACTGACTTGTGTTTTATATCAATCACAGGATGGCACCACCACGCCGTTCTGAGGAGGATATACCACCTGAACTCGGGGCTGCTTTGGCAAGTATTGCAAATGCTTTGGGCACTATGCAGCAGAACCAGCAGCGCTTCGAGGAAAGCGTGAGGAGGAATGAGTTTGCTCCGCTACCCCCACCTCCCAAGCGAGGAGACATCAAGAGTTTTCTCAAGTTCAACCCACGCCAATTTGAGGTGTCTGATCAGCCACTTGATGTGGATGATTGGCTTCGTGAAGTGTCAAGGTTGCTGATGACTGCGGATGTTCCCGAGCAAGAATGGGTCAAGTGTGCTACTCACCTTCTGAAGGGAGATGCAGCTCTCTGGTGGGAAAATTACCTCAAGGCAGATCTCTCTGGTTTTCAGCCTACTTGGGAGCGGTTCACTGCTGCTTTCAAAGAGCAATATCTGTCAGAAATTGTCATGGAAAGGATGAAGGAAGTGTTTCTCAACCTCAAGCAGGGCACTGACAATGTCAACACCTACATCAGAAACTTCATGAACCTTTCTCGTTATGGTGGCGATGAGATCTCTGATGACAAGAAGAAGCAAAAGAGGTTTCGGCAAGGCCTCAATGCTTCCATCAAATATGCTATCACTCATGCAAGGCCGACGTCTTTCCTGGAACTTCAACATACAGCTCTGCAGGAAGAAGCAAGTAGGCAAGTGTTTGAGGAGTCAAAGAAACACAGCCGTGATACAGCAAGCTCTTCTGCTATGATAGCTCCTTCTAAGCGTCATGACTGGGTTCCTAACACCCCACCGTCGCTCCCTGCTCCACCAAGACCTTCAAGCTACGCACCAAGGCCACCAAACTCCTTCACTGCGGCTCCCAGGGGCTACAACCACAACTACCCTGGAGCGCCTGGCGGAGTCCCTGGCTACGTTGCTCCACGTCCACCTGGTGCTTGCTATACTTGTGGAAACACTGGGCATCAGCACTGGAATTGTCCAATGAACAACAAAGCTCTTCCACCACCACCTCCAAGACCTGCGGCAAGTGCTCCTATGATTCGTGCACCTCCACCTCGGGCTCTCAACATCAACACCAAGCCTGGGTCTATGGTTGCTCGTGCCAACTGTGTCAACGTCGCTCAAGCTGAGCATGCACCTGGAGTTGTCATGGGTATGCTTCCTGTTAACTCAGTTCCTGCATGAGTTTTGTTTGATTCTGGTGCTTCACATTCTTTCGTTTCTCACAAATTTGCAAATGAGCATGAGCTTGTTATAGACCAGCTGGATAAGAAGTTAATGGTTCTTTCTCCTGGGGCAAGATTGTTATCTACTAAGATCAGCCATGGCAATCAAGTTGAGATTGGTGGTTCTTCGTTTCCGGCTTCCTTAATTGTTCTGGGCAATTCTGATATTGATGTTATCTTGGGCATGGATTGGTTAACAGCAAATGCAGCTGTGATTGATTATGCTGAACGTTCGGTTTCTCTGAAAATTCCTGAAGGCCATATAGTCTATTCTCCAAGTCTAACTCCTGCAATTCAGCTTTATTCTTTGGCGGCTCTGAATGATGATGCTATGGAAGGTATTCAGAGTGTTCCTGTAGTCTATGAGTTCCTAGATGTTTTTCCTGAAGAGTTGCCAAGTATGCCTCCGGATCGTGAGGTTGAGTTTGTCATTGAACTTGAACCTGGTACCGCTCCTATCTCCAAGCGGCCTTATAAAATGGGTCCTGCTGAGTTGGCTGAACTCAAACGTCAGTTGGATGAACAAGAGAAGTTGGGTTTCATTCAGCACAGTACTTCTTCTTGGGGTAGTCCAACCATCTTTGTGAAGAAGCGAGACAAGACTGATAGACTTTGTGTTGACTATCGGGCACTCAATGCTAAAACAATCAAGAATAAATATCCCCTTCCGCGGATTAATGATCTCTTCGATCAGCTAGCTGGAGCTATGGTATTCTCTAAGATTGATTTGAGAAGTGGTTACCATCAAATCAAGATCCGCAAGGAAGATGTTCCCAAAACAGCTTTCACCACCCGTTATGGCTTGTATGAGTACACGGTCATGTCTTTCGGTCTCATCAATGCACCTGCCACCTTCTCGAGGCTTATGAACTCGGTTTTCATGGAGTATCTTGATAAGTTCGTTGTGGTCTATCTGGATGACATTCTAGTCTATTCTAAGTCAAAATAAGAACATGAAGAACACCTTCGGTGTGTCCTAAACAAGCTTCGTGAGAACCGTCTGGATGCAAAGTTCTCCAAGTGTGAATTCTGGCTGCCTCAAGTCACCTACCTTGGTCATGTCATCTCTGCCAAGGGCATTGCCGTCAACCTAGAAACTATTAAGACAACTATGGACTGGCTTCCACCCATAAATGTCAAAGAAGTCCGGAGTTTCCTTGGTTTGGCCAGTTACTGTCGTCGCTTTGTTCAAAACTTCTCGAAGATTGCGAAGCCTGTTACCGATCTCCTCAAGAAAGGTAAGAAATATCTTTGGACTCTTGCATGTCAAGCAAGCTTTGAAATACTCAAAGAGAAGCTCACTTCCACACCAGTCTTAGTTCCTCCAGATACATCAAAGCCTTTCCAGATTTTCTGTGATGCTTCATTGCAAGGATTGGGTGCGGTCCTTATGCAAGAAAAACAAGTTGTTGCTTATGCATCTCGTCAGTTGAAGACGCATGAGATCAACTATCCTACACATGACCTCGAACTCGCAGCAGTTGTCTTTTCTTTGAAAGTATGGAGGCATTACTTGCTCGGCAACAGTTGTGAGATCTTTTCTGATCAGAAGAGTCTGAATTATATCTTCACACAGCCTGATCTCAACCTTCGTCAGAGGAGGTGGATTGAAACAATCAATGATTTCGATTTGACCATCAACTACACTCCGGGCAAAGCCAATGTCATGGCCGATGCTCTCAGCCGAAAAGCTTATGTTAACAATCTCATGGTGGAAGAACAACAGCCTCTCTTGTGCGAGGAATTCCGCAAGCTCAACCTTGAAATTGTGGATCAAGGTTATCTTCTGAACCTTCTAGCAACACCTTTCTTGGAAGAAAAGGTCTGTTCCATTCAGCTTGGTGATCCCTACACTAAAAAGATCATCTCCAACATTCAGCTTCCGAAGTATGAGTCTTTCCACGTTGACGATCAAGGCACTCTTTTCTTTGAACACCGGATGTTTGTTCCGAATTACCCGGGTTTAAGAGAGCAAGTTCTCAAGGAGGCGCATGATTCTGTTCTTTCTATCCACCCTGGCAGCACTAAGATGTACATGGACTTGAAAACACAATATTGGTGGCCTGGTTTGAAACGATATTGTGCCAAGTATGTCTCGGAGTTTGATGTTTGTCGTAGAGTTAAAGCTGTCCATCAGAAACCTTCCGGTCTTCTACAGCCATTGAAGCCTCCGGAATGGAAATGGGAGAAAGTAGAGATGGACTTCATCAGTGGTTTTCCAAGGTCACAGAAGGGCAACAATGCAATTTTTGTTGTCATTGACAGGCTTTCCAAAGTAGCTCACTTCTTTCCAATCAAGGAAACAATTTCTGCAATTCAGTTGGCTGAGCTCTATATCAACAGAATTGTCTCTCTATATGGAGTTCCTCCTGAGATCAGTTCAGACCGTGGAAGCATCTTCACTTCCAAGTTCTGGGGAAGTTTCCAAAATGCTTTGGGAACAAAATTAAACTTCAGCACAGCTTACCACCCTCAGTCGCAAGGACAAGTTGAAAGGATCAATCAGATTCTGGAAGATATGCTCCGTGCTTGTGTTATCTCGTTCGGCATGAAGTAGGAAGAATGTCTTCCTTATGCTGAATTCTCTTACAACAACAGTTTCCAGAAAAGTCTAAAGATGGCACCATTTGAGGCTCTTTATGGTCGCAAATGCAGAACTCTGATTGGTTGGTCGGGCGCAGGTGAAAGAATATTGTTTGGCCCCGACATTGTAACTCAAGCGGAGGAGAAAGTTCACATCATTCTCGAAAATCTGAAGATTGCTCAAAGTCGCCAGAAGGGCAATTATGACAGAAAGCACACGGACATGGAGTATGTCCCTGGTGATCTCGTTTACCTTCGTGTCACTCCCATGAGAGGCACACACCGTTTTGGTATCAAAGGAAAGCTGGCTCCTAGATACATCGGTCCTTTCAAAATTCGTGGAAGAAGAGGAGAAGTTGCTTATGCTCTTGAGCTCCCTGAACAACTCAAAGTCCATGATGTTTTCCACATCTCTCAACTCAAGAAGTGCTTCAAGGATCCCGGCAGGACCGTGGACCATGAACTCATCAATCTCCAAGAAGATCTGTCTTATCAAGAACACCCCACAAAAATTCTTGAAGTCGCAGAAAGAAGGACTCGCAACAAGTCCATCAAGTTCTGCAAGGTGCAGTGGTCGCACCATTCCGTTGATGAAGCCACCTGGGAACGTGAAGATGAGCTCCGTGACAAGTACCCTACCCTCTTTGAGTCTTCTTCTTCCTAGAATCTCGGGGCGAGATTCCTGTTTAGTGGGGGAGAGTTGTAGCATCCCAATTGTCTAACAATTGTAATGCTAATTGGTCTAGTAAGATAATGGCTACTCTCTATATATAATTGTGGCATCATAATTATATCATGCTCATGTCATCATGCCACCTTGCTTTTGAGCATCATATAAAACTCTTTTTCTTTTGGTTCTTCTCTCACATGCATTATTAATTGTATTTTCCTCTTGATATTGTATTTGGTTATTGATATATTGTCTAAATGCCCAAGTTGAGTTGGGGGCATATCCTTTATTCACCTCCATTATCTTTTCTTTTCACCACTTTATAATTCCACCATCCTACTAGTCCATGAGCTTGCAATTCTTTTTCTTTTGATTTTATCCTAGCTCATGTGGTGGGGTGGGTCTAATCCTACTTATCTTTTGCTTGGCTTTTATTCCACTTCTGGGAAATGCATAAGAATAATGCCATCATATTATTATTGTTTTCACAAAATAAATCATGGCATTATTATTTTTGCATGGGTCATGCAAAAGTACCACCACCTTTTATCCCATGGGTTTTGCCTTTGACTTTAGTGGTTATTTCTTTGTGAACCATCCCCTTCCATTCCACCATTCCCACATCCTCACCCACATCTCTTTCTTTTATTTTATTTTCTCCATGCATGATCATATGAGACTCTTTCCACATATCTCTTTTCTCCCTCTTTCTTTCTTGTTTCTCTTCCACCTTAGCTCAAGCTAGATCAAGCTCCATGTTCCTCTTGGTATGGTCTCATAAACAAATTTTAAATTCTAAATACCTAATAAAACTAAACCTAGCTCCTCTCTCTATTCTTCTCCTAACCTAATTCTACTAAACCCTAACATTAACCTCACCTCTCTCTCTCTATCTCTCTCTCTACCATGAGGGCCACCTGACCCCCTCTCTCTCCGTGACCCACACCTCAGCTAACCCTACCCCTCTCTCTAACCTAAACAAAACCCTAAGCCGAGGCTACCATCTACCTAGCCCGAGCTACCCCTCTCCTCTCTCTCTTCTCTCTTCCTGCCATGAGGGCCCCTCCATCCGAGCCTCCCCCTGCCTGTCCCTCTCTCCCGGCCAAAACCCCACCTGCAGCCACCCAGGTCGAGCCCCAGCTCGACCACGTGAGGAGGAGAGAAAAGGTGGCACCCGAGCCACCTTTAACCACCCTGATTCCCCACGGCTCCCTCTCCTCCTCTCCCCCTCGCTTTACCCTCCCCCCGCATGCCTCCTGGCAGCTCCCAGATCCACTCCAAATCCTACCTCACCTTCCCCTTCTTCCTCGCCGACGCCAGCTTTCGCCGCCAGTCGCCGCCGTCTACCTCTGCTCCGCTTCGTTCCAGTCGGCGTGCACGTCGTGGAGTTGGCCTGGGCGACCGAGAAGACCGCCCTGCTACTCCCTGTACGCGCCGACGTGAACGAAAAGCCCCAGCACCGCCGGATCCTGCACCTCGCCATCCAAATCCCTAACGCCGGGGAGCGCCTGCGTCCTCGCCGCTCCGGTGCCTCCCCGCCCGATCCGAGCCCTCCGACGAGCCCGCGGTGAGCCCCTCTTCCCCCCTGACATGCTCTGCCTCGCTGTCACCGTCTAGCGCCGCCGCTCATTTTGCCGAACGTCCTCCGTGCGCCAGAGGTCGCCGGCGTCTGCAACCTCCCCGCGCCACACAGAGCCTTAGCTAGGCCCCAAACCCCCTCCTAACAGCTCCCCTAGCCTACCGCACTGGCTAGCCATCTCAGCGCGGCCGCCCGCGACCCGGGTTCGATCCCCCTCTCGGCGCTGCACGCTGATTTCCCGTCAGACCGAAGATAACGAAGAACAGTACGGGCCTGTGGTAGTTTTACAAACGCCCCCCTCTTTTTATTTTTCGTTCTCAACCCACGGTACCTCGTGGCCCACTAGTCAGCCGCCCTGGCAATCTTGCCGAAAACCCCCCAGGTTCCTCGGGCCGTAACCCGCGGTCCAGCTAAGTCCCCACTTGTCAGTCCTTGCAGTTCCTACCGCTGTCACGTGGGCCTCTAGCCGCTGGCCCCGCCTGTCAGCCTTAGTGGCTGGCTAAGCCGCGGTAGAAAAGGATTTTTCCTGCGCGCGCGTGCCTCGCCAGCCGCTGGCCCACCCGTCAGCGGCTGAGGCTAGGTTTGCCTAGGTGACAAAAGTTTGTCTGACTGTCTGTTTTAATTAAACCTTTTCAAAAATTGATTTAATTTCAAATTCAAATCAGATTTAAATAATTTTTAAAATACAAATCCAAATAATACAAATAATATATGTTTTGGAATCATAAAAATGTGAGGAATTCAAATATGCCATTCAAAATATCATTTGAACACTTTAAATTTTCGAGATAATTAAAATTACAATAAAATGCCCTTTTCCTTAATTAATTAATAACTTTAATTCTATGACTCCAAATTTGGCAAATAATATGTCTAAATCGATCAGCGTGACGAGCCCGTTCTATTTATACAGTCCTTGTTCTGAATTGAAGCATGCATCATGTCATTATTCAAAATCTGAACAGTTTATGACAATAAAACATGGTTAAATAAATGACAAAATGCTTTATTTCTTGTATCCACACCTCACCTTTGCCATGCTAATTTAATGCCATGTAAATTGTGCATCATTCATCATGGCATGCTTGTTTGCTGTCGCATTTTATTTCCTATGCTTGTGCACTTTATTTATATTGGCCCTTGTTTGTTTGGTTCTTCTTCGAATAGACGCCCAGCAGGAGAATTACCAGGAATCACAAGAGTATTACCCAGATCCATCTCTCGCTTCAACTGAGCTGCCAGGAAAGCACTACCACATGCTTGCATACATACAGTACCTATTGCCTCTATCTTATTCTTGCATCATTGAGTCGCGATTGCATTAAATCAAATCCCAAGTACTGCATAGCCTTTACTTTAAACCCCACTGAAGCTTGTTCCTCCATCCCATGAGCCAGTACTACAGGAGTTGTTTGAGCCATGCGAGTCGTAGAAAGCATGAGTAGGGTATGTGAGAGTCTGATGGACAATGAGGTACCTAAACAACATAACCTGAGTAGTAATGGGATAACTAATGAAAGAGGCACCGGTGAGCAATATCTGCTATTTGGTTTTTCATGCTCACTTGTGTCCCGTAGGACCCCGAGTACTTGATTCCTGTTCCTTGACTATTCGCACTATCCACATCCGGGAGGCCTTATGGACCCCCCTGAGCCAGAGCTTGATTCATACTTATTTCTTGGGGCCACAAAGTAGTTTGGGGCTTTATTTCTATCCTGTACTTATGCCATGTTACTGCTTTATTAAGATTGTGCGTGGAGCACCGGTACTGTTTTGGATCGTGGAATGTTTTCGCGGTATCGACAAGCCCAGTCACACTTTCGGGTTCCCAGTCGTTTACAGCCATTGACACAAACCTTGGGTCCATCTCGGAACCGGCCAACTTCGTTGTGGGTAGCTTAATGGGGTGGCCCCCTGAAACATGTCTGAATCCTGTGATTGCTTTGTCGTGAATGCCTCGTTGGGTTTTGATTTGGTTTTTCCGAGGTTGATCGAGTGTGTGTTGCTATTCGTGCACCCCTGCAGGGTAAATCTTTCTGAAAGCCGTGTCCGCGGTTATGAACGACTTGGAGTACAGTTTCTCGATCATAAACAAGTATAACTAAAGTACCGCTTTTAATTTGACTAAGTACTTGACTAGTAAATAGTGCAATACTCATGGAATGGTTAATAAAACTGCCAACGGATGATGGGGGTTGTTCGTCCGCTTCCTCGTTGGTAAGCGAGGAGGAGGATGGATCGGTTAATTATACTGTTAAAACTGTTGTCCTTAATTCGCGGACTTCCGTCTATCATTGGTTAGACGGAAGGTTAGCGAGTTTCTGTAGAATTGTTAGGTATTATCTTTTGCTGCAATTGCTCACCCCAGGTTGTGTCCCCTTTAGTGGCATTAAGACTTGCTGAGTACCCCTAGGGTCTGACACGATAAATTGCTTGATTCAGATGAACAGGTGTACCCGCAAGATGGTTACTAGGCGGAAGAGACAGATGATGATGGCAACGATCATTCGGTGTAGAGATTCCGGGAACGGGGATCCGTGAGATCTGTGGGCGGGATGTGTTTATTTATGGGGCATCTTATGCCGATTTGCTTCTTATCCGTACTCGGATCTTGTTTTCCGCTTCCGCCTGATACTCTGATGAGTGATGTATGAGGAGCTATCCTAAATTATTATATCTATCTAGGACATTTGAATCTTGCCGTATGGCGTTGCAGTATTTCTATTTCTTTTAGATGGAATCGCTCTGAGGACTATTGTATGTGGCTTGCATACATACTCATTTGTGTATGTAGTTGATCCCTTCGCCTGCCGATTACACTGCTCGTTCTTGTCCCGTTGTCTGAAAGTGGTTAGGACGGCCGAAAGGTCTACCGTGAGTGGCCCTAGGCCCCACCGTACTATTTTAACCACTTTCGTTCATCCAGGCATGTAACTAAGAGCGTAATTCACTGAGGTAGTTACAACTGGATAATTGTTTTGACATTAATTGAATATAATGAACTTCGCGAAAGCCAGAGAATAAATTGTAGGCAATTCTAAAATACTCAAAAATTGCAAAACTTTTTCTTACAATGTCATTTTGAATTCATGTTCACATGTTACTTGTACTATAAGTTATTGTACTTTCAAAATATTTAACAATTTTATTATCTAAATGTTTTGAAACATAACAAAAAGAATTAATATTCATCTAGCACATTTTATAATTGCGAACGATTACTAGGTACTTCGGATTATTTACCAAACAACAAATGGAAATACTATAAATCGAAGGTATAGTTGACTCAAGTGCACAAACCTTGGCTTAAAGGGGTTTGGATGTATAAACAAACATAAAATGCTTAGTAAAAGAAAGCCTAGCAAAAGGAAGAAGGTAGATCACCAAAGGAAAATGTTGTATGTAACCACCAAAAGTAAGAAGGTAGATCATCAAAGGGGTTTGCAATACGTGTCATGATGAGTTGTAATGTGCACACAAGAATTTCCAATTATAGAAAAGATAACTTTCCTATACCATTGAAAGGACATAGATGTCGCCTAGAGGAGGGGTGAATAGGCGGTTTAAAACTTTTACAAGATGGGCTTAACAAAGGCAATAAAACTACGTTTACTTTGTCAACCATAAAACCTACATATACTATGGTTCACCTATGTGCACCAACAACTTATGCTAAGCAAGACAAGCAACTATATGATAGCAAGATATAGACTTCAAGCACGAAGGCTATCACAAAGTAAGGAGCATAAGTAAAAACTCGGGTATAGAGATAACTGAGGCACGTGGAGATGACGATATTTTACCGCGTTCCTCCCAACACTGGAGTACGTCTCGTTTGGAGAGGGGGTGGTTTCAAACCACTAACGCCAAAAAAAGGCCTCCCTTGTTCTCCTGTGAATCTCATCCCAACGGGATCGATGCACACTTCCACTATCGGTGCACTTGTCGGTGGCAATCCGAAACCTCTCACAAGATTGGGGCACTTCTCCACAACTCAATTGGAGGCTCCCAAAAAATAAGCTTGGGGGAAATATCCACAACTTAATTGGAGGCCCCAAGTAATCCACCAACCTGCAAAACAACTAAACCGACTAGGGTTCCAAGAACCCAAGAGTAAAAGGCTTCTCACTTTTACCCCATCGAATCCTCACCGAGAACTCAAACCGATGCACCAAATGTAATGGCAAGAACACAAGAAGTGCTCAAGTCCTTCACTCCCAAATTTCACCAAAGCTACAAAAGCTTATGGGGGAATAAGAGAGGAAGAACAATGGAGGACATCCATAAAAGACTCCAAGATCTAGATCCCAAGATGTTCCTCTCACTTAGAGGAGAGATTGATTGGTGGGGTTGTAGATCTAGATATCCTCTTTCAAATTCCTCAATAATATGCAAGAATCAATGGAGGGATTGAGGGATACCGAGCTCAAGAAGGTCAGCAATGGAGGGGAAAACTTGCAAAAAAGGTTAGGTAAACATTGGGGAAGAAGGGCCCCTTATATAGGTCCTCCAAAATCCAACCATTACAGCCCTGGAGCGCGTGGGCCGGACATTCCGGCCTATTCACTCTGGACATTCCAGCCAAGGCAAAACTGACAGAAATAGCAATACGAAAACAACCGTACTTTTGCATCCGGACTCCGATTTTGATGTTCTTGGGCTTGTTTTAAAGAAGACAACAAACTCTACAAGATCATGCAGGGAACAATCATAGTCCAGGAATGCAGGATAAAACCAAATTATGAAAGGTTTGACCTCTCTCAAAAAGACGAACCAGTAAAACCTCCAACATCGAAAACGCAATAGAGAATGTACATGAAATCCGTTTTTGATGAACTTGGGCTTGTCATGAAGATTAACACAAGCTCTAAATCTTCTCATGGATAAGAACCAAATAATTTAAGGTTTTAACAATCTCTAAAAGACAAACCGGTAAAACCTCCAATATCGAAAATGCAATAGAGAATGCATATGAAATCCGTTTTCGATGAACTAGAGCTTGTTATGAATATTACCACAAGCTCAAGAACTTCACATGGATAAGATCCAAATAACGACCAAGAAAGATGATGCCAAGTATGCAAAGGTTTGAGCTCTCATGAAGGATATGATCAAGTTACTCACTCGAGAGCCCCTCTTGATAGTACGACTATCTATCCTATAAACTGGTCTCCCCAACTAACACCATGAGACCGGTAAGAAGGAAACCCTATCAAGAACATACCTTTGCCTTGCGCATATTCCACTTGAGCTTGATGATGACGATCTTATCCACCTCAAGATGGAACACCTTTCTTCATTGTGCTAGCTTGGTGAAGACTTGAAAATTGCTCCCCATCCTCCACTATGGTAGAGCTTCTCTTTTAGGCATACCATCTTCCCATATCCATGATCACCATAGGATGGCAAGCTTCAAGTAAATGATCTCTTCGAGATGGCTCATCTTGAAATTGCACATCATTTCTTCTTTCTTCATTATGTTGGTTTCTTGAAGGTACATAAGAGATATCACTCCAACTTTAGTCTTCAAGACACACTTTGCTATAGGCTCAACTCTCACTTGACCAATCTCCGGATCACTCATTGAAACCTTGGTCAACACTTAATCTTCTTCACTTTCTTATTCTCCCAACCTTGAAGCTAGCATATGGTTCAAGCATTGCCTATGGACAAATCCTATAGTTAAAACTCAATGCAAACATAAGTCCATAAAGATTGTCATTAATTACCAAAACCACACATGGGGGCACACATGCACTTTCAATCTTCCCCATTTTGGTAATTGATGACAATCCCTTTGAGAGGGTTTATATAAGGAATTAATCAAAGAAAACGTTGTGCTAACATCAAATACAACACAAGTGTGTCTTGTTAGTACAACCACAATATAGAGCAAACTCCCCTACAATCTATGCACGTGTGGATGAACTTGAATTTTATTGCATATATTGCCAACCATTACCGGTGGTGGAGTTTTCTCTATATAATCAAGATGCCATGCAACAAACTAAGATGAAAAGCACATGAGGAAAGTGTTTAAGTACAAAACTTACAACACACAACCAAATTCCGTAAAACCCTCTAAAACTTCTCCCCCATTGGCATCGATTGCCGAAATGGGTGAAAAACTTTAGAAGGCCAATTTAGTGAGAGTTCCTTCATATGGTGTGCATTTCTCATAATATGAGTGGAATCAAATACACGTATCCAATGAAGAATACCATGAGGAAATCAAACTAAACTGAGGATCCAAAGATTGCAAAGAAATAAAATGGTGAAGACGCATCAATGAATGAAGCAAGCAACCAAAAGATCGAAAGAAGCACTTCACAAAAGGAAGATACTAAAAGAAAGATAGATATTATGATAAGGTTGAAAAGAGAGTGATCAAAATAATATGATGAGACTCCCCAAGGTTTGTGCACAAATTATAATTTGCGTTTGAATACAATATGCACAAACATGGCATCCTCATTCCCTCTATATCATTTAAACCACGAGCATGAGCAAGAGAGAAGATATTATGATGAGAGAAAATGAGTGTTTAGATGAAAATAGGAAGCTCCCCAAGGTTCATGCACAACAAAGTGCACAATTATGGAATCCTAACTCCCCATAATCAAGCAAAACACCAAACAAGAACAAGAAAGAAAATGTGTGTCCTTAGGTAGATTAGGAAAGCTCCCAAAGGTTTATGCACCAAATATAATAATTGCTTTGAATGCAAAGTGCATAAACATGGTATTCTTGCTCCCCCAAACTTACATAACAAGACAAAGGAACGAGAGATCAACTTTCTTAACACCAACGGGTGCCAAAAGATGCAAATGAAAAGGTTAAGCACTCAAAGAAAGACTTTTGGAGCCACCACAGAATAAAAGGAGCACAAGGTGGACTCCAAAGCAAAAGGATATCAACTAGAGATTTTAGCCATAATCATGTGTATAAGTTTCTAAGTAGACAAGAAACACCAAGATATACATCCACAAAGAAACATGTACACACAAAATGGATACTCAAGAATGAACAAGATATCCAAATGAAAGTCATAATAATGCCCATAAGATTTTTGCTAGAAAGCATGGCCAAAGGCTCAAATTTATCTTATTGAACATCAGTTACCTTCAAACACCAACAAATACATCACAACTATCACAAGTGAACAAGAGATTGTTGGAATGCATTGGGAAAGGCAACAAGTATCATAAAGAACAAATAAATCTTGCAAATTCATCCATATAGTACATGAGAGAAACTGAGGAAATGATTGGCAATATAATTGCTAGATTGGTATATGTGGGATTGGTGAATCATAAACATGATTTTTATATACTTCCCAAAATATGCATTCATCTCAACTTACTCATATAACAATAAGGATGATATAATGAAATCTTGCAAGAACCACAATAAAAGCAACAGAAGGAAATCGTGCCATGATGCAACCACAAAGGTTGGATGCTAGAAAAGTATGCATGATAGGGATACTTGTTACCGAGATACCATTGGTAGGATGAAGTAGATATGAGTTCGTTGATCATCCTAGCTTGCTTCCAATTATCATTTAGTCCCCACACCTTATTATTATTGTGACAAGCATCCATTGAATCTCCAATGTACCTATAACACATTCAAGTACACAATGGTCCCAAAACTCATTGGGTACAAAGTAGTTAGATAAACTACAATACATGGGAGAGACTCCACATAAATATGTGCATAATGATATGAAATTTAATTCCATGCACAACTTAGCCGGTGGGATATGGTGGAGTTTCCCTTATATATTGGATCAAAGAAAGCTAGCATACCATAATATATACATTTATTAAATATGCATGCACAAGACTTTCAAGAACCAACAAGGAGATACAATTTGAACAAAAACACAAAGTAAATCAAGATGGTACACACAAGAGTGTGACACGAAAAAAGGTGTCCAAATTGTATCAAGGAATCGAATCAACACATGATAGACCCCAAGTTCAACAAGTGAACAAGGTAAAAGCCAAAGAGCAAATAGGATAAACAAATACAAATGCTCAACAATTTATCTCATTCAAATGGTTAAATAGAAAGCATGGAATAATAAAATCAACTCCCAAACAAAATACCAATTGAAAAATAAATGGTTCCAACAAAAGAACCAAAATCTAAACATTTTTGAAGAATGGCACAAAGTACCAAAGAACAGATTTATCTTCCAAAGGCCTAAAACATGGTATAGAGCAAAACATGTCGTGAAGAAGCATAAAAGGAGTGCTCTAAATAATATAGGAGAACTCCCCCATGATTAGTCATTATTTAAGATTTTGCATTTGAATACAAATAAAGATCCACAAGAGTCGAGGAAGACATGGGAAACAAAGCACAACAAATTTCTTGGCAAGAGATAAGGAAAATCAAGCAAAACCAACATGAAAATGATCAATAAGATCTACCACATATAATAGTACCGCTTGTCCAAGGACAAGGGACTTGCAAATATTTCCCGGTGGTAGATAGCAAATATATCCAAGATCATATTCACAAAGAGAAAGCAAATGTCAAAAAAGGTAGGAATTAAAAACCACGTCAAGTAAGAGTCCTTGAGGGTTTCAAGTAGTTAACCAATCACGCACAACAATGATTAGAATAACTAGAGGCAAAATTCTTGCCAACTTAGATATAAGAATTCATATATGATGAAACCCATACCAAGGAAATCTCTTGCAAACAAGATCCAAAACATAAGGGATAAAAGCATTATATCAAAAAGGAACTTGTTTGAGCTCACGAGCCACATAGTAACTAGATAATTTCCAATATCAATTATATGTGACACAAACTCAACTATTCACATTTTCTCGGTTTGTAATATGCAGAAAGTATATTACTCCCCCAATGTGATAAAACATTTATTTTCACAAGAGGCAAATAAATACAACAAGAGAACATTAATGGATATTATAGAATTTGAATTTTCATGAGCATGACATACCACGTAGAGACTAGATAATCTTGAAATATCAATTCTAAGTGGTATTCCTCATGTACACACATTTAGGATTGTGAGGTGCCCCAAAGGACACCACACTCCCCCAAAATAGGATAGTCCATTAATATCTTGTAAGAGCCAACTAAGATATAAACAAGATGCAATAGGCTCAAACACAATAACACATACATGGTGTGCAAGCCAACATACACAAACCTGATTTCTCAAGTTAAGCAAGTAGGAAGCACAACATATACAAAATATATGCAAGGTACAAAACTAACAAATGCAAGGGGAAAGTAACTTTCAATGTAAATGAGTTGAGAACATGTTACCACAACGAGGAGCAATGGATATATGATAGAGATATGATAAACTAAATAACTTGGCTTGAGAGAATATAATTGAAGTCCCCTTAATTCTTCATAATGTAGCCAAGTCTCCAATGCCCTCCAACACAAACCTATTGATCAAGTTTTAGCTTGATGGTCCCCAACCAAGTTGGATCCTAAGAGCTTAGTCACAATAGGCTTGGCAACCCAAATGGTTATTTTCTTGACACCACTTTGAGCACCAACATATTTGGCAAACACATTGCCACCCTCATCCTTCCTAAGATAATAAACATTATCAATCATGATTGGGTTGGATGAGGAGTTACCAATAGTGCAAGAAGAAGAGATGTGACCCTTCTCACGACATAAGTAGCAAGTTCTTCTCTTCCCATTCTTTTCACTTGATTTCTCCATAATGGGAGTATTAGCTTGAATCTTCTTGGGAAGTTGCCTTTCTCCAACTTGAGATAGGCCATGCCCTTGAACTAGAGGCTGCTTCCCATTTTGCTTCTCACCAAGAGGCTTCTTCTTAAAGGGGCAAGATATAACATGGTGCCCTTCAATTTTGCACTTGAAGCAAACAATCTTGGCCTAATCTTGACTTGTTCATGGCCCTTCTTATTGTTGCTCTTGGACTTCTTCTTGTTAGTGGACTTGTTCTTGACATTGGATTTGAATCCAAGCCCACTCTTACCATTGGGGGATTTATGCACACTCAAGATCTTGTTGAGTGCGGTCTTCCCTTCATGACCCTTTTTTAAGTCATTCTTCAAAGAAGTGACTTGAGCCTTGAGCTCTTTAATTTCCTCTACATGGTTAGTGTGAACAACAATACTAGAGGAAGTGGATGCTACATTGTTACAGCAACAAGGGACGGAATGTAATTCATCACAAGATGTAGCAATGGCATGAGTGGATGAGTTACAAGGACTAGCACGTGGCAATATGACATTTGGAGTAGAAGTAGTGCTAATGTCCACATGAGGCTCATTAGATGTTACCTTTGACATAATAACCTCATGAGCTAATTTTAGCCTATCATGGGAGGCTAGAAGATCCTCATGAGAGTTTGATAGCTTACCATGACTTTCTTCCAAGATCCCATACTTGCTAGTTAGCAAAGCAAGTTGGGTCTTTAGCTCAACATTCTCCTTCAAAATAGATGCTTTCACAAGAAATAGAGTCAGTAGCACAAGCATCATAATTAATTGCAAGAGGTGAGGGAAACTTCGAAGGCTCTTTTGAGTAAGAGGCTTTAAGTTGCTCATACGACTCGGTGAGTTTGATGAGCTCACCCTTGATGACCCTAGAGCCATTTTTGAGGTGCTCAAAATCCTCTAGGAGTTTAGCATAAGAAACTTGAAGCCCATCATTTTTACTTTTGAGATCACTTGCCACCTCAAGATCTCTATCATGAGATTCCTTCACTCTAGACAACTCTAGAGCAAAAGTCTCCTCAAGAGATTCCTTAGTGGTTTGTTCCTCTTCAAGAGCTTCATTTGGATGTGCAATTTGATTAGCATACTCACGCTCAAAGCTACTCATTATAAAAATGGTGTTCTCATGCTCCTCAATTTGTGCTTTTAACTTATCAATAGGTTATTTGCTCTTAATAGCAAAGTCCAAGATTTCAACGAAGTTAGAGCAAGCAATATTATTATTAACAAGAGCATGATAAACCATCTCACCCTTTTCATATAAATCATCAACATCTAACTCTTCTTCCTTATTATCCTCATTCTAATCATCACAAGAGGCATTGGGTTCCAAAGTAGGAGTTACCTTTGAATCCATAGCCATAAGGCATAGGTGGGTACCATGAGATGATGACGATGAATTATTTGAAGCTCCATTCGAAACCTTGTTTTGGCCCATAGAATCTTCGTTTTCTTCTACATGGTTAGCAACACAAGCACTAGAGGAAACAGAAGGATTTTTACCATGGCAACAAGACAACACAAGCATATCATCATAAGATTTATTCAAGCCATTTCTACATGATATGCAAGGACTACCAACACAAGCATATAAGGAGTTTTGGGTGCTACAAGTGTTAGAGTCCAAAGATGAAGTATTGCAATGAGATAGAGAAGAAGGATCAATAAGAGTAAGCTCACTATCAACATTGCAATATTCATCACCACTCACCATATCATTACCTTGTGTCTTGCCACACTTTGGTGAAGTGGAAGAAGATGAGAACTCATCACGACCGGAAGTGGAAGCAATACAATCATCCTCAATAATGTTGGACACATCATATTTATCATGATGTTTTGTCCATAACTCATGAGCGCTCCAAAAAAGGTATGATTGAAGAAGTAACTACATAGCACAAAGCATTAACAAGCACATTAGAAGCTTGAGCATCGAGATATAAGTTTTTCCCATCCTCACAAGATAGATTTTTGAAATCCATAGGAGGAGAAAAACCTATATCTACAATACGCTTCAAATTTATGTCCATGTTCCAAAAATGAATAAGCATACAAGTTTTCCTTATATTGTAATTTGTGCCATGGAATATGAACATTTCATTGTAAACTAATCCCCTAGTTGACATCTTTACTCTCAAGGCGGTGAAGCCTAAAATGAGAGACCGGGCTCTGATACCAATTGAAAGGACACAGATGTTGCCTAGAGGAGGGGGGTGAATAGGCGGTTTAAAACTTTTACGAGATGGGCTTAGCAAAGGCGGAATAAAACTAGTGTTTACTTTGTCAAGCACAAAACCTATATATACTATGGTTCACCTATGTGCACCAACAACTTATGCTAAGCAAGACAAGCAACTATGTGATAGCAAGATATAGACTTCAAGCACGAAGGCTATCACAAAGTAAGGAGCATAAGTAAAAACTTAGGTATAGAGATAACCGAGGCACGCCGAGACGATGATGTTTTACCGAGTTCCTCCCAACACTAGAGTAGGTCTCGTTTGGAGAGGGGGTGGTTTCAAAACCACCAACGTCACAAAAGGCCTCCCTTGTTCTCCTGTGAATCTCACCCTAACGGGATCGATCCACACTTCCACTATCGGTGCACTTGTCGGTGGCAATCCAGAACCTCTCACAAGATTGGGGCACTTCTCCACAACTCAATTGGAAGCTCCCAAAAAACAAGCTTGGGGGAAAGATCCACAGCTTAATTGGAGGCCTCAAGTAATCCACCAACCTGCAAAACAACTAAACCGACTAGGGTTCCAAGAACCCAAGAGTAAAAGGCTTCTCACTTTTACCCAATCGAATCCTCACCGAGAACTCAAATCGATGCACCAAATGCAATGGCAAGAACACAAGAAGTGCTCAAGTCCTTCACTCCCAAATTCCACCAAAGCTACAAAAGCTTATGGGGGAATAAGAGAGGAACAACAATGGAGGAATTCCACAAAAGACTCCAAGATCTAGATCCCAAGATGTTACCCTCACTTAGAGGAGAGATTGATTGGTGGGGTTGTAGATCTGTATCTCCTCTTTCAAATCCTTCAATAATATGCAAGAATCAATGGAGGGCTTGAGGGATAGAAAGCTCAAGAAGGTCAGCAATGGAGGGGAAAACTTGCAAGAAAGGTTAGGTAAACATTGGGGGAGAAGGGCCCCTTATATAGGTCCTCCAAAATCCAACCGTTACAGCCATAGAGCGCGCGGGCCGGACATTCTGGGCTATTCACTCCGGACATTCTAGCCAAGGCAAAACTGACAGAAATAGCAACACGAAAACAATCATAACTTTTGCATCCAGACTCCAATTTTGATGATCTTGGGCTTGTTTTAAAGAGGACAACAAACTCTAAAAGATCATGCAGGGAACCATCATAGTCCTGCAATGGAGGATAGAACCAAATTACGAAAGGTTTGACCTCTCTCAAAAAGACGAACCGGTAAAACCTCCAACATCGAAAACGCAATAGAGAATGCATGTGAAATCCGTTTTCGATGAACTTGGGCTTGTCATGAAGATGAACATAAGCTCTAAATATTCTCATGGATAAGAACCAAATAATGTAAGGTTTTACCAATCTATAAAATAGAAACCGGTAAAACCTCCAATATCGAAAACACAATAGAGAATGCATATGAAATCCGTTTTCGATGAACTAGAGCTTGTTATGAATATTATCACAAGCTCAAGAACTTCACATGGATAAGATCCAAATAACAACCAAGAAAGATGATGCCAAGTATGCAAAGGTTTGAGCTCTCATGAAGGATATGATCAAGTTACTCACTCGAGAGATCCTCTTGATAGTACGGCTATCTATCCTATAAACCGGTCTTCCTAACGAACACCATGAGACCGGTAAGAAGGAAACCCTATCAAGAACATACCTTTGCCTTACGCATATTCCACTTGAGCTTGATGATGACGATCTTATCCACCTCAAGATGGAACACCTTTCTTGATTGTGCTAGCTTGGTGAAGACTTGCAAATTTCTCCCCATCCTCCACTATGGTAGAGCTTCTCTTCTGGGCATACCATCTATCCATATCCATGATCACCATAGGATGGCAAGCTTCAAGAAAATGATCTCTTCGAGATGGCTCATCTTGAACTTGCACATTATTTTTTCTTTCTTCATTATGTTGATGTCTTGAAGGTGCATAAGAGATATCACTCCAACTTTAGTCTTCAAGACACACTTGCTATAGGCTCAACTCTCACTTGACCAATCTCCGGATCACTCATTGAAACTTTGGTCAACACTTAATATTCTTCACTTTCTTATTCTCCCAACCTTGAAGCCAGCATATGGTTCAAGCATTGCCTATGGACAAATCCTACAGGTAAAACTCAATACAAACATGAGTCCATAAAGATTGTCATTAATTACCAAAACCACACATGGGGGCACACATGCACTTTCAACCACGATATCAAAGTAACCACCAAATCAAACTAAAGACACTTGATAAATAACATAAATGAACAACAGTAGAACATGCATATGTATGTAAAATTTTGTCATAGTCATACCTAAATCAAAGAGTTCATTAACTTTCACATTCTACAGACTTGAGGACAGAATGTTTCCATTGTTCTGAACCAACCTTTATTGACTAGCAAAACATAAATCCACTTAGTTGTTATGATGACGTCCAACATAACAAAATAAAAATAGATATGCTCCAAATTTAACGAGTATAATAATATTAACCACAAAAATAAAGATTTGAGGTTCTCAAACTGGGAATGGTTAAGGTAGAAGCAAGGATCACAGGGCATCCCAAGCTGTCCTAGATTTCACACAATTCTTCATCATTTTGTGGGCCTCACCAAGCTTTGTATTTTCGCATTTTCACATTTTTGATTGCCTTATATCATAGAAAACTTCACACAAAACACTCCTCCATTGTTTTTATGTGAAGATCCATTAGTAGACAAGATAATATCTAACACCATTGGAAAATCAACAAAATATTCAAAATATTACTAGGGCATTTTATAATCAAACGAGTTGCTAGGGCAAGAAATAGTCAAAAGGAGCAAGAAAGGTAAATGCAATTTCAAAAGTTTTGGCAAATAGAGAGGAGATTTTGAAAACATCAAAGCAACCATAAACATACTTCCCTAAAAAATGTAAAACTAGTCAACAAGGCAAACTCAACAAACAAACCAGTTAGAAATATGCAAGTATGATTTTTTTCTCAAGAAGAGAGAATTTTAAAATCCTCAAGACAAACATTAACATAGTTTCCTCTCGGAATAGTTGCGAACATTAGGATCAGAATCTTTTGAGACACAAGCCGAATGCAATCCCACAATAGCTAGGAGAATTTAAGAATAAAGTAGGACTATCACGAGTGGGAGCAATATTACCATCCGTAGGTGCCTTACAACATTAAACATAAACATATTAGTGTGTCAATGGAGTATATTTTAGTTAATAAGAGATAATTAGTTGGATCCTTGCTTTCCACACACATGATGTTGAACTATGCAGATTGAAAAATACTTTAGAATACTATGGCTATCTTCTTTATATACGTGAATATTTATGTGCATCTTATAGGTATGCACGCAACATGTGGGACAATAAAAAGCTTAAGGGGCCATGGCAACCCACAAGCATTGAACTAGTTTATCGAGTTTCTTTACAAAAATAATGAAAAATAATGAGCGAGACATACCAACTATATCAATGGATTTCACTAAATCTTACCCAAAAAAAAGATAGAGCTTATTTTTTCACGGAGTTCTTGGAAAAGAGGTGTTATTTTCACTTTTGCATTCTACTATTGGAGAACGCAAAAATAACATTATTATACAAATTTTGGGAAGGTCCAAACCTATTGTTTTGGTCTTGTACCTTTAGTCAGTTATCTGAGAAGACCACTCTACCTCTCGGTCATGGAACATTCCAAAATAGCATGCGTGTAACCACCTTGTTGTAACTTTCTGCACTGGTTTTAAAATGGAAAGGACTAAGCGTCCTCCGGAGGATATCAGGCTTTCCATCCTCCGGCTTCGGGTGCTGAAACGTGTTCACCTTGGTCCCCCAATCCCTCTTTTGCTGCATCGTAGCATAAAAACATCCCGTATTTGCTGCATGCAGCAAACAAATGTTCACCAAAAAACAAAAGAAAAAGACACACCTTACCGAAAAACTCGTCGGAGATCTCGCCGGAAACCTCGTAGCAAAAAGAAAATACCGTTGAAGCAAAAAACCAAATTCGTGGGAGACCTCACCGGAGACCTCGTAGCAAAACATTTCTTCTAATGATGCAAATTCACAAAACGTATGTAGCAAAAAAATGTGCAAAAGATTTATGCTATTGTAGCAAAATCGACCTAGCTGGAGGTCTCGTCCGAGACATCGTAGCAAAAAAATCTTCTAATGATGCAAATTCACATAATGTATGGAGCAAAAAATTCTTCTTATGATGCAAATTCACATAACTTTATGAGCAAAAAATTATGCAATTGTAGCAAAACCGACCTTGCTCGCCGGAGGTCTCACTAGAAACTTTGTAGCAAAAAATGTTTTATTGTAACAAAACCGACCTCATTAGCAAAAGTATTGTACTAATATAACAACATCGTGCAACGGTTGTAGCAAAAAAATTCTTTGTATGATGCAAATCCACAAATCGTATGGTGCAAAAACAACACTTGATTGTAGCAAAAAAAATCTTCACATCATGCAAAGCCAAAGAACTATTGTAGCACAAAAATTTGCAAACTATGGTAGCAACGTCAAAATTTGCAAAGTAGTATTCAACAAACGCGACAACCGTTGGTAGCAACGGTGCCCAGCAATTGCAGCACCACCTACCAACGGTGCCCTGCGATTGCAGCACCACCCATTTTTATTACTTAGAAATAAAAAGGGAGGGAGAGAGCAGCGGCGTCCCTGTATGATATCTTCCTTCTTGAGCTTACGCCATGGCTGGCGTGTCCTACGGATTTGAGCTTCCCATTTTCATTTCTTGTTGTTGGCTTGCACTTGTAGCATTCTTTCGTTTTATTGACGCGTGCGGTTGAGGTAGATTCTTCCTTCCTATTTCCTCACCAGGTTAATCTGTTCATTCTTCTTGTCCTGTAGATCGGTTGTGTTACTATTTCTTGATATCTTGTTCTTACTGGTCATTCTGCTTCGTCATTTAGGTACGTACTGTTTTTATTCCTTCATTCTCCTTATTTTTCTTGCACTTCAGTTGTTTCTTGATATGCCGGCACGTGCTTCAACAGTATGGATCCGTGGGATTGTCTTAATTTTTCCACTTCATAATCATAGACAGCTAACTGAAATTTTGGGTTTGCCTTGTTTTTTAGGCTGCAAGACGAAGTCATTAGTTAAGAGGATTTTGCTTCCAACACTAAGGTGCTACTGAAATCATTCTTGAGATTAAGGAATACGGTTACTCTAATGAATAATATGGAAATTTGGAAACATGAGGTGACTAATAATTTTCCATTCATATATCTTAGTGTTTACAATACATACTGTTAGAGTACATTTATCTATAGCTTAAGCATGATGAGTTTGGGCTGATCTGAGGGCACTTGCGGCGCGTGGTATCCCTGGTTGTTGGGCATGTGTCGCACGCTGCGCGCCCCTCTCGGTCTTGTCTACTTCTAGGTCTCCTCCGTATCCGCTTCTTCTTCAACCTCCTCCTCCAATTCGTCCCCATCCATCTGCATCTCCGGCTAGAGATCATCCTCTTAGGAATCCATCGACGCAGTCACGGGAATCTTCCTCACTCCCGAACCCGCCACCCCACTAGCGCCACGAACCGCACATCCTCGATCTGTCGACGCCACCAGATCGTGTGCCTCGATGCCGGCTGCAGGGCATCCACTGGCGGGGCTGCCTCCTCTAATCCCCACCCCTAACTCGCCCTCAGCCTCGAGGGCCTCCGGCGGTGCCACACGACTCCACGACTACCCATCGATGTCGTCAGAGCAGGTCGCCGCAACCACCACATGGCGGCGCTCCTTCCTTCGCCGACATCGCCCGTCCATCCTCTGCCCCATCCCCGTCGCTCTCTTGATGTCCGCTCCCCTCGGAGGTCCCTTCCTCCACCTCCTCAACATCCATGCCTTAGTGCCGACGTCAACCGCCTTCGATCTAAGGTACTAGCTCAGCCGGATAGGAAGGCTTGAGTGGCTCACTCTGGCCATCGGTGAGTACCTTCAAGCCGCTGCTACAATCTCTATTGTAAGTTTCAAACCTTTATTTTTAGAGCATCAAAGGTAGTATTTTTTACGCCAACAATTATTCATGGAACTTCCTTTGTGATGTATGTACATGCAGAATAGGATAAAATTGAACTTTAGACTACAATTATTTAATAGAACAGAGTCAATAAGGAAGTAATCATATGTTGGCAGGTGTTGGACTGCTGGTAAGTGCATCTTGGCTCTTGTCTTGGTTATATGTTTCCTAAATATGGTGTACCTACACACTAAGGTCATTTAGTTCACTAGCTAATCCTGAATTAGTTGATTGTGTGCTTTTTCTTTGCGGAAAAGATGGATGTGTGGTGGGTAGATCTTGGGCTTCCTCTCTGGAGAAAAGTCCCGACAATGTTTCCACATTTGTGAGAGAATAATTATTAAATTATACTGTGCCACAATCTTGCTGCATCTCAACTAGTGTAATACCTTAAGCCCATTTGGTCGTCCTTTGTTGTGTAAATTATACTTATGGTAGTGCTTATGAATAATCGAACTTGTGCTATTCCTAACCTTGTCCAACGAATAGTATAATAATAAGGTATTATTGGCGTACTAAAATGAGTGTCTCTTTTAGTTTCTCTGACTCTTTTGTATCAATTGATCAACTGAAACTTGCATCCTGTCATAGGATCAGATCTGTAGTTTCTTCATTATACAATTTGCTATTGCTGAATGTTAATTCAATTTTCTCTTTTACACTTAAAGTAAAATATATTTTCCCCTATCTGAATAAATGGAATGCCCATCTTAGTACATTAGTAGTACTATATGTTAAGCACGACCAATAAATTTATGTGCACACATACACTCGATGGTGTCTTTGTAATTGAAGTGAATCAGAGTTCTGCATGATGCACCTCCACTTTCTTGATTCCCAAACTTACATGCAGTTTATTCTATTTTCAAGCATTACTTTTCAAATTGTGAGTTATAAAATTGGCATATCATTCTACCTTTCTAGGCTCTTTTGTATGCTATCCTTCTGATGATCCCCCTTTCTTCTTTTGATATGTTCTACAATCAATCACCTTGCGTATTATTGTGATATTTTTTGCAGGTTTGAGCGCCCATGAGGTTAAACATCAACCTAGAGAGTACACCTTTTGTAGTAGTAGGGATGTTTGATCCAGTCTCCTTTAGTATTATCTAATAGATTAAGCGTGCTGATCAGTCAGCCATTGGGAGCACGGATCGTTGGAATTTACAGCATATCAAAGACCACATATATTGGTTCAGCAGCGAAGGAATGAGCTTAGATATTTATTGGCCGAGCCCTTCAAAACCTCTATCCAAACGATGCACAATAGGTTCATTTGCCTAACATTTTAATTACCTAGAAGTTTTCCCTTTTTTCTAGCATTAGATGGATCTAATGGTTTGATGATTGCCAATGCAATTCTATGTAGAAAAGTAATTTATTTTCGGATGCAGATGCCCAATTACTTGGTGTATATTTGATAAGATGAGGAGTAATCCATGATAGGTTGATTCCTTTGGAAGAAAATAGTTGTAGAACCCATGACCCCAGATATTTATTAACCAATGCTAGAATCCATTTTATGAGCAGATTTGCTTTTTTTGTATATTTTGGTGTTTCTTAGTTGTCGCACAATTAATATAGTAGTGTTAGTTTGAAATGGTCATTAGAGATTATTCTGTTGTACAATAGTATTTTGGAAATACAAACCTTCGATCTTCGTGCAATGCTCACATCTGCTACTAATTGTTTTTGTGTATTCTTGCAATGCTCATATCTGGTACTAATTGTTTTTATGTATTCTGGCCTTTCTTAGTTGTTTTGCCATTAAATATCGTTCTACTATTTAAAAAAGACATTAGAAAAATATTACCATAGTACATTTTGAAAAGATAGACTTGGAATCCTTCATTCAGTTCATGCATCTGGTACGACATTAGGCCAGGCGAACACGTACAATGGATACATTTTTCTCCGTCTTTTGTTGTAACATATTGATAGTCTTATTTATTTTCCATGATGTTCTAGCTCCAATTTCTATTCCAAACAATGTTCCAAGTCTGAAATGTTGCTCAAGAAAGTAGGTTCTACTTCTAAAATTGTAGTAGCACATTTATGTGTGCTGCAGCATATCAAGTTCAAGTATAACTGAATAACAAGTCTCTTTGAATTTTCTTTAGTGGTTTAGAATAATCATATTATATTTATTAGCACAACAAGTCACTTTAAATTATCTTTATTTTTAATATTCTCTCAACCAAGTTTTACTTTTTATATACACCTACAGTACCTCATCTATGTGGCAACATCATGCATATTAGGTTCGGTTGGGAGTGACCAATTATTTAATTTTTATTGCCATCAATTATAATTTATTACTTAATAGCTTAAGTTTGGTGAGCTGCGGCTATTTTAAAGCCACTTGTTGTGCATCATGTCGATGTGATGCCATTGGTTGTCGGCCTGGGTGTTTTGTGTCGATGTATGTGCAGGTGCGTGTTGTGTGTAGACCTATGGATGTGCCTTATCCTCTACGACATCAATTCTCGAGGGATGGAGAGAGAGGTCGACGAAGCTAGGGTTCTGGCACTGCCCCCTTCCTACCACAATCTGACCTCAGCACCACCACCAACACTCCATCAGACTATCGACGCCCCCATTCCCTTCCTCGATAGCGTTGCGCTCCCGTTCCCGCACCAACTGTTGTCGTCTAGCCTTACTCCTGCACAGACCGCCGCCGCCCTCTTTCCCCACTCACCGTTTGTCGCTACCTCGTTGCCCTCCGCCGGACCGGCTGCCGCGTGCCGTAGAGGCACGCATCCACACCATTGGAGGAGGTTATCGCCATGGACTCAACCCGCCTCAACCCCATTGAAGCTCATTGTACACCTTTCCTTCAAGATTGCTTTTGAGTTTGAGGTCACCGCCCTAGGTCTGCTCTCTTCTCCCTACTCCACTCCAGTCCCGGCGAGCACTTCTTACAGCCCGAGCAATTCGAGAGACATTGTCGTGTTTTACTATAGTTTGATATGCATGGCCTTGGCAGAGAGAGAATTAATGTTTCATCGTATATAACCAGACACCTAGATTCATGTGTTGAACTGGTAGGTGATGACGAGATCGGTTTGAACTGTCACACCAATGGACAATGGTACATGTCTTAGTGTAGAGTAGATTCTTGCTTACTACTCCCTCTATCCCAAAATATAAGGCGCCCAAGGATTAGTCCAAAGTCAACATTTTCTAAGTTTGACCAAGCATATACACAAAAATACAAACATTTACAATACTAAATCTATATCAATAGATTCGTCATAAAGTATATTTTCTTAATGTGTCCATTCGATATTGTAGATGTTGATATTTTTTCCTAAATATTTGGTCAAAGTTAGTAAGATTTGACTTTTGACCAATCCTTAGGCGCCTTATATTTTAGGACTGAGGGAGTAATAGATAGATGCCATGATCAGGAGTTGACCTTTTTAATGAGTTTTATTTGTTAATGTTATTTAGCTTTAGATTTCTTAAAAATATTGTCATCGATATATGTATATTTTTATTATTTATCTTTCTAGACTCTAAAGGCCATCATCCAAACTTTTAACAAAGTAGTGTACGCATATGTTAATAGCATAAATTGTGTAGTCAATACTTTGGGGTTATTCCCGGTCTATTTACTCTTAATTTCATACCTTATTTCATTTTTTTATTAGTGTTTTTTGTCATTAAGACCATTGAAATGATTGTCAATAGTGGTTTACAAATCAACCTATAAAATTTCTGCTAATCACTGTGTGCCAACAAGAAAAAAGTCCTGATCGACTGAAAAAGTCCCGATCGACTCATTCTTTCGCTTTCACCTTTGATAAGTGACAAATCCTCTTATAGTTTTATTAAAAATTCTTTACAGAAGTATATAATGATGATTCACAATTGAGTGTCATTATCCCATTCACCATTGTTATTAAGATACCAATAAAACAATTGAGCAAGCTTCATTTTTGCTCCTTTATCGAGATAGATCTAGGATACGAAAAATAAACTCTTCGGGGACTTCTTCATTTAGAGATGCTTCTTCTCATAGCTGAATTTTCTTTGACTCCCTTGACTACTTAAGCTCACATTGCATCTCTAAGTCTCTTATAATTACAGCAAATTCAGAGACTCACTAGACGACGGGGACATGTCCGGATGTGTTTGCTTCATGCAATGAATCAAAAAAGATCTTCCTAGAGGCTCATGTAAGTCTGTTGAAATTAAGGGGTGGCACATTTGGTGGATGTACCAGTTTCATCAGTACATGCCGCCATAGTTGCGTAGATGTAGAGCGTTTTCTGTCCTATCTATCAGTCTCAGATATGTGTGTGTGCACGTGCTTGGGTCAGTCAGTGTAGAGCTTTATCTGCTGGAGTGTGATGTAGTTTAGAGTATTGTTGTTGCTTCTCTAAACTTCACATAGATATTCATAACCAGAAGGCATATATCATGCCCAATGACGTGTAGATTCCCTTTAGTGCTTGATGCTAAAATTATGGTGTAAATTTTCTGTTCTGGTGGTATTGTATTGTGAAAAAATCTCTCTACATTATCTTCTCCATGTTCGTTTCAGGTTACTATTATGTTAATCGGTTGTTCAACTGAATGTGGGATTCTTCATCAACTGGGAGTAGCGGCAGGTCCATGGTGTCGATGGGGGTAGGGCTCTCCGTGGAGCAGCTCCACGCCAAACCTAGCGACCTCCATGAGAATCTTGGCCCCCTTTTCTTGAGGCTAGGAAATGCTCTTCTAGAATGGCTCTTCCAGGTATGTACATTAGTCTTGACAAGCAGTCTGAAAACTCTTTAGTCTCCATTGGTGTGGTTGTCAGTAACAATAACACAAAAACATAATTTTTTTATTTTCAAGCAAATTATTACAATCTACCTTTATGTTTTGTTGCATTTGGGTTTGGCAACCTCTGCACCTTCCGTGGGTGGGTTACCGGCACACCAAGCTCCTAGAGGGGTGCCTCATGTTGGTCCTTCTATGCAACAAGATAAGTTATTAATCTATTTTTGGCTCATGGTTATGGGTGGTTCTTTAGAGAGGATGGAGGGGGAAATGATGATTTCTGATGTTGAGGTTGGAGATGAGGTCACACCACGAGAAATGGACAAAAAGCTGCCAAATTGGCATATTTCTTGCGTGTACCATCTTAAGCATTTTGAGTACCTATTTTGTAAACTGTATTGGATGAAGAATAACTACAAGAAGAAAAGTCTTTCGAATTTGGATTTGTTATTGTAAGGGTATTTTTGAGTATTTATCCAAAGGAAGGAACAAATGAGGATAAGAGAATTTTCTAATTCATTTTGTCCAACTGAGATATATCCCATACTATTCCTCCATTTTCATCTGAAAGGTCTTTATTTTATTTTATTTCACTATTCCAGTCCATCGAGATCTAAGAAAGAATCCAATGTTATGAAATTCCACTAATATACAAGAAGAATAGATACGTGTATTGAACCTTTCTATAGAGCTCTGCTACTAGGAAAATGACAACACATAAGGTTACTCTCCCATATTTTTTTAGTAACATATTTGGTCCATTCTGCTCATGTCTGCAATCTTTTGTTAAGCACCGTTGTTAAGGGAGAATATTTCGATAACGATTTTAAAGAGGAGCACTAAATTTCTTGTGTGAAGAATTTTGCTAGCTACGTATACCTTCATATTGAAAATAGGTTCATTTTTCCATATATTCAGAACAAAAGCTTGCTAATGAATAGTATGACTTCATTTGAAAAAATATATAGCTTAAGAACACCTCTTTGATTATTTTTTATGATTTATGATTATGATTTTTTTCATTGAGGATAAAAAAGAGGGGATACAATTCCATGCCACAGTCACAACTTTAAGTGGGTATACGTTATAGTTAGATGCATCCAACAGAAGTTAAGGAGAATAGAATTTGGTAATGGGAATAAGATAATATGTTTAAGCATGATGTTTGATTTTATTTTGGTCATTTTGGAATGGCGGACTTATGGCAATGTGACTATGTTCGTCTCATATTCTTCTTATGTACTATGTAGAGACCGAAAAACATATTATTTTATTTAGTTATTTGTTGTGCTTCCTTTTTAAATGTACGTGCAAATGTACTGTGATCATTCATGACACATTGTGAAAACTATCCTTTAGCTATTTATTATTTTCCTTTTAAGAGTACTTGTGTAAATTAAGCATGGACATTTAGTGAAGATTATTACTGCAATGGTGAAATTGGAGTCAAGTTCAAAGTGAAATATCAAGACGACCAAGTTGTACAAGAAAAATTACATGGATAACTATAGAAAGTTGTGCCATTTATGAAAATACCTAAGCATACCTACTAAAGTTATGTCCCATGGATCTCAAGTATAAAGTGTAACATCTTTAGCCATCAGAATCGGATGCTCATGAATAGTACAATTAGCGTAGTAGGTAGCCAGGATATTGCTTACTCAAGAGACCATCATAGATTTCATATCCTCAAGCTAGGTAACTTGGATCTATGTGGTCTACTTTTGGCTTAAGGGTAGGCTCATGGGGCATGAACATGTTATGGGAATAAGATTGAACACTATGAATAGCATTTTTGTTTTTTCTCATATTTTCTAGTCGTTGGGACTCTAGAGTTTACTATGGTGGTGTCTCTTTGGTTTGATAGTCTACCAGATACGAGTCCTATGTTTTTCTTAGAGCTGCCAAAGCATTTCTGTTCTTAGTATAGTTTAGTATTGAATACTCTTATGTACTATTTGCCTATTTTACTATTAAATTGTGGACTATTTTACTTCCTGTGTCGGGGTAGATATGGAAATGGAGAATTACTCTCCATATGATGAAATATCACCGCATAAAAGCTTTTGCTCACCTTCGACATGCATAGGGTAAGATTCGGTATGGAATTTATGCTATACTAGCGAGTAACTATTATCACCTGCTTAAATTCTTCGGGAACTATTGATGTCATGTTAAAAATATTGAATACTTGCAACAACTTAAAACACATATGACCAGGATATGCAGTCAAGGCTTAGCGGTAATACCCAACTCAATGATCTATTGCTCAATCTTCGTTTTTAGGGTACAGTTTTTTCTTACTGAGTCTGTCGTACTCAATCTCTGATTTAATATTATTTTACATGGTGCAGCGATGACCATGTAATAAATAAGTGCCCATTTCTCTTCTCTGCACGTGTGTCGTAGCGGAGACAATGGACTCATTATGATAAAAACGTAGCAAGGTGCATCTGGAACTAGACTTATTGAATTTACTTGGACATTTTACCTTGCTTTCCATTGAACTATAACTCCAGCTGCGAAACTACAGAAAGCTTTGCACTTACTGGGACTTATGTTCAAGTTTGCGCGATGAGTGCCAACTTTTGTAAAATCTTACAACCATCAGTGATTGGAAGTATATTTTTGGGTCTACCAGATTCATCTAGCAGCCTCCTAAGATAAAGTGTTTACTTAACCTTGAATTGTACAATAATCAGTGTTACATGCATGCCTCTGGTTTAGTGATTTGGAGAGGATGTGTTCCCTTTTTTTTGATATGCCATGTTTTAGTTCTCTTATTATGTAGTATGAAGTTATGTACCGTATCTTATATTTTTGAGCTACTTGTCAGATTTCTTTGGTAAATTACAATTTATCATTCTTTGATCTACTATTATCATAGTATGCCACAATGACTGCTCTTTTCCTTTTCGAGTTATCCAATATACCTTAGTCGGTTATATGTTTTAATTGTGAGCTTTAGACCAATAAACAATGGAGATATATCCTAATGAATTTTTGGTTCGTACCATTTCTTTGGAAGAAGCATTAAAACTAAGAGAAACCTTTGTCCACATGTGTCATTATGGAAGGGAAAATATTTTTCTGCTTCTGCACCTCTTCATAGTGATTTTTTTATGATTTTGGCTTAAAAGGTGTTATTACAAATTCTGTTGGTGAGAAACACAAAACTCTGTTTTGTTGAACTAATAAATTATGAGTGAAAAACTGTATTTTACCAAATAAAACACTATAAAGTAGAACTAAATAGGGTACAAGCCTAATAACCAGTATTCTTCTTCTAAAATAGAGTATTTTTTGGATAAAAGAAGTTGTATCATTTTGTATCAAGTCTTGCCAAGTTATGTTTGTCCATGTACTGGATATATGTTGCACATAAATCTGCTTTTTGTGAGAAATCTGTGTTGTGTTATGATGTGATGACTAACAGTGCGTTTGTTTACCATCTGAATTCTTGATATGAGAAATTATTTTCTTGTACCAAAATGATGTTATACTGAGACTGGCATGTTTTATCCCAGATACACAACATTCCTTTGTTGTTTTGCAAGCTTTCTTTGGCTGATAATAAGGTGATATGAACTGAAAAAGAACGTCGTAACTGACTGCAAATGAACCTTTATGGGCCAAGAAGTGAATAAATCATGTGAAGGAGATTGACGAAACATTTTTTGGGTCTAATCTCCATGAATTGTACCATGTTTGATTCAGATTCGTTTACCTATTTGTTTCTCTATTTTCATGCCAAGTCCTAGGATGATCTGGTGCATGTATGATTCTGTCCATTGTATGTAACGTGCATTGTGTAACTCGGATATGCCATCTTCCATTAAAATCATGGCCTCTTCATTGGGATATTATTCTTAGATTCTATTTATATATTATTTGTAAGCACTTATTCCATGACTTCTTATAGAATTGTTTTTGCTAGATCATGGCTAACATTGGCTGGGTCATGAATAACGATGGAAGCATGCCGTCAGGTTCTCGCGATAACAGCCTGGATAACACTTTTAACTCCTTTTTAACAAGATAACACTGTTAACTGGTGGGTGACATTAACAAACACTAAGGAGTGTTATAATCGGCAGCCATGAGGCCAAAACCATCCTCAATCCCATCACATCTTTCACACAACGGCAAAACCCAGTGAAAGCGGCGCGGCGAAGCGCGCTTACCCACCTAGTATGGTCTTACGCCGGGGTTAAATTGGGGGTTGCGAGTGGAGATACTCTCAGGCGACCTATTTGTTACCTCCGGCATTCATAGCAATCACCTTAACAATTTAAAAACAAACAAAAAAATGCAATTTGTCGATACTTCCCAAAAATATAATGTTTTGAATTGCACAATATCCAAAATATGCTAATCAATATTTGCGGCTATGACTTAATACTTGGCCAAGAAAAATAGAAAGGGCCTTAAGAATTCGTACCATCATCGGTTGCCTCCAATGGGCAGCAGAAATAGTACTTGACACTAGACAACTCCTTCACTTCAGCAAAATAAAGTTTCGATGTCCAAATACACGAATTTCTAAGTTTTGTCTGCATAGTGAAATTGAAATGCTGATGTATCTTGCCATAGGCCTGGACTCTGTAACAGCGACGACGGAGTTCTCCAAACCTGTACTCGGTGTCCTAGAAAACCGTCAGAATAAGGAACCAAACTTAACTCTAATTTTAATTGAAAAAGTGCAAATATACACAATGGGTTACACAAACCTCAAGATTAATATTCTCAACATAATTTTTTTTAGACATGAATATTCTGAACATAATTTTCGGAAGCCAGCAAACATTCGGAGGCAAGATAACGCGCCCCAATTAAAGGGCGGGAATGGGGGACCGGTGGTGTTCCGTTGGACCTATTTTGGGTTAAGTTAATCGAGTATCAGATCATGCACCGTTATATAAAATGATAACCACAATAGATTAAAATGCATTATCGAAGATGAATAATTTAAAAGGATAGAATATTACTAAGGACATGTTGAGCTTCCGAAACCAGTCCTCCCAGTAGTGTCCCGTGTATGGCGTGAGAAGTAATTCTGAGGATTTACATCATCTTTAGTCTTCTTATCAGTGGAACAAATATCCTCCTCATCCAGCTCCAAATCCAATTTCTCGAACCTAAACAGACCATTCAAATTTTCGTGAGATGATATTGATCTTTTTTTTGGAACTGATCATTAGACTAGTCCATTTTTCTTTCTTAATACGAAGTTAACTTAGCAGCAAAACACACGGCTCAATTACGAAAAACAAAATATGGGGACTAAACAAGATGCACAAGCCAACTGAGGGCAATCAAAGCATGAAAGAAATAGTTCGGGACGTCCAGTGGGATGACTCGTCCTTCTCGCGCAGGCCACCAATATCCATGGTCGAATCCGTCTCATATTCCAAAGAAGATTCGGATGCGTGCAGTGTGATGAGTACCAATTAATCTGTACTGTAACAAAAACATGATTAAAAAAAACAAAGGAACGGTTAGCGACGCGTGCAGCGTGAAACTAAAGCGACTTGCTTCAGAGCATGATTGTTGGCACTTGGCAGTGCTTCTCTCCACCGCGGCCGCTGGTGGTGTGTGCGTGTGACCTAGACGCTAGAGCGCCGGCGAGGGAGGGAAAGGGAACCGCCGAGCTGAGAGGGAGGGAAAGGGACATGCCTAAAAACCCTTTTTTTCAAGGGCACAGTCTAATCATGCTCCACAGGGATGGCTGGCCCAAAGGCTGTGAAAGCGCGTGCGCACTGGTGGATATCTTTTCCGGTGATCTCCGCCACCTCAACATAGGTGAGCCGCTCCATATTATTATAGACACATACGACAACTACATAATTCTAATCAATAATTTATGCTTTTCTATTCCAAACACTGCTCTAGACGTGTGCCCATGCTATTTAAAACTAAGACTTCCATATCTAAGTTTTAATATCCATGTTCTCCGGCTCCACATAACAAATGCAACGTCAAGAAGCTCGCGTTTCTCCGGAAATGCTGATCCAGCTCGAGTTTTTCTCCCTGGTATAATATAAAATATAGCATAGGGCTTGCAGGAAATAGATAGATACAGAAATATAAGATGCAAGGGAAGCACCTTGTTAAGAATCAAACAGAGATAGCTATACGTCTCTGCAAACCTGGCGTAGTGTCTAGGTCGATTGCATAATCTAAGAACAAGGCCTAATTAAGGAAAGCTGATTGGAACAGTTTCAACCAAATAACCAGTGAAGCCATCACGTCTTCCTTCGGACAGAGTCTGGCACTCTATGGGGAGTGTCCTGGCGGTGACGGGGAAGCAGGGGAGAAGTGACGATGTCCCCACCGCGCCCCGTCTCCCACCGCAGACCATTTTCCCTCCGCCCCTGTCTCGACTCCTCCGCGTTGGGCCGTGTCTCCTATCTGCGCCCGCAGCGGTCTCCCTGCTCGCCCCGACGCCGCGCACCGCCGCCCCTTGCTGTGCTAAGCGCCCCGTAGGTCCTCTCCTTGACCTCCAGCTGAGCCCGACTCTGCCCCGATGCTCTGCGCCCAGGCACGCCTCCGCGACCAGCAGAGGAAGAAAAGGGAGGCGGACGTGACTTAAGGATGGCAGTGATGGGTAATAAGCAATTTTGTCGGGGGTAAAACGGGCTGAAAAAAAAACTGATTGACAGAAGCGTTCCGTCATTTATTATTAGATATAGATTGTGGTTAACGGTGCACGATCTGATACTTGATTAACTTAATCCCAAATAGGTCCAACAGAACTCTTCCAGACCCCCATTCCTCCACAGTTTTCTGCCCTTTAATTGGAGCGTGTTATCTTGTGTCCGATGAGGAAGCGAAAGACTACTATAATTTGAGGAGGAGACTTACATACGGACGAAGACCTCATAGTGGGATGGAGCGGATGGTCGAGGAATGCTTGCTTGCTTTCAGAAATTATGTTCAGGATATTTGTCTTGAGGTTTGTATAACCCCTGTTGTTTGCTTTTGCTGTTTTTGAATTAAAATTATACTACTCCCTCCGACCCATACTAGTTGACTTGAATTTGTCTAGATTCGGACGTATCTAGACATGTTTTAGTAGTAGATACATTCAAATTTAGATAAATCCAAGTCAACTAATATGGGTCGGAGGGAGTAGTTATAAGTTTGGTTCCTTATTCTGATGGTTTTGTAGGACACTGAGCACAGGTTCGGAGAACTTCTCTGTCACTGTAACGCCGTTCATGTTCAGCGCAAGATATATCAGCACTTCAATTTCATTATGGAGACAAAACTTAGTAATTCTGATGTTTGGACGCCAAAACTTTATTTTGCTGAAGTAAAGCAGTTGCCTAGTGTGAAGTACTATTTCTGCTGCCCATTGGAGGGGAGTGATCATGGTATGCATTCTTAAAGCAATAAGGAATAACCGCAAATATATAGTAGTATATGTTGGGTTATTTTTTTGTGCAGTCCAAACAATTTTATTTTTCTCGGTATTATCAAATCCCATTGTTTTCTAATGTTTGCTTTTAAATTTTGTAAGGTGGATGTTATGAATGCGAGAAACAACATTTGCCGCATGATCTGAAACATCCTCGTGGAGGTGGTTACGAGAACGGATATATAGATAATTTTGACCTTTATACAGGTTACAGTTAATCAGATTCAGATAGGGACGTGGAGGACGAGTTATCATCATCAGGTACAGTTAATTTTATTTTGTGGAACATAATCACAGTTTATTGGCCTATCTTACCAGATGATTCTTTTATTGTAGTAGCTAAACTTTTAATCACTATTGTACTTACAGAGTTTGAAGATCATTGGCTCATGTACGTAAACTGAATCAACTGGATGTCGATGGATGCGTGTTGGTAATCCATCTGGTGTTCTCTTGATGAGAACGAGAGTTAGTTAGCGGAAAGGAATGAGCACTTTCAATAGAGCCTCCCCCGACATTCCGAGAGAGTAGCTGTGTTCCGACATGGGTTGTGCATGATCATCCCTCCCGGGAGAGTAATTGTGTTGCTTCTGTACACGGGTGTGAATCCTTCTGAGCGTCACAATTCTGTAAAACTATCCCCACTTTTTAATGCAATGGCACGCAGGCTTTTGTGAATTTGCAATAAAAAAAGAGTTCAGACATTAATTAATACAAATTACCCCCTCCGTTTCCAAAATAAGTGACTTAGGGCATCACCTATGTATGTGAAAAAAATTGTCGATAAGATGGGTCCCACATACTACACCATAAGTTAATTAATTGCACCGTAATGTATGTATACAAACTTGTCCATAAACTGTGACTCATATGTAAGACCTAACAACACACACATTCTTGTGACTGAAATTAGTTTTATACTAGGGGAAAACGCGCGCGCTTCGTCGCGCCGCCTGCATGTCAATTTGGAACAGCGTGGCCAGCGAGGTAAACTTGCACAATATTTCATTCTAGAAACTGAATAAAAAATTCACGTTTTAACATGAAAGCCCTTATTGATGACTTTCTATTTGCGATGTCCAAAATAAAAAATATAAATTCATTATTACCATCAAATGTGCATGTTCAACACTTGAAGCTAACTAAATTTCAGAATTTGATCTTTTTAGAGCTCTTTGTTCTAGAATTGGGCATCAAAAGTCAAAATTGGTTGTTGTTTGCAAGCAAGATGGTATAGATTCTCTCCAGAATGTCACTATAATTCTATAAATCAACATAAATTCACTGGCATCACCAAAGGAAAAAATTTAAGAATTAATTGATATACTTAGTTTGATAATGAAACAACCGCATAACCTACAATGACACATGCCACAACTGGTGGACCTAATCATGCTTTTATGCCGGAAGAATTAACTTTTGTCAACACAAATGTACTACAATAAAAGCAATGGAAATACATTGTAGGCATGGATATTAATAGATTGAGAAATGTACATCACAAGTAGTATGGTAGGGAGAGGTATAAAGGTACATTACACAATTGTAGCTTATTATAGTAGACAGACTGCAATACAACCATAGGACATTCCCTTATACCAGTGGAGTACACTAGTGGAATAAACAAAAAAACTGCAACAAAAGAGGATCGACCAACATGATCACCGCATAGGACCCACAACAGTTCATAACTAATAAAAGTGTAAGTAGTCCAAATCAGGTGGCACATTCAGTGGAAAGTAATAAAGTATAACGGCCGATCCAAAGGCTACTGAATTGTCGGTTCGCTGAAAAGAACTTGCAATATATATTCCGCTAGAGCATAGCTTAACAACTACATATCTCACATGCCAGTAGATGAAGAATATTGGTTCTCCACTGAACTGTACTGAGAAAAATGTAAAAGAATTATTAACTTTTATGCTGCAGCGAACAGCCAGAAAACTAAAAAGGCACCTCTAGTAACATGTAACTTTTTCAAACGACAAAATTGCTTCATGCTAATTTCAGCATATATGCGGTAGTAAAAATGTTGGATCATGCTGATAACTTCCTTAGCTCAGGTAGCTATTTGTCTACTGTATTTTATATTTGGTGAACTCATCGTGTTAATGAAATCGAGGCACAACTGGGGGAGCACGGTGAGTCCTTAAAAAATGCACAATAATTATTAGGTTAAATAAGACCATAACAAGACCTGGAATCTACTGAAACCTATGCGTATAAAATATGGATATAACTTTAAGGGAAGAAACATTAATTTATGCTATGTAGTATTGTAAATAAGAAAAAAATATCAGTTAACATGATGCAGATTGAAGAGCCACACATTGAGGGAAAATCTTGTCATGTACATGGTAAAGCAATTATGTTAAGTCTCCGTCCCAAGGTGTCATCGCTTCCTTATGAGTCAATATGGAATATGACAGGCCACCACAGGAATGTCATACCAAGCATGGAATTGTTCTCAACCTTTAGCTTTCTAAATCGAAGCATTACATACCCAGCTACAATTCGCTGAAGCATATGCTACCAACAAAACCATTCATTGATTCAACACTAAGTTGCTAGGCAGAGATAGCAAGAGTCGCTTCACTTTATAAATAACTAAAATGCTGTAAAATATGCATAAGATGCTATCTAATTAAGCTACATACTCCTTCATGCTCTTAGATCTTCTTGACGATCTGATGAGCCACAGTGGTGATTTCATCCGCAGAGATAAGCTGGAATCCTTCTCAACCTGCATTGACGATGAGATGGAATTACGGCAATGTACATCATACAATACCATACCATCAATGAAGTTACTAAATAGTGCAACAACTCTAGAATTTGGAAACACATAGAACTTTTTAGTTAGCTTTGCTGAGATCCATTAAAAGTAAGCAGATGTGAGAATTCGGAGGCGTCCTTGTCCAAAACAACACAAAGTATAAAAGAGCATGGATACCTAGGCACACCAGTTTGTTTCAGATCAAACAGTATGATAGTGCTAACCCCATATACATGCATATTTGATAAGCTTGAATTGTTTACTTGTACGGGAAGAATATGGAGGTGTCCTTGCGATTAAGCGAGTAGAGCACCAGCAGCTGCTGCTCCGGCTGCCGGTGGGACAACATCCACATGTTGTCATGACTCTTCACTATGGTCACCTTCACATCAACAAGTGACGGGCCTCTTGTCGTAGGAGGGCGACATGAGAGAGCAAAGCGACGCAAGATAGTGTTTCATATGCTTATAGCTGTTGGGCATGACATCAATGTGGGTCATCCGCTGATTGTCCACCTCCTCACCGTCCTAGACCGCCATCGCCTCCCTCGGTGCAAAATTCACCACACCATGAGATGGTGAATGAATTCCATGGGGTCTGTGACTGTAGGAGGGCGATGTCGAGCCACTTCGACTGGCTGGATCAGATGTTGGATGTCCAGAAGTGTAGGAGGGAAAATGGCCGCTTGCTCACTCCCCATCCTCATATACGCAGTGTTGCCGGCCACACAACATGTGTGCCATGGGGATGTCAGGCCGCTGCGTCGGGACAAGAGGATGGCTTCGCCTCATCTCACTCATGCGCTGCATATGATCAAACATGGTGCACGACAGCAAAAAAATGGGATCTGCTGTAAATGAACTGGACAAATCATACAACAACAAAGATTTATATTAGAGAAAATTAAACTCAACCACATAAAAAATTGAAGCAGGGCAGAGTTCCTCACCACCAACATAAATCAATGGACCAGGCGTATTTCTGCACCAAGCAGCGAAGAAGTTCCACAATCGAACCAGATGAATGACCCCTCCTCCCTCCCTCCTCGTGGTATCAGACCACCCGCGAGATCGGAGTTGCAGCGGCATGATGACAGATCAAATCGGAGCTGGGATGGGTAGGATCGGGTTGTGGAAGAAACCCTCGGAGGAGGCGCCGCTGCTGGAGGAACCGTAACTGGCATTGGGCCTACGCGGCCGGGAGAGAGATACTGAGGGGGTGGGGTGGCCGCGATGCAATACCTGGCGGCGGGTGTGCGCTGCGTCTCGCCCCAATAGATCGGCGACGACGGTCAAAGCCAGCCCCGCAAAGGGACCAACATGGCAGCGACGTGTCACCCGCAGATGCCGTCAGAGGAGGTGCATGTGTTCAGGCTTAAGCCAATAGAGTATTACTACGTGTACTAGATATTATTATTTAGTGTTTATCGACTAACCATAACCTTATGGATAGTCTTAAGCTTTTTTGGCTTGTGGACAACCTCCACAGATAGCTCTTAAGGTGTACTTGCTCCGTTTTAAAATATAAGTATTTTATCTTTGTGAAAAGAGTATCTTGTCCCCTTTTAGTGTGTAGGTTCAGTCCAAACCTACATAAATCTACACATAAAAAGGATAAAAAGAGTCTAGATACAATTCTTTCATAAATCTAAAACATGTTATATTTTGAAACGGAAGGAGTACTTTTTAGCTTATGGTATTGTTTTTCACACATAGTAGATGCCGTTATGTATGTGTATCCAGACACATTTATACATAGATACATGTGAATCTAGACAAACTGAAATCACTTATTTTAGTACTAATATATTAAGTATTATGCCATGGTACCCTGGAAGTGCATTTTTGTCCAATTACCGGCCGCCACGCTCTGCTATAGTTTCCTTTTTGCTTTATACTTTTTTCATGGTAATTTTTTTACACGCCTTTGTGGTTGTAGTTCCGACACAATATTGTAGTGATAGTTATCCTACAATAATTTTTACTTGACATGCCTTTTCGGTCGTAATTCTAACGATAGTTTCGTCACAACTTGTTGCTCGTAAGTTTCTGGTAATAGTTATCCTACGGCAATTTTTCGACGCACCTTTCTGGCCATAAAGTTTTTCGACGGTACTCCTAAGTCCTAACACAAATTTTTAGTTGTAACTTTCCGATGATAGTTATCCTACCGTAATTTTCTAACGCACCTCCCCTGCCGTAATTTAGACTTCGTCTACGGAAAGTATTTTTTAGCTCATTTTTAAACTAAGTAACTCTTTTGGCATAATTTTTTGCTCGTAATTTAGACTATAGTATTTCTTTTTTGTTTTTTATATTTCTCTGTTTAAACTTTTCGACGGTAATTTTTCAACTTACCTTCCCGGTTGTAAAGTTTTCTGACGGTAGTTCTGACAGGATTTTCTAGCCGTAAATTTCGCGGTGATAGTTATCCTACGGTAATTTTTTACGCACCTTTCGGTCGTAATTTAGTCCGTCTACGGTAGTATTTTTTCAGCTCATTTTTCTAATTACTCGGTGGTAACCTTTTTTGCGCAACGTAATTTAGCCCACGGTGTTTTTTTTGTTTTTACATTTCTCTGTTTACACTATTCGACGGTTAAATTTTTACATGCTTGATCATAATTTTCCGACAGTAATTACCCAACGTTTACGGTAGTATTTATTTTACATCCTTATTTAACTACTTGACGGTAATTCTTTGGCGCACTTTCTTAGCCGTCATTTTCTGACGGTAGTTAGTCTACGTTTACGGCAATATTTTCAGCTCCTTTTTTAACTGCTCGCGGTAATTTTCCAACACAGGTTCCTGGCCGTAATTTGCCGCCGGTAGTTACCCTACGTAACTCCTCGCTGGTGAGTAATTCTCTAATAGTATGTAATCAGGGGTATTATTTTTGGTCCTTTTCATATTCTCTGGCAGTAATTTTTTGTCACACTTTTCCTGCTGTAATTTTCACACTATAAATTATCTTTGGTAATTTTTCCAAGGATGGTTCATTTCATGACCGTAATTCACGAGCAGTAATTCAATTTTATTGTACTTTTTTATTCCTTGACACTAATTCCACCATCTTCCACCTCTTTTGTCCTCAGAATACTGTTGTTGTCTTCTATAGTAATTTCAGACAACAATATTACACTACATATGACGTAATCCCTAACAATATTTTTACCTGATTACTTGAAACATTGTCGCATCACGGACGCGGTGCGACGCAGCGCCACATTTCCTAGTAATAAGCTCTATTGAATTGCCTTGGTATATGTATATATAACTTAGTTAATACATATATCTTATCAAGAAAAAGGAAATGTGGGGGTTTGGTTCCTGGTCATAGATTTATAGGTGTAAGGGCTTATCATGATCCAATGGGTTAATAATTTCAAGACACGCAAGACTTATACAAAGTCAGACCTCGAATCTCGATCCGGTAACAACCCTACATCATGTGTCGGCTTTAGTATAGAGTGTGTGAGGTGCTCAAAAGGTTATAAAGTGGTGTGTCTGATAAGGGTCTAGCCGATACATGAGGTGGACAATAGCTAGGGGTCTAGCCGGCGTGTCGAGTCTCTCCTTTTACTAAGGAAGCGACTCTAGGTGGAATGAAATAGTGGGCATGCTTTAAGAGACTAAAGATGAACTAGCTATGAACTACTTCTTCGATGAGCTTCTCGTTGGTTACTTGTGGGTGCTTGATGCTTGGATGTCTTTGGTTGTGGTATGTGTTCTTCAATGTGTTTTTCGATATGACGTTGGATGCCCCCCTCCTTGGGGACCATATATACCCATCGGCCATGGGTATTCAGGCATTGTCTAGTAGTTACCACTGTTCCCGATGAGTAGTGGTGCGTGGCCTGGTTGCCACACTCGTGTTCCTATCAGTATGTCGTCACCATCAATCTCATGTAGATGAGGTCAATGTGGACTTTCCCAATCGGGAGGTTTGTAATGGTGGAGAGGTGCATTCGTTTTCTCTAGGGTTAAAACTCCTCGACTCCCAATCGGAGGTTTGTAATTTAATAGGGAGTTTTTACCCTAGAGAAAATACGAAGGCATTGTTTTGTGAACTCAGATTTTCTTTAGGGTAAAAAAACCTCAAGATCTTCGATCGGACAACGACGACGCTTGTATATTGTTTTCTTCTTGGAGGCGTCTTTTTTTGAGATTCTCTTTTGCAGTCCAGGTGTTGTCTTCGGTAGTGGTTTAGAGCATTGTTGTGAGTGTTATTACCCCAACAGTGTTTTTGTTTTCTATTTCTCCCTTTTTATTTTTTTTCATGGTTGTGTACATCATTACTATTTTGGACACTTTGTTGGTGCAAATGCTCCTAAAGATATACTCCCTCCGTTTTAGCTTCGCGAAACGAACGTATCTAGACGTCTTTTAGTGTATAGTTTCGTAGAGGTTTAGAGTGAACCAATACACTTAAAAGGGTCTAGATATATTTCACAAAGCTAAAACATCTTATATTTCTAAACGAACAGAGTACCATGGTAATCTAGAGTTCCAAGATGTAGAACCCATGTTAAATCACCACATAACAGGATTATTAGGCCATGGGTCTCTCTAGAGTTCCAAGATGTAGAATCCATGTTGAATCACCACATTGCATGATTATTAGGCCATGTGTCTCTTTCTTAGGCGGAACACCAATTCACCAATTTCTTGACGCCAGGTGGATCCTAAAGAGATATCACTTCCTTATGAATTTTATCTTGAATCGTGTCCGACGTTTCGGCCCTGGAGGACTCATGCAAGTAACGGGTGATCTATGGCCAACCTATATCACGCACCACCAGCTAGCGGAATGTAATGAAAGCTATAACATTTTAATGGGCATCTTCATAAATTTAAGCATTCAGCAATCAACCAGTTGCCAGGCAATCAAGGATTCACATTACGGTGTCAGCACATCACATCCATCTAGATGCCCTGTTTGAAAGAGACAAATCGCGAAGAAAGAGCAAATATGGGCAGATCGTACTATAATACCACAACCTGGTAAAAGCTACATAGAGATACAACGCCTGGCATGTCCTTCAATTTCTCAAACAAAAAAAAGCCTAGGACAACTAGAAATTCTCGCATTAGACATATAAATTCCACAAAACCTGGATGCAGGTAATGACAGGACCAATGGCCCATACAAAGGGAACTCAAAACCTGACCTGCCAGGGCAGCACAACATTACAGGACAGACTTGACTAGAATTACCGCCTGCGCATGCCCCTCCCACCTCGTCCTCGCATTCCACCTCCACCACGCCCGCCCATCGCAGCAGCGTCACCTTGTGCGCTCTCTGACTAAAGAATCATACCAAAGAAGTGACAGTTAGATTGTAAGGACTCTGGTGTATAGAGCAAATGCAATGTGAAACGTACCCAATTGAAAGACAACTGCTCTACACATATAACCTTATTACAAGAACTCAACAAAAGTTTATACCAAAAGATCAAAACAACAGGAATTCCAGGACCAATAAATTATGACAAGGCAACAATGATCATTAGTTGTACCATATAAAGACAAATAATATATGATCTTACTGTAATTTGCCGATCTTAATTGACTTGATAGTACCACTAAACAGTAAATGGAGGTTTACATATTAAATTATTCAATCTCTTAAGTTGAAAGTATTTTTAATATCCTTTTTTCCTTTTGGCTAAAATATTCTCATCACGGCAGCACAAAGGATAATTTAGTTCACAAGATCAGACATGTTGGGCAGGCATACAGACACACCATTATCAAAGTACATTGGCAAAAGAAAATAACCACGGGAACTCCAAAAAATAGAAAAGGAACCTTTGGGTTTTTATAGTGTACAAGACATTTGATACTACTCTTACCTTTGGGTTTTTCACTGTTTCGTCAACACTCAGAATAAGGCAGGCAGCTTCGGTCGCGGCATTAAACGCATTGATCTGAACGAAGAAAAACATGGTTACCAATGACAAGTCAACAGAACAATATGAGGATAGATAAGTGCTTAAGGACCAGAAGGAAAGCACAATTACCTTAACAACTGCAGGTTCCCACACAAAATTAGCGAAGGAATCCGCAATTCCACCAGTGTTGATATCGACACCATAATTAGCACCATCACCTGGTACAACACATAATTACAGATTAGACACCAGAAAGTTTGCTGATTGACAACTTCATATAAGAACTGTCCAAGCCACTCATCACACCATAAAGCTAAAGAGAACAAACCAGATGCATGCTTCTGCCTAAGCTTGTTGAGGACATCAGTTGCATCAAATCCAGCATTATCACAAAGTTGCCTTGGAATAACCTGCACACAAATCCAGCAGAGCCTATATAAAGTGAAAGCTTGCAAAAACATATGATCCAACACAAATAAGTCTATACCAAAGGGAATAATCAGAATCGTAGTATGACAAAAGACAAATCAAACTTAAAAAGCTTAGTTACGTAGTTTCAGCAAAAATTAAACAAACAACAGCTCATGAGAAGTTCTTTTCAGAAAAACACGAGGTGCAGCAATTTCCCCCAGTTAGATTTTATAATAAACAGAGGGGCAGGGCCAACGGAGCGGGGTGGCATGAACTTCTAATTTAAGCTGTCTATCTTTAGTGTGAGGAACTAGATGGAAAACAGACCCTAAATACAGAAGTAAGCCACTTCTTGGCTTGGGTGATGAAAATGAAAATGTCCACAAATAGAGTGATATGAGCAACAGAAACCAAAAGAGGACCGAATCAAACTAAATTATTATCCTTGAGTGCAACACAAACAGCAGAAGCACAATTCAGGTAAAAATAAAACAGGAAAGGAGCCCCAAAGATGTACCTCAAGAGCTTTAGCAAATGAATTCACAAAAAACTGAGACTTCCCAGCTATTGTCCGCGCATGCTGTCGGAGATACTTGCTTATCTCCATCTACATGAAAAATACAGAATCAGCTTAAAACTGTATGACAGGTTGAATCATTTTAGCTTGACTTAGTTGGCATACATCAATGGCACCACCACCAGGCACAACTGTTGAATTCTTAACAGCTCTCCTCACAATCATGATGGCATCATGGAGACTTCTTTCAGCTTCCTCTATGAACTAGCACAGCATTAAAAATAGCTTAGTTATGGTTATTTTCAGTTTATGAACTTGATTAAAGAGAGATAATACGATATATCAGTAGAATACCTGGTCAGCACCACCACGTAGTACAATAGTTGCTGTCTGACCAGATGGGCAGCCACTAAATATGTTGAACCTTTCGTTGCCTACTTGTTTTTCCTCAAAAACCTCACATGTTCCAAGGACCTTTCAACAGAAAGAGTAATGACAAGCTTAATCAGCTTATGCTCAGTGCCAAGCAACTGGCGTAATTCCCATATGCTGCATATCCAACAGGCACAAAACCAATTCACAAATAGGCATGTACCTCATCAATGACATTGTTAACAGAGGTCTGAACAGTTCCGCCTGAAGCAGAGCTTACGCGTTGCAAATCCTCTTCTGTGACACGACCAGCGCAGAAAATGTCTCGGTCCGCAAAATACTGTAAAAAGGAAAATGAAAACTGAGTTAGGCTACCAAAATGTGGCATAATAGCTGAAAAACAACAAGATGAAGATACCTGTGTTGCAAGATCACCAATAGCTAGCCGCGACAGAACTATTTTTGCCCCACTCTGAACACACTTGTCCAACTTGTCGTAAATAATGTTCCATTCAGCATCAACAATTGATTGGTACTGCAGAGGGTCTGATAATCTGTACCGAGTCGGATAATGCGACATAAGCAAAGATGGAGAATATACACACTAGACTAGAAGTGCTTCACATGACACAGTTAATTACCTGATCTCTGCATTTTCTTTCTCAGACTTCAATTCTAGCTCAATGTTCAACAAAAGAATCTTTGGATTCAGGAATTTCTTTGGTTGTTGCTCAAATCCAGCATACGAGAACGTCTTCTTGAAAGCAACACCATTGACAAGGAAGGAATCTCTCATGGTACCTCCAGGAACCTAATGCAATGGCAAGTTTCAATATTGTAGCAAGAATACCATCTGACTGTTATATACTAGTGTCATCTCTAGCATGTTGAAAGACTAAGTTTGAATGAGTAGAAGAAAAGCTCAGTATCCTAGAGAAGTCGCCGTTGAAGAAAATTACCTTCTTAATTCCAATAAGGTTAAGCCTGTCATCATGGCCGATGGCAAGGACAGCATCCACTACCATAGAAGCAAAGAATTCTTTCTCCCCACCTATAAGTTTAGACGAAAGTGTTGTGGCAGCACACTTGGCTAACAACGATTTCTTCTCTTCCAGGCTTTTCCCCTCTATGCTGACTGCCAGTTCCTTAACCCTTTGAATCGCCTGACAAAAAATTCAGGTAACAGAATCAGCTTCTGGAATTTATAGGGAAATAAAAGTCCAATCTTTCAAAAGAAAGAAAAGTAACGGTGGTCACGAACCATGTTGCCAGCAATCCTATAACTACGAATTAGACTATGTGGGTGCACTCCGTCTTCAACATAAGGTTTTGCTTCCTTCATGAATTCCGAGGCAAGAAGCACCACAGTAGTTGTCCCATCGCCAACCTGAAGCAAACAAGCCAATGAAGGTCTGTGTGTTATCCTCATGTTTCAGTTTCATTTGCGTCAGAAGCAGCATGAAAGATTGATGTTACTAAAACATCCCAAACAGAAAATGAAGGCTAAAACTAATAGGTCACTCAGATAGTGTTGTAGCAGAAGTAACACCAGCTGTAAAACATAAGTATTAAAGTCCTAACACTTTTGGGTCTTGCTATACCAACTGGTTAAGCACCAGTTCAACAAATGCAATTAGTGCAAGAAATGCATAACTTGAAAACTAGAAATAGTTTCTCCTGGTGAGAATGTCAGAAAATCAACTACTTACTGTTCAATTAGAAGCAAGGAACTTCTGGAACATGAGAGAGCAAAAATCAAAACAAAGAACTACACGGAGTGGAACATGCAATCTGACTGTTGTTTCTGACATGAAAGTATAGGATCTACACGGAGTGGAACATACAATCTGACTGTTGTTTCTGACATGAAAGTATAGGAAAATGGGGCAACCCAGTTCGAAAAACAATATACAGTACTTTGTATGAATTTTTGTGACGGAATAAAAACTAAAATACCCCTTTTGTGAAAACCTGGATAAAACAATAGACAAATTTGAGTTCAAAAAGAACATATCACAGAATGCCAGTCTCAGATGCCCCTAATCGACAATCTGCCAGGTCAAGATCCATGGACTAATCGTGAACTCAAAAGTCGGTCCCCGGATCAAACAGGGTAGGTCATTGCATTTAACGAATCTACTGAGACCGAATACATAGCTAGCAAACAAGATCACCGCAAGTAACAGTTAAGCAGCAGCCAGGCGAATGGATACCTCGGAGTCCTGGGACTTGGCGATGTCGACGAGGACCTTGGCGGCGGGGTGGATGATGTCGAGGAGGCGCATGATGGTGGCGCCGTCGTTGGAGATAGTGGTGACGCCCTTGTCGTCGTGGATGAGCTTGTCCATTCCGCGGGGGCCCAGCGTGGTCCGCACCGTGTCCGCCACCGCCGTGCAGGCGCTGATGTTGCTCAGCATCTGCCCGCGGCCCTGCGACGTGTCCGTGCCCTCCTTAAGGAGGATGATCTGCGGTTGCTGCGGAAAACGAGAACCCCACGAAAACGAGTCAGATTCATCGACAAGCTTGCTTGCTCGGTCGCAAGAGGAGGAGGCGGCGCGGGGAGGATGGATCGGGGTTTCGCGGGGGCGGTGCTTACCATCATCGCCGACATGGCTGGAGGCTGCGCGGAGGCGGAGCTAGGGTTTGGAGTGAGGGGTCTGGGCGGCGCGGTGAGGAGGATGGGAGGGGGACGGGGAGGGGAGAGGGAGAACGTATGCAGTGAAACGATCGAATTTAGAGCCCATTCGGCAACGCACGCTCCGTCAGATCCGGCAAATCCTATTCAAAGCTCGCTGCGTGCGTTAACCTACCTCCGCCTACCCCCTCCATGCTAGCGATTCCTAAGCGGGCCGGCCCAGAAGATCTTCCGTGCAGGTGGTGTTTCTCGGATTGGAAGGTTCTGGAACTTTCTGTGCAGTGCCGTTTTTTCGTTTTTTCTTTCCGGTTTCTACTTACTTTTATCTTCTTTAGTTTATTTTTCTATCTCTATCTCTATCTCTATCTCTATTACCTAAAAAGAGAATAGTGTTTCGTGTTCTGCCGCTCTAGCGTTTCGCTCCACCGTTTCGTCCGTCATCATGCACCTGCAGTAAAAAACGAAGAAGTTAACTCTCCTAATTTTCTCTATCTTCTCTATCTCTATCTCTATATACTACCTAAAAAGAAAATAGTGTTCCGTGTTCTGCTGCTCAAGCGTTTGGCTCGCACACGCAGAAAAAAATGAAGAAGTTAACTCCCCTAATTTCCTTTGCAAAAAAAAAACTGCCCAAGGAGACTGGCTCGGCTCAGCCGCCGTGATTCGCGCGCCTCTAACCACGCCACCCCTATTGAACCACCGGGGAACCTTGTTGCACCTCAATCGGCCAAAGCGTCGATCTCCGGACACCGGCAATGTCCACCTCCTCCGGCCGGTGGAACAGGACCGCCGCGTCCCAAAACTCCCGAGCACAGGCCCTCCCCGACCGTGACCTCGCCGCGCTCGCCTCCGTTCGACCCCGGTAACCTCCCTCCCGTTCCTCGGCTATGTATGGCCGGGGATCCTCTCGCTCGTTCCTTCAACGCTGTCACCGGCGCTTCCGCATGGCTGTTCTCGTTGGTGGTGTTCGACAAATGCTTCCTCTCCTGACTCGCGACCTGAGCCTATTTGTCGCCTCAATCGGTGCCCGATTGTTTCCGCTCGCCTCAAGCCTTGGTGGCATGCTGCTGGCGACGCCCACCATGCCCTTGCGGAGACGATGATCAAGTTCTTGAGTGACTTCCCAAGCCTATAAAGTTAACCCTACACTCACTTGAGTTGATTTGCTTATTTTTTTTTCAGATTTAGTATTTGTGAGGAGAACCAGGCATAGCCTTCGCCACTACCAGTATTTGCAGTAGTTTTTGTGCAACTGCAGTGGCAAGGCAGGTATCTCCCTACTGATTAATCATTTGTGATCTGAATTCTTGATTGATCCATATTATTCCTTAAATTATGTCATATTTTACTGGAATTCTCGATCTCTGCAGAAACCTGCAGGGGTACGTTGTTGATATTCTCTAATCCTCCATGCCGGTGTTGTGATTCATCACTAAGTTTTCATGTTTAATTCTGTACCAAATAGTGTAATTTATGAAAATGAGCTCCTTGTACAATGCAGTGGTTGGACAAAAGATGGGGATGCTTTTCTTTTATGGATATATCAGGGATATTATTTAGTGGTGGAGGCTTTAGTGAAGCTGCTATTTGCGAAGGTATTTCTGATCATATCTTAGTACACTTATAACTTATTCTTTTGTATGGTGACTATTAGATTGTAATATTACCAATTGTATCATGTTATTTTCTATCGTGAATTCAAGTTTTGGTGTCCAGACAGCGACACTGACCGGAGATGGCCAAGGAAAGGTGCTAGTCTTTGATATGTATATAGTAGGTGTCGTAGGGCTAGGGCTAGGAATTATTTTTGGTGTTCTGCTGGTCTTCAGCTTCATGCCAGGAGTTGGTTGCTAGATCTGTGGGGCTAGATTCGGTGCTTCCTGGTGGAGCTTCTTCTCCACATGACGCTCTGTTGATCGGAGCCGAAGGCGATGTGGAGAAGCAGCGTTGGAGCCTCCGTCAATAAAGGCCCTTTCTTCGGCAGGTTCGACAAAGGCTGTCGTGGTACGATGCTCTTCTCTTCTGCCCATGGTGGTTCGGAGGAGGAAGGGCGGGTTGTTGTGGGCTGCGTTATGACGGACCTGCGGCGGGGGAGCTGTGAAGCTTCTCTAGGGAATGCATCCACGACACCACAACTTATGCAGCCGTCCATGGCGGGAGCACGACAACCCCGACATGAGCATCAGGTATGCATCCATCTCCAGAGCGAGTACATCCGATACCTTTACCTGCCAGTCTTGTTATTAAATAGTAATATCAGAATATATAAGTAGAACCGTGTACATCCTAGAAATTAACATGGAACAACTGAAGTTCCAAATCTGACTCATTCAAATACCAAGGAACAAACTTACTCTGATCCATATTACTTGTCATTGATATGGATGTAAAAATGTCTAAATACATCCATTTTAGTGACAAGTAATATGGATCAGAGGGAGTACTTGATTTATAAAGTATAAATGATTACTCCATAGAATGTTGTACACGTACACATTCTGTAGCTCTTTCTGAAAACAACAACTAAATTTTGCCACCAAGGATTCCTTTTTCTCAACTAGCTACAACAAAGAAAAAAACAGTTTGAAGCAGATGTTGTAATTCTCACTGTGTTTCAACGGGCAGATGTTGCAACTAGCGGGAGGAACGGGAACCCCGTCCCAAACCTCTCCCATCCCCGCATCGCTTGTGTGTTGCACGACCTCTCTTGCGAGTTCCCCAACACCATCGAACTAGACTGCGACAGCAACGGCGATGACCGTGCCGACCTGCTGAGGGTCAAGGTGCACCTCGAAGACCCTGTCCACTAACTCCTTCCCCTGAAGACGGTTGTTTTCTTCTTCTTCGTGGTTGGCCCTACGAAGGTGAGGTGGAATTTAGGTGGAGAAGGATATGTGGTATCCTCACGGTACATGAAAGTAATTAACCCAGTATCCAATCCATCTTTAATTAACCTTTTAATCTGGTGAGTTTCGGATTTCTGATCTGTTGTTGTGTAGCTTCTTCTTTGAGGCGAATCAATTCTTAGTGCGATGGTTGATGCAGCAGAGGAGCTGATGTAATGATGGCACTTCAATGAAGATCGGAATCCTCCATTCTCGTGGTGCTAAGCGTGGTTCTGCGGTCGGTGACGTTGTGCACCTGGCACTAAACGACTGCGAATGACGCATACATGGTTGACGTCTCGATTTCCCTCATTTGATATGCTTTCTTTAAACTTTTTTTACTAATCTTCAATTCCCGATATCCTGATAGTCATATATTTCACTACAAGAAAAGTTTCCTACCGCAACGACTTGGCCCGACGGTCGTCGTAGAAGGCGCGTCTTCCGCGACGAAATTCTCGGCTCAGCCGTGGTCGATGGAAAGAAATTCGGTTTCGCGGCCCTCTACTACGACGAATTTGCTAAAAACATGGAGGAAACTCGGCCAGCGCGTGGCAGAAGCAAGATTTTTGTTTCCTCGAGCGCGCATTGACTCGCCGAAGTCTTTTGTGGCGTGTGGACCCTGGACGTCAATGTCTCTAGCGGACCGTACTTTTAGGTTGCGCCTCCATGATTTGAACTCAATAACGTTGCTCGACGCGTCTGCCGTTTAGTCAGGCTGCTAGGTCCCACATGTCAGCCTCTCATTAGAAGGATCGTGTGTATGATGGATTTTTTTACTTCGCTCGCGCTACCATGTTCCGAAGTTGATAGCGTTGCTCGATGCATCTACTGTTTAATTAGCCTCCTGAGACCCACATGCTATCCTCTTATTAGAAGAAACGTGTGTATGATGAAATTTTTTCCCTTGGCTATTGTCTCCCTGATTTCAACTCGATAACGTTGTTCGATCTTTCTGCCGTCTAGTCACGCTGTTGGGTCCTCCATGAATTCTAAGATTAAAAGGGAGGGCATGGACTTGGTTTAAATGGTAGATTGCTCTCCTGTCCTATGCATTTACCTCTTCAGAGAGTGGTGTGCATTCTTGACTTTCACTTTATTTTTACAGTGGTTCGAGACTTTGTGATCGATAGTGGGGAATATGTGAGTTCTAGACATCTATAAAGATATCTTATCATGGAGCTATCAATTTATTTACTTTTATCATTTCTCGCACTTGGTTATGAATTACGAAATTAGTGGTTAGCATGTGCACACAATATGGTTCACTATTCTCATGCTTCTTTGTTAGTATTTTTCTTTCACCTACCTTTAAGTGATTAAGGATTTTAAGTTCACCGTTGACCAAGAAGTGCGGACAGTGGAAAAGTGGTAAGATAAATTGATAAATAAGAAAGACACAAATAAGAAAAGCTAGGATGACAACTAGGTGAGTGCAACATCACCAGAGAGAGATGTATATGGTATCGATGATCCACTATTAAGCGGGAGTACAAGTGACAGTGGGGTCTTGAAGGGTAAATAACACCTTTGGGGAGGTGGCAATAAGACACCTGATGGCTACGAGATAAGGGGCCACCGCTGGGCAGTGAAAACTTAAAGTTTTAACCATATGCAGGAATAGGGCTGGTATATTTTAAGCCATACCACGTGAAAAGGAATGTGGCATTTTATTACAGCAATCGCGGGTAACCTTCTATAACACTGATCAATTTTGCTAACAATGCAATTTTACCTTGTGTCGTGTTGTATGTGTAGTACCTCTTGAATCCGGATGAATCCTTGTGCTGTAGTTTTTGTGCATAGCCTATTATTTCCTCTTTAAAATAAGAAGATTGGTACATGGAATTGATTATAACAAATTCAACTGGCGTTACTCAGAATTGAGAAGAAACTGTTTTCCGTACAAACAGAAGACCAATTCCAGTGTCCCTTGTTTGCCGCAATACTAATTTTGTGACACTTGTGTTTGTACACCATACTACTATTGACATTTAATTGTTACAAGGATTTCATGTTTTATCCCTGTTTTCTTCATTAAAATAGTAAACGAGCTATTCAATCTCTAGAGATTTATTTCGTTTTATCCCGTGGCAATTCACGGACATTCAACTAGTTTTTCAAAAAATCTGAACATTTTCTAATTCTAATATTTTTCAGGTCTAAACTTTTATAAAATATATTTTTTACAAATTTGAAGAATTTCAAGTCTATTTTTTTTCAAAACCTGAACATTTTATATAAATATAAATATTTTTTCAATCTGAGCATTTTCAAAATCTAAATATTTTAAATTTAAACACTTCCAAATATTCATGGGATCTAATGGGATTCGTCCTAACTGTGAGGACTACCATCTAATGTTGTGCCCGCCCACCCGGTCTGATGTGTTGGGTCGACCCATTTATCCCGACTATTGACATGGTTGATCCGGTTTTCTTTCATGTACCTAGTTTTTTAGCTTAGCTTTATGGTTTTCTCTTGGTTTTGTGTTTTTTTTGCAGGGTTTTCGGTTCTGAAAAAGTCCAAACATTTTTAAAATTTTAACAAAATTAAATTGAAAACTTCAAACTCAAACACTTTTTAGTACTAAGCAAAATTTAAAATTTCTTAGATTTGAACAATTTTAATTTTGAAAAAAAAATTAAATCTAAATTTTTCAGTTTGAACATATTTTAATATGAATATTTTTAAATTTAAACATTTTTCATATTGAATATTTTTCGAATCTGAAAAAATAGTAGAAAAAGAAAGAACTTTAGCAAAATAATAAAAAGAAAGAAACCATAAAGTCAAAAAACAGAAAAGACACATGGTATGCACCGACCCGGTCGACATATAGGATTTGCCCGGATATCGTCCGAGTTGTACATGCTCTTAGAGATTGAGTCTCCTAGCTTGAAAGTAAATCACTCAAAACAATAATAATTGTTATTTTGTGGGGATAAAGAAACCGTCCACCGGGATGAACCACATTTTTTTATTGTTACTCGCAAATCGGTCCTCGCATATCACATATACCCACTACACGGCCCATTTTATGTTTCTCACAAAACTCGTAATCTTTGGTGTGACTCAAATTTTAAGATGAGATCTTCCTGATGCCCTACCCCCCTCCCCCCTTATTGATTCACCCCCTCCCCCCCACCCCCGTCATTGATTCAAGCAGTCCTGACGATGCCACACCAACAATAAGAACCTCATTGGTCGTTGCACCATTCCCATCTTGAGTCATGAAGCCATCCAGATCTGTCCTCCTGTCCCAGCTAGTTCGCAAGCTGAACCGAGGTGCACGGATTTGTGGCCACTTATCGTCCCGATTTGGCCGCTCTCGTTGAGTTAGGCAACATCGCCGCTGATTTGAGGCCGACATGCCTGATTCACCGGCCTTCTGCTCGATTCTCCCTCCTCTCTCAGTGAAGCCTTTGCACACCCGATTCAGACGGTAAATCCCTCCATGTCCGTCGAGTTTTTGTGAAAATTCCTGGAGGAGGTATGTTTTTGTTCAATTTGTTTGTTTTTTAGACATAGAAATTGCAAATCGTATTGTTTGTAACAAGAATTTGCAAACAGTTTAGACGAGTTAGTTCATCTATTCGTCTATGGAGTTATTTTTCAGGACTCGTTGTCATCGAACAAATTAGACATAGACAATTTGATTGATGACAACACGTTAGAGGACGTCATTTTGATGCTCCCCAGAAGGAAAATGAGGATAAGTACAATAGAAAGTGCGTGGGACCCCAAGTGGGTAATTTGTGCCTCCCTGAAACCTAGCTATCGTCCATAAAATGCTGAGGAAGGATTATCTCACCGAGAGCTACACATATCCCTTATGCATGTGAAATGCATCCATGAACTTTATAGTTTATTGTGTTAAAATCTATATTATTTTGCAATTTTATTATATTTATTGGGACTAACCTACTAATAGTTGCAAAAGTGCATAATTTCTTGTTTATACTTTGTTGTGTAAGAATTTTACAAATACGAAAGGAGATAGCTCATTATGGTGAAGTTCGGAGTTTTGTGAAATTTGTCCCTATAGAACGGTTTTCGAAGATTGCCACAAAAGTCCCTGAAGATGGGTCGAATGGAAAAAAGTCAAAACATGAAAGTTGTTGGAAATTTTCTTCTAATATTGATTCATATAAAGTTCGTCCCAAACGGACTCCGAACACGGTGTCTGAAGACCCTGATTACTGCAGGGTACAGAAGAAGTTTCGGGATTCCGAAAGTTTGTGACGTGATTAACTCAAACTCATTCCATAGTTCAGGGATTCGGCCAAGTCGTGACTTGATGGACTCATAAAGGACCTAGGAGAGTCCTAGGAAGGTTCTAGAGGTGCCCAAGAGCCCTTGGATCAAAGGGGCATCTATCAGATGGCCTAGATCACATCTCTATCTCTATATATTGAGATGTAACCTTAATTTTGGAGGTATCCATCCATTGTGATGAAAATCCTCCCTCTTGGCAATCTCCAAGGAGGGTGGGAGCTCCTCCATACCAGTACATCTCCAAGGAATAAGAGGGCCAAGGGGTCGCCGGCCCCAAGGGCAGTCGTCGCCCATAGGAGGCTGCTGGCGCTGCCTCCTCTCCTCATGTGGTCGCATCTTCTCCTTGGGGAGGCAGATCTCCATCACCATCTATAGTAACTCTCCACCATCCCCTATTGTAGTATTTTGTCAATCATTATGTGTGATGCAATCGATTGTTTTTCCATGAACTATTGTATCTTTATGTCTATGTTTGAGTATTGATCTATTTATGGCAATTGTGAAATAGTTCGTTGTTGGTTGCATACAAGTATATGTTATTTTCTATGATGGTCTAATGTACTAATATATGAGTGAACATATATGTAGGGAGACACAAGGTTGTCAATGTTGCATGTTTATAGGAGGAGGGACGACCGTATATTGACAGAAACCGTGTCCCAAGTCTTAAATATGCATGCTATATTAATTCATGGTTAACTAACGGGAGGATAACTTATGGGAACCTTGAAACTTAAGCGGTGGTTGGACTTTATGTCTTAATTGCTCCCTTCCTTGCTCATAATCGGCCTTGGGATTAACCACTAGTGGTGTATTTGCTTAGTAACTTGGCTACACCTATTTATGGCTCCTCCCTAGAAGAAACAATAAGACTATTCATGTGCTTCACTAATTGTGACAACTAAACGAATGAAATAACTATTTGCCCGAACACTTGCTCCCTTGAGTTACTTACTTCTACTTTACTCGATTTACTTTTACTTGCTTCTACTTTATTTGCAATAGTTTACTTCCTGTCTTTACTTTCGGCACTTTACAGTTTTCTAGTTAGAGTAAAAAGTACCCTACACATGCTAGTTCATTGCTTTGCATAGAAGGACATATAAGTGGGTTATAGAGTTTTATATAATAGATAATTTACCTTCAGCTCCTCGTGGGGTCGACACTCAAATATTTATTGAATTGTGCTATAGTGATTCCCTGCCCGTGGGGGTTATCAAGTACTTTTCTGGCACCATTGCCAGGGAGTGTTGTGCTAGGCTTCTATTCTTGTTTGCATTGCATATTAACATATAAAACTAAAACTCAAAATAAATTAGAAAATAGAAACACCAAAAATACTCCTGTTATGTGCACATGTATGGATATATATGACACATTGTTTATGTACTTGAATGCTGCTGAAATTTCTAAGAAACATAGGAATCAAGAGAAGGGATAAGACTAAAATGTTTCATGAAGAAACAAAATTTATTGGTAGTGAGTTGCTTGAATATTATGATCAAACTTGTTGCTCTAAACAATATGGTAGACACTTTAAATTTCAATGTATGTTCCATGAAGAAGATGGTATAGCATCTTACCATAGAGATGATTATGCTCATTTAGGGATGGAACAAGTAGAGCAATTTGTTATTTTTATGGGAACTTAGGAATTAGAAACCTTCATTGAAGAACATGAAAATATCACTATAGCTAGTAAATTGAACTGTGTGATCATTATCATCATTGATTATTGCATAACCAACTTCATAGAATATATTTATATGTTATTGACTTTAATAAGAAGGACATTGCTGCCCGAAGAGCACTAATGTTTTGCAAGAAGTGGATGATAAAAGCATAAGCTTGGGGATGCCCATGCAACCCCAAGAAGCGGATAAGGAAGAACAAGTGTAGCAAGAATGAAGTAGCTATTCATCTCCTACTCCCAACAATGGTAATACACAAATTCCCATGAACAACCCTTTTTACATAATTGCAAATGATCATGCTTTCTTATTGCCTGATAGTCCTCTATGTGTAATAATTGTACCAAACATATGGGAATATGAAACTGATATAGTTGAGTTAGATGACTTGTATTTATGTGGTGATTCTATTTAAAACTATGTTGTTGAGTTTACTTTTGATACTTACAAATATTATGAAAGAGGAAGATATAAGAGAACTCTTTATGTTTCCAGTTTGTTTAAAATTCAAGATATTTATAATTATATGCATTGGCTACCACAAGTTTGTTATTATTTATTCATATATGAAATGCCAATGTATAGGAAGAGTATAAGACTTAAAAGCCAATGGTTTTATGTTTTGTGGCGTGCTCCATATGCTTTCCAATACTATTCAGTGTGACCAGACCTTTTTATACTTATAACATGTAAAATAACTTTACCTATTGTTTTATAATAATCACTTTAGGAGTTCAACAAAAATAAAATTGGGAAACTAAATGAGAAAGATGGATAGTGGAGAAGTTGGGATCGATCTTGAACATGTGTTGTTCATGCCAATGGAACCATTGCAAATTCTATATCCTTAAAACTCTTCCCATAACCAGACAAAATAAAAAAGAGTGTTTTCTTATATATATTTGCTTCTTGAATAAATTAGTTTTCTAATAATACGTGAGTTTGCTTTTTGGTTGAGACTATTATATCATATGTTTTAGAGAACTAACCATTTTGTAGGCATTAAAGTATCATGAAGATAAAATTATTTATTTATTGGAGATGAAACATGATATGATGACAGAGTAGTAGAGGGTAAGATCTAGCAAAACACCAAGCTTGGGGATGGCGATGGATCCCCCTCTTCTTTCAAGAAATTTCAGTTAATATCATTACAAACTCATGTTTTAGTTTTACTTTCATGTTTTCTTTTGTATGTTTGTGAAAACCATGTGTTTATTGGACTTTTTGGTTTATGAACTTTATTCTCTATTAGAATAGCTTTTTTAGTTTAAGGTTACATTTTCCACAAATAAAGTACCAAGTTTTGCCCATATTGGATGATATTAAGTTGATATAACTATTCGGAGTTGCAGTTTCCTGCATGATCTTCTTTACGAGAAAAATTCCCTACGAAGTTATGTGACTCTGATTGAGCTCATATTTAATCTGTAGTTGAAAATTTTAATCCTTTTGATACCTTCGATCCAGATTCACAGATGTAGTATAATAGCTTTTTCCCTAGTAGACCTAGGTTTAATCGAACCTTGGAAATCAGTGCTAAAAGGAAATAAAAAAAGACACATCTACAAGACTTTGTTTTACCATTGTGAAAGGATCGTATGGTCACCTAGATGGGGGGCGGTGAATAGGTTCTACTTTAAATTTTACTTCTTTTTTAGATTAGGGTTTGACACAAAGGTAAATTCTCCAGATATGCAACTATGGTGAATTTACCTATATGTCACACTAGCACACCTAACTAAGCAAGGATTAGATATAGTAAGGTGCGGTAAAGGATAGAAGTAACCAAAGTGAAGCACACAGGGACAAAAGCATTATTTACCGTAGTTCCTTCCTTTTGAGAGGAAGTACGTCTGTGTTTGGAGAGAGGGTGGAATCAAATGACCAACGCCACGTGAGACCTCCCTTGTTCTCCGGTGAACCTCACCCCAAGGGGGTCGATTCACGCTTCCACTATATCGGCAACCTTCAAGGTGGTAGCCAGCACCCTTACAACAAGTTCGAGGCACACACCCACAACTTAATTGGGGGCTACCGGATCCAAGCAAGCTGTCACACAACCAAAGACAAGCTTGTAAAAATCAAATCAAACCAAAACAAGGCTTAGGGTTTCCAATGAAACCCTAGAGTAAGGGCCCCTCAAGTGAATGAGGGGGAAATGAAGATCTCTCTTGGGGAAGCTGTAGATCGATGCCTCCTCCTCCGATTCCCCAAGATCAACGACTTTGGGTGGTTGTATGAAGAGATCTTGGAGTTTTGGTGGCTCAAATGGTGTGGTCTTCTTTTTCAGGAACGAGCTACTAGAAGAAGGGGATGAGGTCCCCTATTTATAGGCCTCACTCCAGCCCATCTCTGGTCCATCTCTGGACTGGCTCTCTGACTGTCTTTAGCAGGGTCTTATCGTTCACTCCAGAGACTCTGTCTGAAACTCCGGACTAGAGACATCGGAGACTCCAGTGTTTCCACACCGGAAACTCTGGTCTGTGAAATCACATCGAAGACTCTGGTCGATATCCGGTCTGTCTCCGGACCTCCTCATAGAATGACCTTGGGGTGAGTCCAGCACACACCGGGAACTCTTGGGGAAACTTAGGACCACACCAGAGACTCCGGTGTTTACACACCAGAGACTCCGTCCTAGAATCTTCAGGTAAGCTTAGATTTGGCCATGGAATTTCCCACATTAATCTAAATTTTTATCTTTTCAATAGATTAACCTTTACACACACAGTAAAATGAACCTTATGTTGTTAACAAACACCAAAACAGATTAGGAAAATAAATGTCCTTTCAATCTCCCCCTTTTTGGTGTTCTATGACAACAAGAGGTTTTGCATGGAATTTTTAATAAGACATAGCTATGCTCGCCCTAACAATGTGCAACAAGATAATCAAGTAATACATGCTTGTCAGGTAATGGATAACTATTACAATAAGGTAACGGGCATAGACATGTCCACACACATAGATAGTTCACATAAACCAAATAAGTCTCACAAGAACCAAATGAAAGCAAATGTTCGAACATAAAGATACGACAACCTAACCCATGCAAATACCGATGCTCCTAATGGGCACCTTCTCCCTCTTTGGCATCAAAACGCTAAAAGGGGAAAGTCCAAGTTATCATCCCAAACAAGATCACTCGGAGTCATCGTTGTCGTCGTCATCCTCATCCTCATCATCATCAGCAGCAGAAGTTTGTGGCCCTTTGCCATGAGGGAAAGAAGAGGAGGTGCCCTGAGGTGCATAACTAGAAGTGACCTAAGAGAAAGTCTGCCAGTCAACCAGGCTTGCATTTCCTAAAAAATGGTTCAACTCCATGCTTGTCATTGTATTCTGACTCTCCTTCCTCTTCTTCCTCACCTTGAGCCTTGATGTCCTTGAGAAGCTTCTCAATTCTACAGTTTCTCTTGTAGGAATCATGATGTCCCTTGCGGATATCCACGCTCATGCAACACGAGGTATTCTCCCAGAAGGATGCCTTCTTGACTTTCTCCTGAACAAACTCATGTGTGACAGGAGGCATGGGTGCATTGGAGGCATTCTTCCTCCTAGATCCCCTAGGAGGGGTGGGAGCATGCTCAGCCTCAAAGATTTCCCCATCCTCACTCTCAAACGGCTACCTAGAAACCATCTTCCCTTTCTTTTGAAGGGACACAAATGCATGCTCTGTAAGATTAGGATGGAGGGCAAGTGGTGAACCATGGGCTTGAGCGTTGATAAGCCTCATCATTAAAGTATCATATGGAGGAGACTTCTTGTAGAGAGTAGCATGGTGCATCTCCTAAAAAATGTAATCCATAACATCAATATCAAAGCCTTCAGCATCAGGGCCAGCAAGATATACCTTGTGAGCATGGTGAAGTAGGTTGACAAGCCCACATCTAATGGCATCATCATTGCCAGCACTGGGAGAGATGTTGTGGCGGAATATCCTCAGTAGTAAGTTGTAGAGGGGCTTGAGGCTATTGGCCTCACTGACGACCACATCCTTGTCATAGAGTGGAGCCAACTTGGTCTTGCTCTCACCAAGGGCAGCATCATGCATACGGTGCCCAATAGGAACAACCACACCCTAAAAACTCTCATTGATGACTCTAGCAAAATCAAAGAAGGTAGCAGTGCAGCGGACATTGCCGGTCATCCAAGTCATGGACCTAGCCTGATTAGTCCCAAACACCACAATGGCATAGAATTGTTGGACAAGAGTAATGTTGTAGTCTTCTCGGAGCTCCATGAGCCCATGCAGCTCGAGCTTCTTAGTGATCCACAGAGCATCTACAAAGTAACTAGTGGCACGCATGTACTCGAGCTCCATATACCTCTGAGGACAAACTAGGGACTTGGTGAGCTTGCTATAGACATCAGTCATGAACACTTTCTGTTCCCTCCTCCAATAACAAGGATCCTCATAGGTTCCTGGTAGCTCATAGAAGTTTGTATTGCGAAGGTCACGAAACTCCTTCTTGGTCATGTGAGCAAGAGATTGCAAATTGTCATACTTGGCCCTCTTGGCACGGTTTTCCTCCTCTATATGCTCTTGGTTCTTTCTCATATACTCATCATCTCTGAGCTGCTGCCTACGGTTGGATGGGGGAATCACATATTGCCCATCCTCTTCATCAAACCAAGAATCTGCCCTCCTAGACTTGGCCTTGGTGCCACCACGATGAGAACCAGAGCCTCCTATGAACAGAAAGTGAGGGGGATAGCATGGGGGTAAGAACATATGTCCAGGAGATAGGCACAAGACCCTCACGACTATGCCAGGTGTGCTAGAGGCAATCTACGCCGTAGTCTCTAGAGTGCAACACCGGAATCTCTGGTCTGAACCAGAGTTTCTGGCCTGGATCGGAGTCTCCGGACTGACCAACCAGAATCTCCGCTCTTGAGATTTCGAGTTGCACATAGAGACTATAGGTGAGATCGATTATAGAAGATCGGGCAAGGATATGAGACTAAGTGATGTAGTGCATGCAGGCATGTTGTTCCAATGGGCAAAACAGTACAAAAACTCAAAACAAATGAAGGGAATGAATCCTAGGTTCATGGTGAGAGAAGAAGGTACCAGATCTGTCCATTGGAGAGGTTCCACCGGTGGGGAAGGTCCTAGGGGTGGAGAGGGTGGAGTTGGTCGGCGGCACGGTAGATCTCGACGACAAAACGGCCTCCGGGCAGCAGTTTTGGAGGAGGAGGAGGCGGTTGTGAAGGTGGGGGTCGGGGTGGAAGATAGAGTCTGTGTGACTCTATCACCCCGGCCCCCTTAAGTCACATGCCGAAACCGCCCCAGATCAGAGACTCCGGTCCACACCGGAGACTCCGGTATTTGCACACCGGAATCTCCAGTCCTCTTCGACCAAAAGCAGTCAGTTTCAAGTTTTGGGACATATATGATAGATAGAATGTTTTCATGGGAGGGTGATAGGCTTAGGTTTAGATTTCAAACTGTGAAGAACCAAAAAAGGCAATGAAATTCAACTAAATGGTCATGTGAAACTCCAATATACTCAAAAAATATGACCCAAGAACCAATCCTTCATAATGAAGGGGGCGGTGGCCGAGGCCACCATGTAAGAGTGTGAGGCATGAAACCGCGAAGAATTATCCTTGGGTTCATAACCTTTACTCATCAATGAAGCTCACATATCACAAATGATATTAGGAGAATTGATTTTCTTAATTTTGGCATTATGGGGGAGGGATAGCCCAATGGAATAGGACCGCACTCCCCCTATGTCCATGCCTGCACCTAAACCAAATAATGATCAAGTAATAGGTGTGTGATACGTTGCTAATGTATCCATAATTTTTGATGTTCCATGCTTGGTTTTATCTACTTTCTTACTTTTTGTCCACACTTTGGAGTACTTTCTATACACTTTCTTGGACTAACCTATTAACAAGAGCCACAGTGCCAGCTGCCTGTTTTCTGCTGTTTTTGGTTCCAGGAAAGTTAGAAAATGAATATTCTCGGAATTGGATGGGACACAAGCCAAAGTCAGTTTTTCACCGAGGGACACACAGAGCCAGAATACGAGACGGAGAGGGGCCAGAGGGTGGCCACACCACCTGGCCGCGCGGGCAGGCCTGGCCCGTGCCAGGGGGTGGTGTGGCCAGCCCAGGCACCCCCTCGGCCTCTCCTTTCACCTATAATATGCCTCTGATATATAAACCCTAAGGACCCAATCAAAATTCCACGAAAGAGTCTGTAGCCGCCGTTATCTCCATCTCTAGATCGGGAGGGATCTGAAGCTCTTCTTGACACCCTGTCAGAGGGGAGAATTCACCCTGGAGGTCTTCTTCATCACCATGCAAGCCTCCGGTGTGACGCGTGAGTAGTTCATCCTTGGACTACGGGTCCATTAGTAGCTAGATGGCTGGTTCTCCTCCTTCGTGCTATCATGTTTAGATCTTGTGAGCTCCGTTCATGATCAAGATCATCTATTTGTAATTCTACATGTTGTATTTGTGGGGATCTGATGGATATTGAGATGCTATTTCAGATTGATTATTGATTCTATCATGTCTTTGTTATTTGTGATCTTGCATGCTTTCCGTTGTTAGTAGCTATCTTGGCCAAGTAGATGCTAGCAACTCCAAGAGTTAGTATTTATGCTTGATAATGGGTTCATGCCTCTAGTAATCTGGGGAAATGACAGAAATCTCTAAGGTACTAGATGTGTTGTTGCTACTAGGGAGAAAACAACAATCCTTTGTTCATAGAACAATCGTATTGTTTACTTTACACGCAATGCGTAATGCAATTATCCGTTGCTTGCAACTTAATACTGGAGGGGGTTCGGATGATAACCTGAAGGTGGATTATTAGTCATAGATGCAGTTGGATTATGGTCTATGCATAACGTTGTAATGCCAATCGAATCTCAAAGGAGTCAAGATGAGTAGTATATGCATGATTGCTTTCTCGATGTTTGTTAATTGCCCCGCTGTAATTTGTTCACCCAACATGTCATATATCTTAAGGAGAGCCACCACTAGTGATCTATGGACCCTGGTCCTTTCTTTTATCATCAATCTACAACTATTTAGTGCTTTCTGTTAACTTTCTGCTAACTATTACTTTCTTCCATTCGATACTTTTAATCCTTTGTTTTCAGCAAAACCGGTGAGATTGACAACCTCATCGCAAGTTGGGGGCAAAGTTCTGTGGTTGTGTTGTGCAGGTATTCACGTTGCTGCTGGCACCAGTAGTGCGCCCTGCCAAAGTTCAGCTAGCAACACCTTTGAGGTGTTTCCTTGCTCCTACTGGTTCGATTAAACCTCAGTTTCATAACTGAGGGAAAACTTGCTGCTGTGCTCATCATACCTTCCTCTTGGGGTTCCCCAATGGGCTCGATATATTTTGGGCTTAGCAGTGTGTATGAAAGATGATCAAGTCAAATTCCTTGAATCTACGATATTTAGCTCATTCCTCGAAAAACAAAATCTTGCTTTATTGATACGTTCATTTTGCATCACTATTCTATGTCTTAATTGGCTATTATTCATTGATATATTTCGTATTGAGAGGTGATACTTGTGTTATTTCATCTGTTTTTGCATGGTTGATGACTTTTGGAGCATGGACCGCTGCAGTCAGGATTCTGATGGAAAAGGTGCTGTTTGGAGGCAAAATTTGCGAAGATCAGAAAATCCGGAAAAATATACGGAAAATTCTATTTTTCCAGAAGACTCAAGATGCTAGAAGATGCAGTGGAGGTGGGCCACAAGGGGCCCACACCACCCCATGGCGCGGGCAGGCCTAGGTCGTGCCAGGGAGTGGTGTGGCCACCCTGGCCCACTCCAGCCTCTCCCCTCTGGCGTATATCTTCCTCCCGAAACCCTAAGACTCGGGGAGGGACCACAGAAAGATTCCGCCGCCTCTACGGGGCGGAAAACACCGAGAGAGAAAGATCTCTCCGACAGACAGATTTCTGCCGGGGGAATTCCTTCCCGGAGAGGGAAGATCGTCGCCATCAACACCATCATCAAGCTAGGCTTCATCGGGATCATCATCATCACCACCACCATCATCATCATCAGCACCCTCATCACCATCTCCATATTGTTGTAACAATTGCGTTGAATCTTGCATAGTTCATAGGGGAAACTTTCCCGGTGTTGATTACTCTTTGTAGTTGATGCCATTGAGCGAACCGTTGAATTATTGTTTATGTTCAGATTGTTATACATCATTATTCCATCTCTGATCATGATCCATATGATGTCTTGTGAGTAGTTCGTTTTGTTCTTGAGGACATGGGAGAAGTCTTGTTATTAGTAGTGGAGTTGCGTTGAGAAAGATTCAATAGATTGTTATTTAAGTTGTGGTGTACTTCTTCTAGTGGTGTCATGTGAACGTCGACTACATGACACTTCACCTATATGGGCCTAGGGGAATGCATTGTGTATTTGGCTACTAATCGTAGGGGTTGCCGGAGTGACAGAAACCTGAACCCCTGTTAGGAAACCATTGCACAAGGGACGTAAGGGTCTTAGAGTTTAAAGTTGTGGTTAGGTTTCTACCTTAATTACTTTCTTGTACTTACGGATGTTTGCAAGGGGGTTTAATCACAAGTATGTATTAAGTCTTGGATGGAACGGTACATTAGCACATGTTCACCCACACAACACTTAGCAAGCTAGAGAAGATTAATCGACTATATGAAGCGAAAGCACTTGACAGTCTTCCCATGTCTCCTCGAGAACGTTTGGTCATCTATAGAAATACAACCAGCTTGTCCTTTGCTGCATAAAGGATTGGGCCACTTGCTGCATTCATTCTTACTGTCTTTTGTTTACTCGTACTTTGTTTACTTGCTTTATCAAAAACCCCTAAAAATCCGTTTGCTAAGTATTTGCAGAGAATTCCTGATCCATACCACTAGCCAGCACCTTCTGCTCCTCGTTGGGTTCGACACTCTTACTTATCGAAAATACTGCGATACACCCCCTATACTTGTGGGTCATCATTTATCAAGTGGCTTCGTGAAAATATCTGCAAGTTGGTATTTGGTTGAGACATAAGAGAGCTCAATATATCCTCGGGCAACATGATCTCTAATGAAATGATGACGGATCTCCATATGCTTTGTTCTTGTATGATCCACCGGATTGTAGGAAATTTTGATACTCCCTCCGACCCATATTAGTTGAATTCAATTTTTCTAGATTCGGATGTATGTAGCACTAAAACACGTCTAGATACATCCGAATCTAGACAAATTCAAGTCAACTAATATGGGTCGGAGGGAGTAGCACTTTCATTGTCACATAAAAAAGGCACTTTGTCACATTGGACATCATATTCCTTTAAAGTTTGCCTCATCCATAACTATTGAGTGCAAGCACTAGCATCAGCCACATATTCAGCCTCGACGGTGGAAAGAGATATATAGTTCTGCTTTTTAGAAGACCAACACACCAAGGACCTACTAAGGAATTGGCAAGCCCCGGAGGTTGATTTTCTATCATCCTTATCACCAGCCCAATCCGAATCAGTGTATCCACAAAGAGAGAATGTTGAACTCCTAGGATACCATATACCATAGTTTGGGGTATGAACCAAATATCGAAAGATTCTTTTGACTGCCATCAAGTGGCTTTCTTTAGGAGCCGCTTGATATATTGCACACACTCGTACACTTAACGCAATATTGGGTCTTGATGCACATATGTAAAGCAAAAAACCAATCATGGATCGCTATACCTTTTGATCAACATCTTCACCATTTGGGTTAAGTTCAAGATGAGTCTTGGTTGCCATGGGAGTTGGAGCTCCATTTAGTTCCTTCATGTTGAACCTCTTGAGCATGTCTTGGGTATATTTGGCTTGATTGAAAAAGGTTCCTCCTCTTATTTGCTTGATCTCATAGCCAATAAATACCCTTAACTCCCCCATCATAGACATCCTAAACCTGTCAGTCATAAGCTTCGAGAATTCATCATTAAACGTTTTGTTAGATGAGCCAAAGATAATATCATCAACATATATTTGGAAAACGAAAAGCTCCCCATTAACCTTCTTAGTAAAAAGAGTGGGATGAATTTTCCCAACCTCAAATCCACGGTCTAACAACAACTCTCTAAGGTGCTCATACCAAGTATGTGGAGCTTGTTTAAGTCCATAGAGCGCCTTATCAAGTTTGTAGACATTGTTTGGGAAGTTGGGATCCTCGAAACCCGGGGATTTCTTAACATAAACCAACTCATGCAATGGCCCATTTAGAAAAGCACTTTCCACATCCATTTGTTATAATTTAAAGTTATGGTGTGCAACATATACAAGTAGGATACGAATGGACTCAAGGCGAGCCACTAGAGCATAAGTATCTCCATAATCAGTGCCTTCAATTTGAGAGAACCCTTGTGCGACGAATCTTTCCTTGTTCCTCACAACAATACCATGTTCATCTTGCTTGTTCTTGAATATCCATTTAGTGCCAATAACATTGTGGCACTATTCAGGCTTTTCTACTAACTTCCATACTTTGTTTCTCTCAAAGTTGTTGAGCTCTTTGTGCATTGCTTCTAGCCAATCTGAATCTTCAAGAGCTTCCCAAACTTTCTTTGGCTCCACCATGGATATATGAGCTTGATGCTCACCAAAGTGCTTCAGTTGACCTCGAGTGGACATTCCACTCCTTAGATCACCAAGAACATTCTCTAGAGTGTGTTCTCTTCTTTCTAACATTCTGCCCACTCTAGCTTTGCGACGAGTTTTGATATCCTTGTTGTTCCTTGAAGGAGTCTCTTCATCATTATGGTCCTTGTCTTGACCATCAATTTAACCTTGATCAACAATGGGTTCAGCTTCATCTATAGGAGGTACAGGTTGATCTTGGTCTTGATCAGGCAATTTACTTGAAAGGCTTTGAGATGATCTTGTAGCTGCCTGAACAAATCTGCCTTGAGCAACTGACTACGCTGGGCTGGACAATCCTGTCAGTGGAGAGAGTGGACAATTCATCCTAGCGCATTCTGCCTGATCATCATGGAGAGGGTTCTCAACTTGTCTTTGGCTTGGGTCATCATTGCCCTCAATAGTGGGAGCTTGTTGAAGTTGGGAAGATGAGGGCTCCACATGAGTAGAGCATAGTTCTTCTTGATCCGCCACAAGGGGTTCCTCAACGGGGCGGATGAATCCCGCACCCATTCTTCTTATGGCATCTTGAGGTATTTCATCATCTACATCACAAACATCAACATGCCCCGCTTGGGGGCCATCATATTCTTCGAAAACCACACTACAAGATTCTATGACAATTCCGGAGTTTATCATAGATTCTATAAGTGTGGGAATCAAGACCATAGCCAACAAAAATACCCTCTAAAGCTTTGGAATCAAATTTGGACAAACGAACACCTTTTATGAGATAGAAACACTTACAACCAAATAATCGGAAGTATGAAATGTTGGGCTTGTTATCGGTAAGTATTTCGTATGGTGTCTTGATCAATTCTTTGCGGAGGTAGAGGTGGTTTGATGCATGGTATGGGGGTGGAGATTGCCTCCACCCAAAAGTTGTATGGAGATTTAAACTCATCCAACATGGACCTTTCCATATCCATTAAAGTCTTGTTCTTCCTCTGAAACGGTACAACCCGCAAGGATTGCACCTCTATGTATCACGCCAATCCCTGGATCGGTTCATTGGCATACATAGTATCGATAGATATCAAATAATTATCAGTGCATCATTATTACAGCTATATGATCCAGAATATTGCATTTATTACATAGTTTGCAAAGCATAACACTCGCACAAATAAACAAATAGCAAATAGGTAGCATAAATAAAGTAGCTCCAGTCTCCATTAGACGCCACATGCGAACAAAATGTTGAGTGGAGGGTCGCAACCAACACTACTACTCAGAGTAACCGGAAGAGTAACCTGCAATATGAAACGTAACAGCCCCGAGGGGTCAGCACTTGGGATACACTGGCAAGTGGAACAATGTGGGAAACAACAATGCTAATAGCTATATGCATATCTGGCTTGTGGGGTTCAGGCTTAGTTGCAGCAGCAAAAATACTTTATCCTAACCTTTGTAAATCATTTGTAAAACATTTAATCTTCAACAAACAACCCAATTAAGTTTCAACCACAAGTTTTAGAAATTACAAGTTAGAATGAATGAGAACATGTCATAGCACCCACAATTCAGCAACTCAAACGTCCATTACCGGGGACACGGCTAAGCACTTAGTTTTACATCCTGCAGGGGTTGCACACTTTACCCATATGACTTGGTCGACCCGCTCGTACCACGACACGCATATTGAGTCGTGATAGGGAGAAGTCCAAGAAGAGACAATTCGGGAAGTAGCTCCCCAAGCCCATCCACGACCGTACCAACCTATCACATTCACTACATCTCTGGATACGAAGAGCTCGGGTCGCCACAACCTACTAAGTCCATCCAGCCACCATAACTCACTGGCATATGGTTGCACACGGAAGCTACCAAATCAAAACACTAATCATTTCTCAGAAACCTGGGTGGCCATCCACAAGTGAGCTACTCGGGTAAACCATAGACATGGGCCCGACATTCACGAACCAAGCAATTACCAATCCACCCAGAGAGTTCATTAATTAAGTTGTTTTCAAACTTTCCAAACACGTTCTTTCAAAACAATATTTGCCATGGTGTATCCCACCCTCGTCTATATAAGCACAACTACTTACGACGGCTCACCTAACGAGAAAGGCTACGACATAATAGGATATAGCATAGCAATAGATAATACTTGTAAAACAAAACGATCTACAATGCATAAACGATCTACCGGGTGGGCCGCTGGGCGGCGGTGGGCCTCGGCGTCTGCCCGGTTGGGCTGCCGGATTTTCCCCTTTTTTCCTTCTCTCTTTATTATTTTCTGCTCTGTTGTTAACTCTGAACTGTCTGTTTTTCTGAAATTTCCTGAATCTGAAATTCAGTCCAAACCAAAACTAGTATAACTTTTGATCTACAGCTCCGAATTGAGTGAAACAAAATCCTACGGGTTCGTAGAGATGAGCTCTACGCAACCATGCATCTGGAATACCCAAAAGAGGTCTCTCTTGCAGATGCAAGGAAAAAGTCCTAGTAGGCTTGCAAAAAGGATGAACTAACAAAGAGGAGGTGTTTTGGCAAAAACTTTAAAACTAAAACTTTTTGCAAAGATGCTAATGATGCAATGACATGTATGTATGCAGTGCCAAATCTAAAATTTGGGATGTGACAAGACTAACCCCCTTAAGATGAATCTTGTCCCCAAGATTCGACGTGGCTAGCAAATAGGTGCGGGTGGTCCTCTCGGAGGTCATCCTCTCGCTCCGAGGTGGCTTCCTCCTCGGTGTGGTGGCTCCATTGCACCTTGCAAAACCTGACCGTCTTGCTGCGTGTAAACCTCTCCGCTGTTTCCAAGATCTTGACCGGTTTCTCCTCATAGGTCAGGTCACTCTCTAGCTGAACCTCACCTAATGGCACGGTATCCCTTAACGGCGTATCTACCATCTCCGGGTGACATTTCTTCAGCTGAGACACATGGAACACATCGTGAACAGCGGATAGAACCTCTGGCATCTCCAGCTGGTACGCAACCTCTCCTTTGCGTGCCAGGATCTTGTAGGGCCCTATAAACCGAGGTGCCAGCTTGCCTTTAATCCAAATCGCTTAATTCCATGTAGTGGTGAAACTCTGAGGTATGCCCGATCTCCAATCTCATACGCCACTTCCTTGCGCTTAGAATCAGCATAGCTCTTTTGTCTCGATTGTGCTACCTTCAACCTGTCCCGAACCAAACTAACCTTCTCGTTAGCATCCTTGATCAAATCCGGTCCAAACAGTTGACGTTCACCTACGCCATCCCATAACAATGGTGTTCTGCACCTCTTACCGTATAATACATCAAATGGTGACGTCTTGATGCTGGATTGGTAGCTGTTGTTGTAGGAGAACTCAGCATAAGGTAAATTTTGATCCCAACTAGCGCCATGAGCCAAAGCACGGGCTCTCAACATATCCTCCAAAATCTGATTCACCCTCTCGGTCTGACCATCCGTCTGGGGGTGGAAAGTTGTGCTAAACTCCAACCTTGTTCCCAACGACTCATGGAGTTGGCGCCAAAAGTGAGAAGTAAATTGGGTGCCTCTATCCGACACAATGCTCTTAGGAACTCCATGCAGGCACACAATTCTGTTCATGTAGATCTTGGCTAACTTGGCACTGGTATAAGTGGTCTTCACGGGTATAAAGTGAGCTACCTTGGTCAAATGATCCACCACTATCCAAATAGAATCATATCATGACTTGGTCATGGGTAATCCTGTGATGAAGTCCATTCCAACTCTATCCCACTTCCATTCAGGTATCGGTAATGGCTGTAGTAACCCTGCTGGCTTTTGGTGCTCGGCCTTCACTCTACTACAGACATCACATAGGGCAATATATTCTGTAATCTCTCGCTTCATGTTAACCCACCAAAACCTTTCCTTCAAATACATGTACATCTTCGTGTCACCTGGATGTATAGAGTATGGCGAATTATGAGCTTCCTGAAATATCAGCTTCCTAATCTCCGGATCGTTGGGCACACACAAGTGGTCCTTGTACCATAGCGTCCCTTGATCATCCTCGCGAAAACCTTCGGCCTTGCCTTTGGGTATGTTTCCTCTTATCTCCTCCAGGTCACTATCCTTCTTTTGAGCATCTCTAATCTCGTCCAGAAGTGTTGGCTTAACTTCCATTGTTGCCAAGTATCCCTCGGATACTACTTCCAACCTGAGGTCCTTGAGTTGTTCACACAAATCCTTGGGTAATTCTCCCATTGTCAGGCCATTAGCATAAACCTTGCGACTTAGCGCATCCGCTACAACGTTGGCCTTCCCTGGGTGATATTGCAAACTCATGTCGTAATCCTTTATGAGCTCCAACCATATTCTCTGCCTCATATTCAGCTCTTTCTGAGTGAATATGTATTTTAGACTCTTGTGATCCGTAAACACATCACAATGCTTACCCATCAGGTAGTGCCTCCATACTTTGAGCGCGTGCACAACTGACGCTAGTTCCAAGTCATGCGTGGGGTAATTCCTCTCGTGATGTTTGAGTTGGCGCGATGCATAGGATACTACCCTTCCATCCTGCATCAATACACTACCCAGTCCTTGACGAGAGGCATCACAATACACTTGGAAATCCTTTTGAATATCTGGCAAACACAGGATAGGTGCGGTCACTAGGCGCTGCTTCAGTTCCTGGAAACTAGCTTCGCACTCCTTGGTCCATTCAAACTTCTTCTCCTTCTTCAGTAGTTCAGTCATTGGCTTTGCAATCTTGGAGAAGTTCTCTATAAACCTCCTGTAATATCCAGCAAGTCCCAAGAAGCTCCTAATATCTCCCACATTCTTGGGTGACTCCCATTCTGTAACTGACACCACCTTGCTCGGATCAACTGCGACTCCTTCACCTGACACCACGTGTCCAAGAAATCCAACAGTGTTCAACCAGAATTCACACTTGCTAAACTTGGCATACAATTTATGCTCCCTCAGCTTTTCCATAATTAGCCGCAGGTGTTTCTCATGTTCAACATCATTCTTGGAGTATATCAATATGTCATCAATGAATACCACCACGAATTTATCCAAGCACTCCATGAATACCTTGTTCATCATGGTCATAAAATATGCCGGGGCATTTATTAGCCCAAAAGACATAACTGTATATTCATATAACCCATACCTAGTGGTGAAGGCGGTCTTGGGTACGTCTTCCTCTCGGATCTTCAATTGGAAATACCCCGACCTTAAGTCAATCTTGGAAAACACCTTCGCTCCTTCCAACTGATCAAACAAGTCATTTATATTGGGCAATGGGTATTTATTCTTAATAGTCACTTCACTTAGCGAGCGGTAGTCAACCACCAATCTCTTACTACTGTCCTTCTTCTCCATGAATAGAACAGGCGCGCCCCAAGATGATGAACTGGGATGAATAAATCCCTTGTCCAATTGCTCCCTAAGTTGCTTCTTTAACTCCTTCAGTTCCTCCACATCCATCTTATACAGCCTCTTGGCTATCGGTCCTGTTCCAGGCATCAAGTCAATAAGAAACTCCACGTCCCTGTCAGGTGGCATCCCTGGCAGCTCATCCGGAAACACATCGGGGTACTCCTTTACTACGGCCACATCCTCTAGGCTAACCCCCTTAAGAGAATTCAACTCGGCCACTCCAGTACCGAAAAGCAACTTATATATGATCCTTACTCCCTTTGGTGTGGTGAGTGAAATTGCTCGCTGAGCACAATCTATCTGACCCTGATGTTCCGACATCCAATCCATGCCCAATATGACATCTAGACCCTAGGATTCTAGTATAACCGGGTGTGCAGGAAATGCATAAGCACCAATTTCTAGTGTCAATCCTCGACATGCAGCACTAGCTATCATCTCTCCCCCAGGGGAACTTACTATAATTGATCCTCTAAGAGCCTCGGTAGGTAGCTTATACTTATCCACAAATGCCCTTGATATGAATGTATGCGATGCACCGGTATCGAAAAGAACAGATGCGATGTGGGTATTGATTGGGAACTTACCAACCACTAGCTCTGGTTCATTCTGAATCTCCTCGACGTTCACATGGTTGACCGTCGCCTTCTGGTTTGCATTGGTCTTGCTTCCTGCTTCAATCCTCTTCTCTGGGCAGTTATCAGCATAGTGTCCCATCTTCTTGCACTTGAAGCATTCCAATTCACTGAGATCCCTCCTGCCAGAGCGGTTGTGTCCATTGTTCCTTCCAGAGTTGCCGATGTAGCTCTTGTGGCCATTGTGGTGGTGGCCATTATGGTGGTGACCATTTCCTCCACGGTGGTGATTGTCACTCTTGTGACCCTCGTGGCGATGTCCACTACCTCCACGGTGGTTACGGTCATCTCCGCCATGCTTAGATTATCCAGAGTGTCCATCATAAGAGGTGCGAGCACGGTGGTGTGATCCTGAGGAGTGATGGCTGCTCTTCCTCTTACGCCTTTCCACCTGCTGCTGTTTCCCTTCCAGAATTCTAGCCTTGTCCATCAGCTCCTGAAATGTCAGACAGTAAACCACAGATAGCTGAAGTGAGAGCTCATCATTGAGACCATCCAGGAACCTCTCCCTCCTCTTGGCATCAGTGTCCACATCCTCAGGGGCATAGCGAGAGAGATTGTTGAATTCCTCTATGTAATCCGCCACAGTGCGGTTGGTCTGGCGCAGGTTGTGGAACTCCTTCCTCTTCAGGCTCATGGTCCCGGCAGATACGTGGTTTGTCCTAAATCCTTCCTCAAACATAGCCCAGGTAACTGTCTCTAGCGGGTGAGTAATCTGGAAAGCATCCCACCATAAGGCAGCTGATCCCTCCAGCAAGTGAGCAGCAAACCTCACCTTCTCAGCATTAGTGCAACCAACGGTCACCAGGTCCTTGTTCATAGAACGAAGCCAGTCGAGGGAAATCATGGGCTCAGGTGCAGAGGAGAACTTAGCTAGCCTCAGCCTCAAGAACCTAGTGAGAGCATTCCCCTGCGGCGGATTGTTCCCATTGTTGTTGTTGTTGTTCTGAGTTGCCTTGAATTGCGTCATCACTTGGGTCAGCTGTGCTTGAGCAGCCATGAGCTGAGCCATCTCATCAGGTCGGCGGCGTGACATCTGCGGTTTAGCATAGGTAAGATTAGAGAGAATCAACTACAGATAAGCGATAGCCCTCTACCCAATCAACAAGCTCAGCCACAACAATCATAAGCAATCACCACATGATCAAACACACTCACAAACATCGTTCCAGGTTTTCACTAACAGTATATAGCTACAAAAGTAGTTTAGGAACGCTGGCAACAACGTTTGGTAAAGTAAAACAGCAAAATAAGCAAAACCAGAAAATCTGGCAGAACAGTTCTGACCTGTTCACAAATTTTTCTGGGCACCTTAAACTCATCAAGAATTTTAGCCAATTTTTGTGCAGATGATACAGGTAATTACGCTCCAAATCCTAAAATATGAGCGCAATCCATGTTATCAGTAAGGAACTAAAAATCGCACGGTAAAACTGGTATGGCAGAAAACTGCAGCAGTAAAGACACAAAATTTACCAAAACTTGTTCAAAAATCATTTAATAAATCTCACGAAAATTCCTGGAACTTCAAGGTACCTAACTGAGAAATCTAAACACAATAAGCTAATAGTGCAGAAGTTTACATTGATCAATGTCTAAGACTAACGAATATCCCTAACGAAGACTAATTTTGGAGGACCATCTCTAGCTATTTGATGAATAGGTTGCAGTAGGTTCGGGAGTCCATGCGCCGATGTTTCGCTCCTGGTGCATGCCACGGTGGTGGTGTGTACACCTCTCCCGAGTCCTCTTCCTTGAGTCCTCAAATTCCACCTCTTCGGGGTCCTCCTCATCACTTCCTTCAACAAAAGCGCCCGCTGCATCTCCTCCATCATTGTCATCGCTTCCTCCGCCATCACTGCCTCCACCATCATCATTGTTACCTCCTCCACCATTGTCTGCATCATCATCATCATCATCATTCCTATTGTTTGGTGGAGGATTCTGCTGTGCTTGAAGGGCAGCTATCTAGGCAGCCATGTCCACAATGGTTTGATCACGTTCAGCCACAACTTGATTCCTCTGTTCAATGGTTTGGTTCAGCGCTGCAATCGTGGCATCCCTTCCAATGAGGGCTTGCTCCATTGTATTCACAGCAGTGTGCAAGGTTTCCATCTCATACCCTTGCAGGTGCACAGTGCCCTGAAAATAATCCAGCTCCTCTCTTTGCTGCATCAACTTCTCTTCCCTCTCCCAAGCTTTGATCTCCAAGTCTTCTAACTGCTTCACTTGGAGTGGCATGTTGTTCCGATCACCGGTGGTGATCATCACAAGCCCTTGCTCATTCCGGCCTCCAAATGCAAGGAAGGGTGAACCTGCTGGTAGTCGGTGTCGGTGGAGATAGCACAGGCGTGACAGGGTCTCGTGCATGGCCGACTCCACTCCTTGCTCCCAGGTAAGGTACTTCTTGGTGAGGTTCAGGTTCTCAATACCAGGCACAGTGGGGTCTGCAAGAAAAATCGCGGTGATCTCCCACACGCGATCTCCAGGCACATAGGTGTTCATCCTTCTCCCTTTGAACATCGGCATTAGCATGCACAGTGTCTTGCAAAGCTCCGCCAACTGTCTTGCGAAGGGCCTTGGTGATTGAAGCTCAACATACTCAACTCTGGTAGCATCTCCCATCTATCAACTGTAAAGAGGAAAGAGTGAGAATAGCAAAAGAAAAGAATTTACTAGAGTGAATGGCATAAGAATAAAGACATAATTTAAAATAGGCTTAAGTAAACATAAGGCTTCCTATTCCAATCCTAGGTCACGATCCTACAGTCAACACGCTGCTCTGATACCATCTGAAATGGTACAACCCGCAAGGACTGCACCTCTATGTATCATGCCAATCCCTGGATCGGTTCATTGGCATACATAGCATCGATAGATATCAAAGAATTATCAGTGCATCATTATTACAGTGATATGATCCAGAATATTGCATTTATTACAGAGTTTGCAAAGCATAACGCTCGCACAAATAAACAAACAGCAAATAGATAACATAAATAAAGTAGCTCCGGTCTCCATTAGACGCCACGGGCGAACAAAATGTTGAGTGGAGGGTCGCAACCAACACTACTACTCAGAGTAACCGGAAGAGTAACCTGCAACATGAAACGTAACAGCCCCGAGGGGTCAGCACTTGGAATGCACTGGAAAGTGGAACAATGAGGGAAACAACAATGCTAATAGCTATATGCATATCTGGCTTGTGGGGTTCAGGCTTAGTTGCAGCAGCAAAAATACTTTATCCTAACCTTTGTAAATCATTTGTAAAACATTTAATCTTCAACAAACAACCCAATTAAGTTTCAACCACAAGTTCTAGCAATTACAAGTTAGAATGAATGAGAACATGTCATAGCACCCACAATTCAGCAACTCAAACGTCCATTACCGGGGACACGGCTAAGCACTTAGTTTTACACCCTGCAGGGGTTGCACACTTTACCCATATGATTTGGTCGACCCGCTCGTACCACGACACGCGTATTGAGTCATGATAGGGAGAAGTACAAGAAGAGACAATTCGGGAAGTAGCTCCCTAAGCCCATCCACGCACCGTACCAACCTATCACATTCACTACATCTCTGGATACGAAGAGCTCGGGTCGCCCCAACCTACTAAGTCCATCCAGCCAGCCATAACTCACTGGCATATGGTTGCACACGGAAGCTACCAAATCAAGACACTAATCATTTCTCAGAAACCTGGGTGGCCATCCACAAGTGAGCTACTCGGGTAAACCATAGACATGGGCCTGACATTCACGAACCAAGCAATTACCAATCCACCCAGAGAGTTCATTAATTAAGTTGTTTTCAAACTTTCCAAACACGTTCTTTCAAAACAATCTTTGCCATGGTGTATCCCACCCTCGTCTACATAAGCACAACTAAGCACAACTACTTACTACGGCTCACCTAACGAGAAAGGCTACGAAATAATAGGATATAGCATAGCAATAGATAATACTTGTAAAACAAAACGATCTACAATGCATATAGAAAGTAAGTAGGACATTTATGAAGCTCCACTTGCCTTGGTAGTTGCCGGAGTCAAAAGCACAGTCCGGACAGTCACACGGGTTACAATCCTCACAATCTACACGAAAGCAATTCAAACAATAAACAAACCACACATAGAGATCAACAGATGCAACACAATTCATGCATGGTACTTAAACAAAGCTTCAGTAGCTTGGTCAAGTTCTCTGATCAATTCTACTACTGGATGATGCATGAGAAAACATTTAATGCAAAGAAAACAATTTATGCATAAAAGAGATCTAGTTAATAGGTCTTTAGCCAAAACATTGCACCAAAGATGTAAACAGTGCAGTACAAGTTTGAAAAAATACTACTGGATAGGTAACTCCAAATAGAGACTAGACCAAAAGGATTTACGTCAAGAAGGTTGACAGATCTTTTTCTGTGAATTAAATACTACTTTAAGCCTTTCTATAATCTCAGGAAAATACATACAGTAAACCTGGGATATTAATGCATAATAATATTCTACACGATTTTGCGAATCCAACGATACCTTATTTGCAAAAATTGGCCTAGTAGATCTTTTTCTATGAATTTTAGAAGTTAAAATAAGTTTCTGCCTTTTTTTAATAAAATCTGAAAAATGCGGGGAATATTTCGGGGAATATTCCCCGCTGACGCGTGGGCCTGGCTGACGCGGCGCTGACTGGCTTTGACCAGTCAGCGGCTGATCTGAGCCATTGGCTCGCGATCTGGCGGTCGGGAGGGGGTGCTCCGGCGGTTCTCACCTGACCGACGGCGGTGGTGGTCGGCAGCGACGGTCGGCGGCGTTCAGGCGAGGTCCGGCGGCGGCGAAGCGGTGCACGGGGTGCGGCAAGATGCGGCGGGTGCAGGGGCGGGGTTGGCGCGGCCGACGGTGAGCTCGGGCGGTGGCGGCGGCGAGCGGATGGAGCGGCGGCGGCGGGGTACTCCGGCGAGGGCATTGGGCGGCTCCGGCGGCTGTAGGAGAGAAAAGCAAGGTCAAAAAAAAGGACGGGCGGGCGCTGCGGTGCTCCGGCGGCAGAAAGGGGCACGGGGGTCGGCCAAGAGCTCCTTACCGTCGTCAATGGCGGCGGCGACTAGAACTCCGGTGAGCAATTGCTCCGTCGTGGCGGCGGAAAAAGAAAGGGTTTGAAAGGGGCTTTTGAGGAGGAGACCGAGGGCTTTAAGGGGGGGTGGCGGAGAAACCGTAGGCGGAACAAACTCTGCGGCAGTCTGGATTCCGGCGGGGTTCGTTGCTTCGGCGTCCGTGCTCGTGTCGAGCATGGTCTGCTCGATGACAGCGGCTGGCAAGTGGGCCCGGGGCGGTATGGGCTATGCGCTGCTGCGCGCGGCAACAGCTATGCGCCGTCACTAGCGCCGGTGGTTCCCGGGTGGGGCGCTGGGCCACGGTGGGCCTCGGCGTCTGCCCGGCTGGGCTACCGGATTTCCCCTTTTTTTCCTTCTCTCTTTATTATTTTCTGCTCTGCTGTTAACTTTGAACTGTCTGTTTTTCTGAAATTTCCTGAATCTGAAATTCAGTCCAAACCAAAACTAGTATAACTTTTGATCTACAACTCTGAATTGAGTGAAACAAAATCCTACGGGTTCGTAGAGACGATCTCTACGCAACCATGCATCTGGAATACCCAAAATAGGTTTCTCTTGCAGATTCAAGGCAAAAGTCCTAGTAGGCTTGCAAAAAGGATGAACTAACAAAGAGGAGGTGTGTTGGCAAAAACTTTAAAACTGAAACTTTTTGCAAAGATGCTAATGATGCAATGACATGTATGTATGCAGTGCCAAATCTAAAATTTGGGATGTGACATCATCTCAGCTACACCATTTTGTTGAGGGGTATATGCAGCGGAATATTGATGTTTTATCCCCTCATCACTAAGAAAACCATTTAGAGTGTAGTTCTTGAACTCAGTGCCGTTGTCACTTCTTATTGTTAGCACGGGAAAATTGTATTGATGTTGAACCATATTGACGAAGTCAATGAAATATTGTTGGGTCTCACTCTTCAACTTGAAGAAATAAACCCATGAATATCTTGAGTAGTCATCAACAATCACCAAGCAATATTTCTTCCCTCCAAGGCTAGCATGAGATGGAGGACCAAAGAGATCCACATGAAGGAGCTCCAAGATACTTTTTGACTTTATTATGTTATTTGGCTTGTGGGGAGAATCAAGCATCTTTCCTTCAATAGAGGCCCTGCAAACACGATCTTTGGCAAAACAAACATTATCCTTTAGTCCCACAATGTGGCCACCCTTGTGGAGGCTTTGCAAAGTTCTCATATTGACATGGGCTAGTCGGCGATGCCATAACCAACCCACATCGCCCTTCCCGAATAAGCACATCGCACTTGTAGTGGTTTTTCCAGAAAAGTCCACCACATACAAGTCATTTTCGACATACCCAACGAAAGCGACCTTTAGAGTCTTGCTCCACAAGAGGACCACAATATCGTTATCAATAAAGACAGTGAAACCCATCTTGCCTAGGGCACGGATAGAAAGTAAATTATAGCCAAGGGTCTCAACAAGCATGACGTCCACGAGTGTAACATCGTGTGCAACTACTACTTTACCGACACCCGTTACCTGAGATTTTGATTGATCAGCATATGTGACGGTTATATGATCTTGATTTGCCCTTATCTCCATCATTATTAGCTTGGTCCTGGTCATATGACTTGTGCAACCACTATTAAGCACCCACTTTGACACACCGGAAGCATAGTTCTCTGATGCTCTTGCCATAAGGCAAGTGACGTTCTTGTTGGAGGTGTTCTCGTTTGGGGAATCGAAGAGGGAGAAGGTAGATGTAGAGGTAGTGGCAATGGCAGTCACACATTCGTTGCTTCTTCTTCCTCCTCCTCGTCATCAGAGTAGAACTCTTCATGTGCTATAAATGAAATGTCACCAGACTTCTTGTTGGTGGCATTCTTCTTGTAGAAAGGCTTCTTGAAAGGGGCCTTTGGATTTTTCTTCAATATGAGGGCACCACCATTGTCTTCTCTCTTCTCATAAGGGCATCTGGCAACAAAATGATAGTTGTCTCCACAGTTGAAGCAAGTTCTCAATCTTGAAGCATTTTCTTTTCTACCACTTGGGTTGCTTCTTCGTTGCATCTCCATCTTGGAATTTGCAGGATCTTTCTAGAAATTTCTTGCATACAAAGCCATGTATTCACCATGAGCAACCTTGACATCTTCGGGGTGGCTCATAGAGAGTGCATCATCACTTCCTTCTTCTTCATCATACTCCACAACCTTGGCCTTCAAGGCAAGATTGACACCACTACTCATTCTAGTAGCATGAGCACGGGCATCTTTGGCATTCTTGGCAGCAACCTTGAAGGTGGCCATCTCTTGCACAACTTCATTGGAGGTCATGAGATGGTAGTTGTGTCTTCCTTGGAGACTCTTTAAGTCAATGGGCTTGAAGGTCATGAGCGCACTCACATACTTCCTCTTGATCCAAGCATCATCAATGTGAGAGGCACCAACATTTCTGATGGCAGTGGATGTGGAGTTGAGTCTTCGATACATGTCTTCATGATCCTCACCATCCTTCATAAAGAAACCTTCAGCCTTATTGCTTAAAGCATCATATCTATTTCTTCTCATGCTCTCATTTCCAAAACAAGTCAATGAGAGCATCCCAATCTTCTTTGGCAGTATTTTAGTGCTCAATGTGTGGCAAGTCCTTTGGTCCCACCCCAAATTGAATCATGTGCAAAGCGGTGACATTGAGTTGGCTATTGACCACTTCTCTTCTGGTCAAGTTGGTTGGATCCTCAATCTTGAGTCCATCTTTAATGATGTTCCACAAGTCAATGCAAGAGCTGCGCACATCATATTTCATTAAAACTTGCCATTGAGCAAAGGTATGTGCAGCTAACTTAGGTGGGTCACCTCTATTATTGATATGGGGATGAGGGATAGGTGGGTCGGGAGAGTACCATCTGGGAACCACATGGTTCTATTCCTTCCTATCACCCTTTTTGGTGGAGGAGTTAGTGGAATTATGTTCATCCCCCACTTCCACACCCGTTGGCTTAGCCGGAGCATTTACCTTAGGGTTAGGAGGTGTTTCCTCGGGAGAGGGAGGTGGTGAGGCTGACTTTTCTTTAACAAGTTGCTCAACTAGTTGACGCAACTGTTGGATTTCGTTGCCCAAGGTAGAGCTCAAGCTTGTTTCCAACTTCTTGAGATCTACCATGGTCACCGAGGTACTAGCCTCACCCTCTCCACCATCCTCTGGGTTGACCATTTTCTCTTAGGCGGTTAAGCCCAAATAAAGAGCCGAGGCTCTGATACCAATTGAAAGGATCGTATGGTCACCTAGAGGGGTGATACATTGCAAATGTATCTATAATTTTTGATGTTCCATGCTTGGTTTTATCCACTTTCTTGTGTTTTGTTCCAACTTTTGAGTACTTTTATTATGATTTCTTGGACTAACCTATTAACAAGAGCCACAGTGCCAACTACCTGTTTTCTGTTGTTTTTGGTTCCAGAAAAGTCAGAAAATGAATATTCTCGGAATTGGACGGGACAAAAGCCAAAGTGCCTATTTTTCCGGAAGGGATCAAGTGCCAGAATACGAGACGGAGAAGGGCTAGGGGCCGGCCACACCACCTGGCCACGCGGCCAGGCCTGGCCCACGCCAGGGGGTGGTCTGGCCGCCCCCAGCACCCCCTCGGCCTCTCCTTCCGCCTATAAGTTGCCCTCGGGACGAAAACCCTAGGTACCCGATCAAAAATCCATGAAAGAGTCTATAGCCGCCGTCGTCTCTGTCCCTAGATCGGGGGGATCTGAAGCTCTTCCCGGCACCCTGCCGGAGAGGGGAATTCACCCTGGAGGCCTTCTTCATCACCATGCAAGCCTCCGGTGTGATGCGTGAGCAGTTCATCCTTGGACTACGGATCCATGTAGTAGCTAGATGGCTAGTTTCTCCTCCTTTGTGCTTTCATGTTTAGAACTTGTGAGCTCCGTTCATGATCAAGATCATCTATTTGTAATTCTTACATGTTGTGTTTGCGGGGATCCGATGGATATTGAGATGCTATTTCAGATTGATTATTGATTCTATCATGTCTTTGTTATTTGAGATCTTGCATGCTTTCCGTTGTTAGTAGTTATCTTGGCCAAGTAGATGCTAGCAACTCCAAGAGTTAGTATTTATGCTCGATAGTGGGTCATGCCTCTGGTAATCTGGGGAAGTGACAGAAATCTCTAAGGTACTAGATGTGCTATTGCTACTAGGGAGAAAACAACGATCTTTTGTTCATAGAACAATCGTATTGTTTACTTTACACGCAGTTCGTAAAGCAATAATCAGTTGCTTGCAACTTAATACTGAAGGGGTTTTTTTTTGAGTAAAATACTGGAGGGGGTTCGGATGATAACCTGAAGGTGGATTATTACACATAGATGCAGTTGGATGGCGGTCTATGTATTATGTTGTAATGCCCAATCAAGTCTCAAAGGAGTCAAGATGATTAGTATATGCATGTATTGCTTTCTCGGTGTTTGTCAACTGCCCCGCTGTAATTTGTTCACCTAGCATGTTATCTATCTAAGGAGAGCCACCTCTAGTGAACTATGGATCCCGGTCCTTTTTCTTTACATACAATCTACAATCTTTTACTGCTTTGTGTTTACTTTCTGCAAACTTTTACTTCTTTCCATTCGATACGTTTAATCCTTTGTTTTCCGCAAAACAGGGTGAGATTGACAACCTCATCGCAAGTTGGGGACAAAGTTCTGTGGTTGTGTTGTGCAGGTCTCCACGTTGCTACTAGCACCGGTAGTGCGCCCTGCCAAAGCTCAGCTAGTAACACCTTTGGGGTGTTTCCTTGCTCCTACTGGTTCGATTAAACCTTGGTTTCATAATTGAGGGAAAAATTGCTGCTGTATTCAACGTACCTTCCTCTTGGGGTTCTCAACGAGCTCTACGTCGAACGACGAGCACATCAAGATTTTCTGGCGCCGTTGCCGGGGAGTCAAGGACATCTTCACAAGGGGAGTCCCTCATAACCAATCTCTTTACTTTGTTGTTTTTGTTTTGCTTAGTTTCCTTTTGCTTTGTTTGCTTGTTTTGTTCTTCAAAAAGCACAAAAAAATTAGTTTTACTTGTTTGCTTTCTTATTTGAAAACCCAAAAAAATGACTACTCTTGAAAACACTAAGTTGTGTGACTTCACTAGCACCAACAACAATGATTTTATGAGCACACCTATTGCTCCACCTATGGCTGAAAATACTTTCTTTGAGATAAAACCTGCTTTGCTCAATCTTGTTATGAGAGAACAATTTTCTGGTATTGGTAATGAAGATGCTGCTTCCCATCTAAATAACTTTGTTGAACTTTGTGAGATGCAAAAGCATAAGGATATAGATGGTGGTATTATTAAACTGAAATTGTTTCCTTTCTCTTTGAGAGGAAAAGCTAAAGAATGGTTGAATTCCTTAACTAGGAATAGTATTGATTCTTGGACTAAGTGCAAAGATGCTTTTATTGGAAAATACTATCCTCCTGCTAAGATTATATCCATGAGAAGTTAAATAATGAAGTTTAAACAACTTGATAATGAGCATGTTGCTCAAGCTTGGGAAAGAATGAAATCTTTGGTAAAGAATTGTCCCACTCATGGACTGACTGCTTGGATGATCATCCAAACTTTTTATGCAGGATTGAACTATTCTTCAAGGAACCTATTGGAGTCAGCTGCTGGAGGTACCTTTATGACCATCACTTTGGGTGCTGCAACAAAACTATTGGATAATATAATGGTTAATTATTCTGGTAAGAAGGTAAATTCTGTTGAGGAAACCTCCTCCTTGAGTGATAAGATTGATATAATTATGTCTATGCTTGTTAATGGGAAATCCCATATTGATCCAAATAATGTTCCTCTAGCTTCTTTGGTTGCTCAAGAAGAGCAAGTTGATGTGAACTTCATAAGAAATAACAACTTTGGCAACAATGCTTATGGTAATAATGCTTATAGGAACAATTTTGGTAACATCAATTATAAGCCATATCCTCCCAACAATGGTAATGCTTATGGAAATTCTTACAACAATAATAAGAGTGCTCCCTCTGAACTTGAAGTTATGCTTAAAGAGTTTATTAGTAAACAAACTGCTTTCAATAAAACAATTGAGGGAAAACTCTCCAATGCTGAAAGGAATATATCATCTTTGGCTGAAGCTCAATCTACTTTGAATAAAATGGCTGCTAAACCTGAAACTAATGAGAATCCCTTTGTAGCTACTAATGCTATACAAGTAAGAATTGATGAAAATGTTAGACTATTAGCTGAATTACATGCTAAGTGGGAAAGAGAAGATGAAATTGCTAGAAACATTAGTGTTTCTACTATTACCACCACTAGTGTTGAGGCTAGTAATAGTTCTACTACTTTAGATGATAAAGTTGATTTTGATCTTGATGGTTGCAACATCTCTGAAGTTATTAAGTTCCTACAAAAGCTTGCTAAAAGTCCTAATGCTAGTGCTATGAACATGGCTTTTACAAAACACATTACTGATGCTCTCATAAAGATTAAAGAAGAAAAGATGAAACATAAAGCTTCTATTCCTATAAAGCAAGAAGATGGCTGGGAACCCATCATTAATATGAAAGTGAATGACTTTGATTTTAAAGCTTTGTGTGATCTTGATAGTAGTGTTTCTATTATGCCTAGAAGGATTTATGATATGCTTGATTTGCCTCTTGAAGATTGTTATTTGAATGTCCCACTTGATGCTAATGCTAAAAAGAAACTCATGGGGAGTCTTAATGATGTTCTTATTATGGTTAATGATTCCTATGTCCCCGTTGATTTCTATGTTTTGGATGTTGAATACAATGCTTCTTGTCCTATTACTTTGGGAAGACCTTTTCTTAGAACTGTTGGTGCCATCATTGATATGAAAGAAGGCACCATTAAATATCAACTCCCACTCAGGGAAGGTATAGAACACTTCCCTAAAAAGAGAGAAAAGATTTCTTTTGCTTCTCCTATGAAAACAATATTCGGTCTTAATGCTTCTTCATTCGAGAACACTTGATTCTTTCTTTGGTTCTTATGCCTAACTTAAAGGCGTTAAAGAAAAGTACTTGTTGGGAGATAACCCAAGAGTTTTAGTGAGTCTTGGAAGTTGTTACCTATGTAATAACCTCTCCTTATCCTTTTATTTGCTTTTTGTGCCAAGAGTAACCTCTAATGAGAGTGAAGTAATGAATGGGAAAGTTGCTGTCCCGAAACAGATTTCTGTGCTTCACCGTAAAAATTCCTGAGAGAGCTCTATACGTCGGATTGAGATGTAATGTTTTGTGCTTCTGCCCCAGGTTGTTATCTAACTTTCGTTAGTTCAACACTTTTTGATTTGAGCAACATAAGGTCTTCGAAAAAAATCGTCTTTACCTGCTGGTCTGTTTTGACAGATTTCTGCCATTTTCTACATTTGCTTCTTGTTAGTTCCTTCTTGAGTTCCTTTGGGGAATTGAGCTTTTTGAGGGAAGTGCTATAGTATCTAGTGTTCTAATGGAAGTTCATTTGGTGTTATAACTGAACCTTAAGACTTATTTATTTTAAGTGCACTAATGTTGCTAATGAGATTGTGTGAAATTTTGTATGAAGGAAAAATTTCAGGTGTATGGAAGGAATGAGTAATGAGATGAAGGATGGACTAAAGATCAAGCTTGGGAGATGCCACGCGTGTCACCCCAAGAAATATCCAAGAAGTATAAGCGTCAAAGCTTGGGGATGCCCAAGGCATCCCCTTCTTCATCAATAAAAATTCCAGGTTTCTTCCAAACACTTCATTTTTATTGTTTCGTGCACAGTTGTGTTTCTCTTGGAGCGTCTTCTTTTTGTTTTCGTTTTGGTTTTTAGTTTGCTTGGTTTGCTTAGTTTTATGAATAAGTTGCTTGGACCCCCTCTTTCACACTTTGGTTTGCAAATAGTTTGGTTTGGTTTTGGAAAAGAGTAGGAAAGTTCATGCTTATGTGGTAAAAAGGCTCGTTTTTGACTGTGGCCTATGCTTTGTCATGCCATGCTTGATATTGTTTTGGCTTTATGCTTAGTATTCTTTGCTGTAGCATGACTTGTTATAAACAATTGAGATTGCTTAATGTGCCTTGGATGAATCAAGCGCTGTTTTAGCATATTAAAGCATAGTATAGTGGTATTCTCCTTTGATGCTTTATTTGGGTTGACTTGGCGCATGCTCACACCATGTTATGACTATCTCAAGTCACCATAGCCTTTATGATCCTTTAGTTTTCAACTTTTAGTATCACTTTATGCTTTGATCAATGATGTTTTGTTGCTCTGCATGATTATGGCCATTATTGCTCTCTTAGTTTGTCGCTCCCAGTATTTTGCTAGCCTCCACAACAAAGTATGAGTTCCACTCATGCATCCAACTCCCTAAACTAAGTTTTTCCAAAGAGTCCACCATACCTACCTATTAGCTTATGCTATTCCAAGTACATTCATGCTTTTGTTTACCTTCCACTTGTTATGAGAAAACTAGTGATTAAAGCTCTCACGAACTTGATGGCACACTTTACTTTATTGCCTCTAATAAACTTGAATCATTGGGTCCTTCTTTGTTGCGTATATGCTTGCGCTTTATAAGTTGAAATTAGCAGAACCATGTTTCATGGGGAACGCTTTCAACATTGCACTTGTACTTTGTACCCCGTTGATATTATGTTCTTTTGCTTACGGATCCCGGCGGTGTGAAATAAATGTGGAACTTGTAAGATCATCGAGTTTGTATGTGTGTTATAGAAACGCCTGGGCCGGTAGCCTAAGCCATGCCTACTCATGGTGGAAACTTGCAGCATCACCATAATGAGCACTCTATGAAGCATCCTCAATAAAAACCTATGCAAATAGCAAATAAAAATATCACTGAGATGCTCATTGTCTCCTTGCCTTGTCATTTTGATTATGGGAAAGCTCCCGTATCATGTGCAAGGGGTACCCCCTTGGCGGTTCTTAATGATACACATATACTTACAATGACAAGAGCTTACTCGTGACTGAAGTTGAGTAGCATGAGGATCGGTCTTCGTAAGTAAGGGGCATGAGATTTCGGTCTATAACTTGTCAAGCATATCCTCTTAGTTGTGTCACTTTAACCTTAATCACCTTCAATATGGTTATGATAGGGGCAATGAGAGCTGAAAGCTTTAAGTACCATAATTTTTGGAAGCTCTTTATTAGACTTGAATCCCTACTTCCTTTTACAAAAGGCCTTTCTTCCACCATTACATTGAGTCTTCACCTTCTATCTTTATGCACCTACTTTGAGAGCATAGTGGCCATTCTTAGTTCTATGTGCATTGTCCCAAGACTAGTTGATTGATGCATAACTTGATATTGCTTGTTTGAAACTATTGTATCTAGTCACTCTTATGAACTTTGAAGGTGTCCTATGCATTTATATTTGCTACTCTATTGTTGGACAAGCTGAATACTTTTATGCTATGTTTTCTTTATGTGAAACAAACAAACGTCTTGCAAAGCATGTTATTCATGAATCTTTTGTTTATGCCTTTTCATGTTGCATCTTAGTTTCTTTGCTTATTGCTAGAACTTTGTCTTTCATGTTATGATTGAAGTACTATGATCCCAGCCTTGAATGTTTTGCAAATACTTTGATCAAGTCTTTGATGGTGCATGTCACCTCAAAAATTATTTCTTTTTATCACTTGCCTACTCGAGGACGAGCAGGAGTTAAGCTTGGGGATGTTGATACATTGCAAATGTATCTATAATTTTTGATGTTCCATGCTTGGTTTTATCCACTTTCTTGTGTTTTATTCCAACTTTGGAGTACTTTTATTATGATTTCTTAGACTAACCTATTAACAAGAGCCATAGTGCCAGCTGCCTGTTTTCTGTTGTTTTTGGTTCCAAAAAAGTCAAAAAATGAATATTCTCGGAATTGGACGGGACAAAAGCCAAAGTGCCTATTTTTCCGAAAGGGATCAAGTGCCAGAATACGAGACGGAGAAGGGCTGGGGGCCGGCCACACCACCTGGCCACGCGGCCAGGCCTGGCCCTCACCAGGGGGTGGTCTGGCCGCCCCCAGCACCCCCTCGGCCTCTCCTTCCGCCTATAAGTTGCCCTCGGGACGAAAACCCTAGGTACGCAATCAAAAATCCAGGAAAGAATCTGTAGCTGCCGTCATCTCTGTCCCTAGATCGGGGGATCTGAAGCTCTTCCCGGCACCCTGCCGGAGAGGGGAATTCACTTTGGAGGCCTTCTTCATCACCATGCAAGCCTCCGGTGTGATGCGTGAGTAGTTCATCCTTGGACTACGGATCCATGTAGTAGCTAGATGGCTGGTTTCTCCTCCTTTGTGCTTTCATGTTTAGATCTTGTGAGCTCCGTTCATGATCAAGATCATCTATTTGTAATTCTAACATGTTGTGTTTGCGGGGATCCGATGGATATTGAGATGCTATTTCAGATTGATTATTGATTCTATCATGTCTTTGTTATTTGAGATCTTGCATGCTTTCCGTTGTTAGTAGCTATCTTGGCCAAGTAGATGCTAGCAACTCCAAGAGTTAGTATTTATGCTCGATAGTGGGTTCATGCCTCTGGTAATCTGGGGAAGTGACAGGAATCTCTAAGGTACTAGATGTGCTGTTGCTACTAGGGAGAAAACAACGATCTTTTGTTCATAGAACAATCGTATTGTTTACTTTACACACAGTTCGTAAAGCAATAATCTGTTTCTTGCAACTTAATACTGGAGGGGGTTCGGATGATAACCTGAAGGTGGATTATTATTCATAAATGCAGTTGGATGGCGGTCTATGTATTATGTTGTAATGCCCAATCAAGTCTCAAAGGAGTCAAGATGATTAGTATATGCATGTATTGCTTTCTCGGTGTTTGTCAATTGCCCCGCTGTAATTTGTTCACCCAGCATGTTATCTATCTAAGGAGAGCCACCTCTAGTGAACTATGGATCCCGGTCCTTTTTCTTTACGTAAAATCTACAATCTTTTACTGCTTTGTGTTTACTTTCTACAAACTTTTACTTCTTTCCATTCGATACGTTTAATCCTTTGTTTTCCACAAAACACGGTGAGATTGACAACCTCATCGCAAGTTGGGGACAAAGTTCTATGGTTGTGTTGTGCAGGTCTCCACATTGCTGCTAGCACCGGTAGTGCGCCCTGCCAAAGCTCAGCTAGTAACACCTTTGGGGTGTTTCCTTGCTCCTACTGGTTCGATTAAATCTTGGTTTCATAATTGAGGGAAAACTTGCTGCTGTATTCATCGTACCTTCCTCTTGGGGTTCCCAACGAGCTCTACGTCGAACGACGAGCACATCAAGGGTGGGGGGGTGAATAGGTGCTACTTCAAATTTTACTTCTTTTTCAGATTAGGGTTTGACACAAAGGTAAATTCTCTAGATATGCAACTATGGTGAATTTACCTATATGTCACACTAGCACACCTAACTAAGCAAGGACTAGCTATAGTAAGGTGCGACAAAGGATAAAAGTAACCAAAGTGAAGCACACGGGGACACAAGGATTATTTCCCACAGTTCCTTCCTTTTGAGGGGAAGTACGTCTACGTTTGGAGAGGGGGTGGTACCAAACCACCAATTCCACGAGAGGCCTCCCTTCTTCTCCGGTGAACCTCACCCCAAGGGGATCGATTCACGCTTCCACTATATCGGCAACTTTCAAGGTGGTAGACGGAACCCTTACAACAAGTTCGAAGCACACACCCACAACTTAATTGGGGGCTCCCGAATCCAAGCAAGCTATCACACAACCAAAGACAAGCTTGTAAGAATCAAATCGAACCAAAACAAGGCTTATTGTTTCCAATGAAACCCTAGAGCAAGGGGCCCTCAAGTGAATGAGGGGGAAATGAAGATCTCTCTTGGTGAAGCTGTAGATCGATGCCTCCTCCTCCGATTCCCCAAAGATCAATGACTTTGGGTGGTTATATGCAGAGATCTTTGAGTTTTGGTGGCTCAAATGGTGTGGTCTTGTTTTTCAGGAACGAGCTACTAGAGGAAGGGGATGAGGTTCCCTATTTATATGCCTCACTCTATGAACCGTTTTTTGACCGTTGGAGATAATTCACACCACAGACTCTGGACTGGCAGGCCGGAGACTCCGGTCTGGACCGGAGACTCTGGCCCATCTCTGGTCCATCTCCGGACTAGCTCTCTGACTGTCTTCGGCAGGGTCTTGTCATTCACTCCGAAGACTCTATCTGAAACTCCAGACTAGAGACACCGGAGACTCTGATGTCTACGCACTTCTATTCTTGTAGACAGTTGTTGGGCCTCCAAGTGCAGAGGTTTGTAGAATAGCAACAAGTTTTCCCTTAAGTGGATCACCCAAGGTTTATCGAACTCAGGGGGGAAGTGGTCAAAGGTATCCCTCTCAAGCAACCCTGCAATCAAGATACAAGAAGTCTCTTGTGTCCCCAACACACTCAATACACTTGTCAGGTGTATAGGTGCACTAGTTCGGCGAAGAGATAGTGAAATACAAATGGTATGGATATAAGACAACTGTGCTAGAAAATAGCTTGATGGCGTGGAAAAGACTAAAGACAAATTGAAATAAAGATGGCAACAAGCAAACCTGTAACAGATCTAGTTGCAAACGGTGTTTCAATGCTTAGAAACAAGGCCTAGGGATCATACTTTCACTAGTGAACACTCTCATATAAATATCTTCTCTTTATGGTACTACTCTTAACTACTCTCCGGTTGGACATTCTAATCCATGGTAGGGCCATAACAGCACACCGCAAAGTTCGCTTTCCCCATCTAGATAACCCCACACTGTCACCTTGAGCACTAGATGGTTCCAACAAATACCACAATTTCATAGAGACATCCAACTCCAAGTATAACTCATAACAAGTATTTGTAATCTCTAGCCTAAGTGCCACCATGGTGTGCACGTTGTTACTTTCACACACATGGGGAGAGCAGAGATCTATTAAAGCACTTGAGTAGCAAAGTAGATCTACTTGATTACAAAGCTCATGATCACAATATGATCATGCATAGAGAGAGAGATGAACACATAGCTACCGATAGAACCCTTAGCCTCGAGAGATAAGTACTCCCTCCTCATCATGGGAGTCAGCAACGGCGATGGAGATGGCGGTGGAGTCGATGGAGATGGCTCCGGGGGCACTTCCCCGTCCCGGCAGGGTGCCGGAACAGAGACTTTCTGTCTCCCGAATCTCCCCTTCGGTGGCGGCGGCACTGCGGAACTTTTCGTGGCTGGAGGCTTGACGATCTAGGATTTTTGCATCGGGAGGCATATATAGGCGAAAGGGAGACCGAGGGGGTGCTGGAGGGGCCCAAACCACCCCTGGCACGGCCTGGCATGGCTCACGCCACCAGGTGGTGTGGCCAGCCCCTGGCCCCTCTCCGTCTCGTCTTCTGGCTCCGTGAGTCTTCCGGTAAAATATTGACTTTGGCTTTTGTCCCGTCCAATTCCGAGAATATTCATTTTCTGACTTTTCTGGAACCAAAAACAGAAGAAAACAGGCAAGTGACACTGTGGCATCTTGTTAATAGGTTAGTCTAAGAAAGCATATAGAAATACTCCAAAGTGTGGACAAAACATAAGAAAGTAGATATAAAACTAGCATGGAACATCAAAAATTATAGATACGTTAGCAACGTATCAACATCCCCAAGCTTAACTCCTGCTCGTCCTCGAGTAGGTAAGTGATAAAAAAGAAATATTTTTGAGGTGACATGCACCATCACAATCAAGATCAAACCATTTGCAAAGCATGAAAGCTGGGATCATAGTACTTCAACATAGCATGAAAGATAAAGTTCTAACAATAAGACATAGCAACTATGTTGTAACATGAAAAGGTACAAAAAAAGATCATGAATAAGAATGCATTGAAAGACGTTTGTTTGTTTCACATAAAGAAAACATAGCATAATGGCATTCAGCTTGTCCCTCATAGATTAGGACAATAAATGTCCTTCCACTTTGTTTACCGGACCAGTTTAGTTTACTTTTATAATGGGTTGATTCAATGGATGGAGATAGGCTAGGGTTGAAGATCCACCTGCAGCTGCGGATCATATGGGATAAAAGAAAATAATAAGCATAGTCATGTGTAATATTTTAATAGGGATAATCTCTTGTGGGCAACACATCTAATATACTAGAGCCCTTGTGATGCAGTAGGCATAACAATAGTCTTTTAATCCAACCGAGTGCACCACGAAGCAATGGGCTACAAACAATTATTAAGTGTAAAACACATATCAAACCATTAAGTGGTGATGTTGTTGTGATCCCGAATGGGTCGCTAAGCGAAGACCGTACTACCCTTTCTGTCAGTAGGGTTCCTATGAGATCGCCACTAGCCAAGTATCTCACATCAAGCCTTTATCAATCTCGGGGGTCTTGGGTACCTACAAGTCCAAAGATCGAGACAAGAGACAAAGAAACAAAAGATACAAATCTCTATTTCAAACAATACACAATGCTCCCATAGGTTAGATGCACATAATCGCCGCGAGGTTTCTGCCCAACCTGTAGCCTGTGAGGACTACTCAATCATAACAATAAGATTAAGGATAGAAAACATTGTGAAAAACACTTAGAGTGAGATCAAATATTCTTACAATGGTCACCAAATCACAAGGATATCTCAAGTACAAAGTAATGGCTATGGCTAATGGAGGGGATGGAAGATGGAAGGGATGAACAATGCTGTGGATCTCCTTTGGTGGTGGTGTGATGCAATCTGGTAATGACAGCCTTCTACACGGCGGCTGATACCTCAAAATATATAGGCGTCTTCATGAAAGTTATAGGGTTTGATGAGACGGATCCACCACCACATGGTACGGGTGGACGGTATGGGTACCAGTGGTCGTTACGGCTGTTGTCGCCTGGAATTTGCTCCACAATTACTTGGTCATGTGGACTTCCTCAAAAACCTTCATTATGACTCCAGATTTCGCATTAAAAGCATGATTTCATGCACAACACAAATCAAAGCAATGGTTTGCATATCTTTGCAATTATTAGTCACTAGTGGCAAGTATAGAGAGTTTCTTGTCAATTGCTTGACTAAAAACAATGTTTAAACATGGTGGAAGATGGCTATTTTTGGAGCCATCAACCTCCCAAAAGCTCAAACCTTGATCACCCTCGAGCAATAAGAAACAAAATAACTATAAGGAATTCAATGTTTAAACTTGATACAACGAGAATAAGAATTCACTTACGATTGGTAGTCATATGCGTCCATCACTTCATCCATTTGAAAGGCTTATCAAAGTTAGAGATATGACAAGAATACTATACAAGCTTCGGTAAGTCAAGACAATCAAAGTAAAATTTAATGTAAATATAAATAACTAGAAGTGTAACAATCTATCCAGTTCTTCTAGTTAACTCTCAGCTTGCCAAGGAACACTAGGATGTTTTAATAACATAATTGAGTAAGAGAGTTCATGTCCTAAGTAGCATAATAGTGAAGTGTCTTATTGACACTCACATCAGTAAATCAAGGCTATCAAAACACTTATATTCCATTCATTGTCTTTCAAGAAAATTCATAAAGTAGTAATGAGACACTGCCAAGGACTTGTTATGTGGATTTTTATTCCTTCTTCAAGGATCATTGGGTGTTTCTTTTACAGGTGCTTGCACAAACCATTGAGAGTACCAATACTCTTGCCACTCATGTCATCAACTCATGGCTGAAATCCATGGTTATACCATAGACCATTCAAACGGTAGCGGAGTTGCTGGCATTCAAAGGTGTGCATGAGAAACATAGAACCTCTTTTGAACTAGTACCACGTTTTGATCCACAAGGTTAGCTTTGGCATGCATCAAAATTACCACTATACTTCATTTCAATCAAACAACTCATTTTAAGAGTGTCGTCAAGTCTGTCAAAACATCAATGGGGTTAAGTAATAATCTTCAAGGGTATACTCTCAAGATAATCATTCATCAAACAAGTCATAAATTTCAGACTTTTTCTTGTTGTACTTGTTTGGCAACATTATTTCTAAGGCAAGACTCGGTTAGCTAAAAGAACTAGAGCAAAAGCTTTCACAACTAATCATCCATACCAATAAAAAGCTTTACTCTAACTATTTTGAATTACTCCCACTAGCATGGCATCTTAGTAAATTAACCAACTAAAATAAACAACTCAAACTTCAAAAGTGGGAGACATATGACATACCTCTCATGAGTGACTTCATAATCCTCTTCCTTATAGGGATGTGTTCCTTCAAAACTCAACTACGATTATTCCCATAATAATATTAAAGCAAAGAGGCAAAGTGCAAATCCACGTTCACAAAAAATGGAAAAACGGGAAAATCTTTTTGTATTTTGAGGATAGGGATTTAAGAATAGAAAAGAACTTGCGACCAAGCAAGAAAGTAAGAAAATAGAAACAAACAAAATACAAAAGCAAACTAAAAACGAAAGCAAAGGAAAAAAGCAAAGTGTTGGAATAAACCAACACGAGTGTTTCAAAGCTCTCAAGGAGCTAGAGTACAACCTCATTATTACACAAATAAAATTGCCGCGGGAAAACATCCTCAAGCTCAGACTTTAGAAAGCCCTTTTGTTGCTCATTATGGTGGTGGTGGATAATCTCCTGCATTCCATTGGCTACTACAATCATGGAACAGGGTGGCGAGGTTGGAAGAACCATATCAAAGGTTGACGGAGAGGTTGTTCTTGTTTTGGATATTTCCTTCGAGAGCATAGATATCTTCATAGGTGGTGTAGTAGTTTGGTGGATGCACATCTTGTTCGGGTCCCTCTTGTTCCATTTCTTCATCTTCTCCTTCCTTTCCCATGGGTATTTATTGATGGGGTAGACCTACTTCAACTTGTGCGTCAAAACACAAACGTCCATCCTCGATAGAGAATAGACCATTAGGCAAAGGAGCTGGGATCAACTGATCCACTCCAGGTATATCAAGAAAGTATCTACCATCAGTTCTAGAAATCATACCACAAGCTCTTAGAGTATAAAAATTGAGGCGGTGACTTCCTATCAACGGTTGGATGTTACCTAGGTTGACGTGAAGTGCGCGTGCAAGAACGGTTATAACTCCTCCTCCGCATATGAGTCCTCGAGATTGCAGAGCTTGGATTTCTTAGATCTTGAGACAATCGAAACAATTTAGCTGAAACTCCTCAGTGAACTCGATACCAAGTGACTCGGGGGTCAATGTATCAATGGGTGGTGCGGCGGGTTCCGCAACCATCACACGTGTACGGATCCTCATGTTCATCTAAAACAAAATAAATAAAATTGCTAATTTTTTAGTCCAATAGAAACATAGCATAAATGATCCTCTACACTTGTTACAAAAGAAACTCCTCTAAAAACAATAATAAGAATGCTCAATATCAAGATTAGCTCAAGAACAAGACCTAATTCTAGATTGATAATGGTAAAAGATTGAGCAGAGTTTTGTGATACATTGCAAATGTATCCATAATTTTTGGTGTTCCATGCTTGGTTTTATCTACTTTCTTGTGTTTTGTCCACACTTTGGAGTACTTTCCATATGATTTCTTGAACTAACCTATTAACAAGAGCCACAGTGCCAGCTGCCTGTTTTCTTCTATTTTTGGTTCCAGGAAAGTCAGAAAATGAATATTCTCGGAATTGGACAGGACAAAAGCCATTATTTTCCCGGGGGACACTTGGAGCCAGAATACGAGACAGAGAAGGGCCGGAGGGCGGCCACACCACCTGTCCGCGCGACCAGGCTTGGCCTGCACCAGGGGTGGTGTGGCCAGCCCAGGCACCCCCTCGGCCTCTCCTTCCGCCTATATATTGCCTCTGATACGGAAACCCTAAGTACCCGATCAAAAATCCACGGAAGAGTCTGTAGCCACCGTCATCTCCATCCCTAGATTGGGAGGGATCTGAAGCTCTTCCTGGCACCCTACCGGAGAGGGGAATTCACCCTGGAGGCCTTCTTCATCATCATGCAAGCCTCTGGTGTGATGCGTGAGTAGTTCATCTCTGGACTACGGGTCCATGTAGTAGCTAGATGGCTGGTTCTCCTCCTCTGTGCTATCATGTTTAGATTTTGTGAGCTCCGTTCATGATCAAGATCATTTATTTGTAATTCTGCATGTTGTGTTTGCGGGGATCCGATGGATATTGAGATGCTATTTCAAATTGATTATTGATTCTATCATGTCTTTGTTATTTGTGATCTTGCATGCTTTCCGTTGTTAGTAGCTATCTTGGCCAAGTTGATGCTAGCAACTCCAAGAGTTAGTATTTATGCTTGATAGTGGGTTCATGCCTCTGGTAATCTGGGGAAGTGACAGAAATCTCTAAGGTACTAGATGTGCTGTTGCTACTAGGGAGAAAACAACTATCCTTTGTTTATAGAACAATCGTATTGTTTACTTTACACGCAATTCGTAATGCAATAATATGTTGCTTGCAACTTAATACTGGAGGGGGTTTGGATGATAACCTGAAGGTGGATTATTAGTCATTGATGCAGTTGGATGGCGGTCTATGTATAATGTTGTAATGCCCAATCGAATCTCAAAGGAGTCAAGATGAGTAGTATATGCTTGTATGCTTTCTCGATGTTTGTCAATTGCCCCGCTGTAATTTGTTCACCCAACATGTTATCTATCTTAAGGAGAGCCACCTCTAGTGAACTATGGACCCATGTCCTTTCTTTTACATTAAATCTACAATCAACTGTTTACTGCTTTGTGTTTACTTTCTACAAACTATTACTTTCTTCCACTTGATACGTTTAATCCTTTGTTTTCAGCAAAACCGGTGAGATTGACAACCTCATCGTAAGTTGGGGGCAAAGTTCTGTGGTTGTGTTGTGCAGGTCTCCACGTTGTTGCTGGCATCGGTGATACATTGCAAATGTATCTATAATTTTTGATGTTCCATGCTTGGTTTTATCTACTTTCTTATGTTTTGTCCACACTTTGGAGTACTTTTCATATGATTTCTTGGACTAACCTATTAACAAGATGCCATAGTGCCAGTTGCCCGTTTTCTGCTATTTTTGGTGCCAGGAAAGTCAGAAAATCAATATTTTCAGAATTGGACCGGACAAAAGCCAAAGTTGCTATTTTCTTGGAAGACGCATGGATCCAGAAGGAGAGTCGGAGAGGGGCCAAAGGGTGGCCACACCACCCCTAGGCGTGGGTCCCCCTGGCTATGCCAGGGCATGGTGTGGCCCCCCTGGCCGGCCACCGACCTTGCCTCTTTCGCCTATATATTTCCCCCGAGGCATAAACCCTAAGTGGTCAATCAGAAATCCACGAAAAGTTCCACAGCGCCGCCGCCACCGAAGGGGAGATTAGGGGGACAGAAAGTCTCTGTTCTGACACCCTGTCGGGACGGGGAAGTGCCCCCAGAGCCATCTCCATCGATCTCCACCACCATCTCCATCACCATTGCTGATTCCCATGATGAGGAGGGAGTAGTTCTCCTTCGAGGCTAAGGGTTCTACCGGTAGCTATGTGTTCATCTCTCTCTCTATGCATGATCATATTGTGATCATGAGCTTTCTAATCAAGTAGATCTACCTTGCTACTCAAGTGCTTTAATAGAATTCTGCTCTCCCCGTGTGTGTGAAAGTGATAGCGTGCACACATGGTGGCACTTAGGCTAGAGATTTCAAATACTTGTTATGAGTTATATTTGGAGTTGGATGTCTTTATGAAATTGTGGTGTTTGTTGGACTCATCTAGTACTCAAGAGGTGTGGGGTTATCTAGATGGGAAAGATGAACTTTGAGGTGTGTTGTTATAGCCCTACCATCGATTAGAGTGTCCAACCAGAGAGTAGTTCAACGTAATATCATAAAGAAGAATATATTTATATGAGAGTGTTCACTAGTGAAAGTATGATCCCTAGGCCTTGTTTCTAAGCACTGAAACACTGTTTGCTATTATATCTATTACATGTTTGCTTGCTTCTATCTTTATTTCAGTTTGTCTTTAGTCTTTTCCACGCCATCAAGCTATTTTCTAGCACAGTTGTCTTATATCCATACCACTTGTATTTTACTATCTCTTCGCCGAACTAGTGCACCTATACACCTGAAAAGTGTATTGGGTGTGTTGGGGACACAAGAGGCTTCTTGTATCTTGATTGCAGGGTTGCTTGAGAGGGGATACCTTTGACCACTTCCTCCCTGAGTTTGATAAACCTTGGGTGATCCACTTAAGGGAAAACTTGCTGCTGTTTACAAACCTCTACACTTGGAGGCCCAACAACTGTCTACAAGAATAGAAGTGCATAGACATCAAGCTATTTTTCTGGCGCCGTTGCCGGGGAGGTAAGGTAAAAGGTATTCACACCGGAGGATTAAAGAAGAAGAACCTCCCACGGCAAACGCCAATTTTCTGGCACTGTTGCCGGGGAGGTAAGGTAAAAGGTACTCACATCCTCCGGTGTGAGTGCTCGAAGTTAGTTCCTTTAGATTCTGCAATTTTTTCTTTTTGTTTCTTGTTTTCACTAGTTAGGCTTAATGGAAAACAACAACAAAATTAGAGAGCCTTATAGTATTTATCTTGAGTTAGGACATGAAGTGTTTGAAGAGAAAATTAAAAAACCTATGGAACTTTATTTGCATGCTAATAGCAATGTTGTTAGTATGAATTCTTTGGACAACATTATTGCTAATTCTATGGAAAAATCTTAGCTTGGGTAAGTTGGTTTTGATGAACATGATATTTTTAGTCCCCCAAGCACGGAGGAGAAAATTTACTATGATGATACCAAACCTCCAATATATGATGATTACAATGATGAATATGATATTTTCAGTCCACCTACTATTGAGGAGAAAATTAATTATGATTACAATTTGCCTCCTATATTTGATGATTATGGTGATGAGAATAATAATCATAGCTATTTTGTTGAATTTGCTCCCACTATAATAAATAAGAATGACTATGCTTATGTGGAGAGTAATAATCATTTTATGCATGTGGCTCATGATAAGAATGTTTTATGTGATAGTTATTTTGTTAATATTATTCATGATGCTACTGAAAGTTATTATGAGAGAGGGAAACATGGTTTTATGCATCTCAATAATATTAAGTTTTCCCCTCTTTATGTTGAAAATTTTGAAGTTGCACTTGTTTTGCTTTCCTATGCTTGTTGCTTTGTGCTTTCATGACTTGTTTCTCTACAAGAATATTTTGCATAGGAAGTGGGTTAGACTTAAATGTGTTTTGAATTTGCTTCTTGATGCTCTATTTTACTTATATTTCTTATGTGAGCATCTTCTCAAACTATCATGCCTAACTTAAAGGCGTTAAAGAAAAGTACTTATTGGGAGACAACCCAAAAGTTTTAGATGAGTCTTGGAAATTATTATTTCAGTAATAACAACTCCTTATCCTTTTTATTTGCTTTTTGTGCCAAGAGTAACCTCTAATGAGAGAGAAGTAATGATTGGGAAAGTTGTTGTCCCGAAACAGATTTATGTGCTTCACCGTAAACATTCGTGTAAAATCTCTGAACATCCTTTTGAGGCGTAAATTTTTGTGCTTCTGCCCCAGGTTATTATCTAACTTTCGTTAGTTCAACACTTTTTTGATTTGAGCAAAAGAAGGTCTTCGAAAAAATTCGTCTTTACCTGCTGGTCTGTTGTGACAGATTTCTGCCATTTTCTGCATTTGCTTCTTTTTGATTCCTTTTTGAGTTCTTTTGGGGAATTGAGCTTTTTGAAGGAAGTGCTACAGTAGCTAGTGTTCTAATGGAAGTTTATTTGGTGTTAGAACTGAACCTTAAGACTTATTTATCTTGAGTGCACTAATGTTGCTAATAAAGATTGTGTGAAGTTTTGTATGAAGGGAAAATTTCAGGTGTATGGAGGAATTAGTAATGAGATGAAGAATGGACTAAAGCTCAAGTTTGGGGATGCCACCTGTGTCACCCCAATAAATATCCAAGAAGTACAAGCGTCAAAGCTTGGGGATGCCCAAGGCATCCCTTTCTTCATCAATAAAAATCCCAGGTTTCTTCCAAACTCTTCATTTTATTATTTCATGGACAGTTGTGTTGTTCTTGGAGCGTCTTATTTTTCGTTTTCGTTTTGGTTTTTCGTTTGCTTGGTTTTCTTAGTTTGCTGAATAAATTGGTTGGACCCCCTCTTTCATACATTGGTTTTCAAATAGCTTGGTTTGGATTGGAAAAGAGTAGGAAAGTTCATACTTAAGTGGTAAAAAGAGCTTGTTTTTGACTGTGGCCTATGCTTTGTCATGCCATGCTTGATATTGTTTTGGCTTTATGCTTAGTATTATTTGTTGTAGCATGACTTGTTATAAAACAATTGAGATTTCTTAATGTGCTTTGGATGAATCATGCGTTGTTTTAGCATATTAAAGCATAGTATTGTGGTATTCTCCTTTGATGCTTTATTTGGGTTGACTTGGCGCATGCTCACACCATGTTATGACTATCCAAAGTCACCATATCCTTTATGATCCTTTAGTTTACAACTTGTAGTATCACTTTATGCTTTGATCAATGATGTTTTGTCGCTCTACATGATTATGCCCATTATTGCCCTCTTAGTTGGTCGCTCCCAGTCTTTTGCTAGCCTCCATAACCAAGTGCGAGTTCTACTCATGCATCCAACTCCCTAAACCAAGTTATTCCAAAGAGTCCACCATACCTACCTACTAGCATATGCTATTCCAAGTATATTCATGTTTTTATCTACCTTCCGAATTAAACTTGTTATGAGAAAACTAGTGATTAAAGCTCTCACGAACTTGATGGCACACTTTACTTTTCGTGCCCTTAATAAACTTGACCCATTGTGTCCATCTTTGTTGCGTATATGCTTGCGCTTTATACGTTGAAATTAGCAGAACCATGTATCATGGGGAACACTTTCAACATTGCACTTGTACTTTGTACCCCGTTGATATCATGTTCTTTTGCTTATGGATCCCGACGGTGTGAAATAAAAGTGGAACTTGTAAGATCATGGAGTTTGTATGTGTGTTAGAGAAACGCCTGGGCCGCTGGTCTAATCCATGCCTAATCACGGTGGAAACCTGCAGCGTAACCATAATGAGCAATCTATGAAGCATTCTTCTTATAAAAAAAGAGATAGAGATTGAGAAAAAAGAGAAAAAGAGAAAAAGAAAAAAAGATGAGAAAAGAGGAAAGAGAGAAAAAAGCACCATTTTCCCATGGTAAATAAGAAGATTGCTGATATGCTCGTTGTCTGCTTGCCTTGTCATTTTGATATGGGGATTCTTCCGTATCATCGGGCAAGGGGTACCCCGTTGGCGGTTCTCTATGATACATATGTACTTACAATGACAAGAGCTTACTTGTGACTAAAGTTGAGTAGCATGAGGTTCGGTACTCGTAAGTAAGGGGCATGAGATTTCGGCTTATAACTTGTCAAGCATATCCTCTTAGTTGTGTCACTTTAACCTTAATCACCTTAAATATGCTTATGATAGGGGCAATGAGAGCTGAAAGCTAATAAGTACCATAATTTTTGGAAGCTCTTTATGAAACTTGAATCTCTGCTTCCTTCTATGAGGGCTTTCTTCCACCATTATATTGAGTCTCCACCTTCTACCTTTATGTACCTACTTTGAGAGCATAGTGGCCATTCTTAGTTCTATGTGCATTGTCCCAAGACTTGTTGATTGATGCATAGCTTTGATATTGCTTGTTTTAAACTATTTGTATCTAGTCACTCTTATAAACTTTGAAGGTTTCCTATGCATCTATATTTGCTACTCTATGATGGACAAGCTGAATGCCACTATCCTATGTTTTCTTTATGTGAAACAAACAAACATCTTGCAAAGCATTGTTATTCATTAATCTTTTGTTTGTGCCTTTTCATGTTGCAACATAGTTTCTTTGTCCTATAGCCAGAACTTTGTCTTTAATATTATGATTGAAGTACTATGATCCCAGCTATCAATGTTTTACAAATACTTTGATCAAGTTTATGATGGTGCATGTCACCTCAAAAATTATTCTTTATTTTTATCACTTACCTACTCGAGGACGAGCAGGAGTTAAGCTTGGGGATGTTGATACATTGCAAATGTATCTATAATTTTTGATGTTCCATGCTCGGTTTTATCTACTTTCTTATGTTTTGTCCACACTTTGGAGTACTTTTCATATGATTTCTTGGACTAACCTATTAACAAGATGCCACAGTGCCAGTTGCCTGTTTTCTGCTATTTTTGGTTCCAGGAATGTCAGAAAATCAATATTCTCGGAATTGGACCGGACAAAAGCCAAAGTTGCTATTTTCCCGGAAGACTCACGGGGCCAGAAGGAGAGTCGGAGAGGGGCCACAGGGCGGCCACACCACCCCTAGGCGCGGATCCTCCTGGCCCCGCCAGGGCATGGTGTGGGCCCCCTGGCCGGCCACCGACCTTGCCTCTTTCGCCTATAAATTTCCCCCGAGGCATAAACCCTAAGTGGTCAATTAGAAATCCACAAAAAGTTCCGCAGCGCTGCCGCCACCAAAGGGGAGATTTGGGGGACAGAAAGTCTCTATTCCGGCACCCTGCCGGGACGGGGAAGTGCCCCCGGAGCCATCTCCATCGATCTCCACCACCATCTCCATCATCATTGCTGATTCCCATGATGATGAGGGAGTAGTTCTCCTTCAAGGCTAAGTGTTCTACCTGTAGCTATGTGTTCATCTCTCTCTCTATGCATGATCATATTGTGATCATGAGATTTGTAATCAAGTAGATCTACCTTGCTACTCAAGTGCTTTAATAGATCTCTGCTCTCCCCATGTGTGGGAAAGTGACAGCGTGCACACCATGGTGGCACTTAGGCTAGATACTTGTTATGAGTTATATTTGGAGTTGGATGTCTTTATGAAATTGTGGTGTTTGTTGGACTCATCTAGTACTCAAGGTGACAGTGTGGGGTTATCTAGATGGGAAAGATGAACTTTGAGGTGTGCTGTTATAGCCCTACCATCGATTGAGTGTCCAACCAGAGAGTAGTTCAGCGTAGTATCATAAAGAAGAATATATTTATATGAGAGTGTTCACTAGTGAAAGTATGATCCCTAGGCCTTGTTTCTAAGCACTGAAACACGGTTTGCTATTAGATCTATTACATGTTTACTTGCTTCTATCTTTATTTCAGTTTGTCTTTAGTCTTTTCCACGCCATCAAGCTATTTTCTAGCACAGTTGTCTTATATCCATACCACTTGTATTTTACTATCTCTTCGCCGAACTAGTGCACCTATACAACTGACAAGTGTATTGGGTGTGTTGGGGACACAAGAGACTTCTTGTATCTTGATTGCAGGGTTGCTTGAGAGGGGATACCTTTGACCACTTCCTCCCTGAGTTCGATAAACCTTGGGTGATCCACTTAAGGGAAAACTTGCTGCTGTTCTACAAACCTCTGCACTTGGAGGCCCAACAACTGTCTACAAGAATAGAAGTGCGTAGCCATCAACCGGTAGTGCGCCCTGCCATCGTTCAGCTAGCTACACCTTTGGGGTGTTTCTTTGCTCCTACTGGATTGATAACCTTGGTTTTGTACCGAGGGAAAACTTGCTGCTCTGCTCATCATACCTTCCTCTTGGGGTTCCCCAACGAGCTCGATATATTTTGGGCCATCAAGCTCTTTTTCTGGCGCCGTTGCCGGGAGTCAAGGACATCTCCACAAGGGGAGTCCCTCATAAACAATCTCTTTACTTTGTTATTTTTGTTTTGCTTAGTTTACTTTTTGCTTGTTTGCTTGTTTCTTTATCAAAAACACACAAAAAACTAGTTTTACAAGTTTGCTTTCTTTATCAAAAACACAAAAATTGACTACTCTTGAAAACACTAAGTTGTGTGACTTTACTAGCACCAACAACAATGATTTTATGAGCACACCTATTGCTCCACCTGTTCCAAAACCTGCTTTACTCAATCTTGTTATGAGACAACAATTTTCTAGTATTGGTAATGAAGATGCTGCTGCCCATTTAAATAACTTTGTTGAACTTTGTGAGATGCAAAATCATAGGGATATAGATGGAGATATTATTAAGCTTAAATTGTTTCCTTTCTCTTTAAGAGGAAAATCTAAAGAATGGTTGAATTCCTTAACTAGGAATAGTATTGATTCTTGGACTAAATGCAAAGATGCTTTCATTGGAAAATACTATCCTCCTGCTAAGATTATATCTATGAGAAGTGAAATAATGAAGTTTAAACAATCTGATAATGAACATGTTGCTCAAGCTTGGGAAAGAATGAAATCTTTGGTAAAGAATTGTCCCACTCATGGACTAACTTCCTGGATGATTATCCAAACTTTTTATGCAGGATTGAACTTTTCTTCAAGGAACCTATTGGATTCTGCTGCTAGAGGTACCTTTATGACCATTACTTTGGGTGCTGCAACAAAGCTTCTGGATAATATGATGGTTAACTATTCTGAATGGCATACTGAAAGAGCTCCACAAGGTAAGAAGGTAAATTTTGTTGAGGAAACCTCCTCCTTGAGTGATAAGATTGATGTTATTATGTCTATGCTTGTTAATGGGAAGGCCCATATTGATCCAAATAATGTTCCCTCAGCCTCTTTGGTTGGAGCAAGTTGATTTGAACTTTATAAGAAATAACAATTTTGGCAACAATGCTTATGGTAATAACAGTTATAGGCCCTAGCCTCCTAATAATACTTGTGGTTATAATGGTAAACCTGGATTACCTAGTGAAGGAAGAATTTTAGAAGTTGAAAGAGCCACTAAGAACTTCATGCAAATGCAATATGAGCAAAATAAACTGTTTACTAAAACTATGGAGGAACAATCTACCATTTTTAAGAATATTAGCCATCAACTCGAGAGTTTGAATAGGGAAATTCCTAGTTTGCAATTGAAACTTTCTAATGCTGAAAGAAATATATCATCTTTGTCTAAAGCTCAATCTTCATTGATTAATAAAATGGCTGCTAAACCTGAAATTAATGACAATCCCTTTGCAGCTACTAATGCCATACAAGTAAGAATAGATGAAAATGTTAGACTATTAGCCGAATTACATGCTAAGTGGGAAAGAGAAGATGAAATTGCTAGAAACATTAGTGTTTCTACTATCACCACCACTAGATGATAATTGTAGTTTTACTACCTTAGATGATAATTATAGTTTTGATCTTGATGGTTACAATATCTCTGAAGTTATAAAGTTCCTACTTATATCTCTTGATGATTTCAAACTTATACTTCGTCAAGCATGTACACCATAGTTTGTTCACTTTAACCTTAATCACTTCAAGATGCTTATGATAGGGGCAATTAGAGCTGAAAGCTATAAGTACCATAATTTTTGGAAGCTCCTTATGAGACTTGAATCCCTACTTCCTTCTATGAAGGCCTTTCTTCCACCATTATATTGAGTCTCCACCTTCTACCTTTATGCACCTACTTTGAGAGCATAGTGGCCATTCTTAGTTCTATGTGCATTGTGCCAAGACTTGTTGATTGATGCATACCTTGATATTGCTTGTTTTGAACTATTTGTATCTAGTCACTCTTATGAACTTTGAAGGTGTCCTATGCATTTAGATTTGCTACTCTATGAGGGACAAGCTGAATGCCATTATGCTATGTTTTGTTTATGTGAAACAAACAAATGTCTTGCAAAGCATTGTTATTCATGAATCTTTTGTTTGTGCCTTTTCATGTTGCAACATAGTTTCTTTGTCTTATTGCTAGAACTTTGTCTTTCATATTATGATTGAAGTACTATGATCCTAGCTTTGAATGTTTCGCAAATACTTTGATCAAGTTTATGATGGTGCATATCACCTAAAAAATTATTCTTTCTTTTTATCACTTACCTACTCGAGGACGAGCAGGAGTTAAGCTTGGGGATGTTGATACATTGCAAATGTATCCATAATTTTTGGTGTTCCATGCTTGGTTTTATCTACTTTCTTGTGTTTTGTCCACACTTTGGAGTACTTTTCATATGATTTCTTGGACTAACCTATTAGCAAGAGCCACAGTGCCAGCTGCCTATTTTCTGCTGTTTTTGGTTCCAGGAAAGTCAGAAAATGAATATTCTCGGAATTGGACGGGACAAAAGCCAAAGTCATTATTTTACCAGGGGACACTTGGAGCCGAAATACGAGACGGAGAAGGGCCAGAGGGCGGCCACACCACCTGGCCGCGCGGCCAGGCTTGGCCCGCGGCAGGCGGTGGTGTGGCCAGCCCAGGCACCCCCTCGGCCTCTCCTTCCACCTATATATTGCCTCTAATACAGAAACCCTAAGTACCCGTTCAAAAATCCACGGAAGAGTCTGTAGCCGCCGTCATTTCCATACCTAGATCGGGAGGGATCTGAAGCTCTTTCCGGCACCCTGCCGGAGAGGGGAATTCACCCTGGAGGCCTTCTTCATCATCATGCAAGCCTCTGGTGTGATGCGTGAGTAGTTCATCTCTGGACTACGGGTCCATGTAGTAGCTAGATGGCTGGTTCTCCTCCTTTGTGCTATCATGTTTAGATCTTGTGAGCTCCGTTCATGATCAAGATCATCTATTTGTAATTCTGCATGTTGTGTTTGCAGGGATCCGATGGATATTGAGATGCTATTTCAGATTGATTATTGATTCTATCATGTCTTTGTTATTTGTGATCTTGCATGCTTTCCGTTGTTAGTAGCTATCTTGGCCAAGTAGATGCTAGCAACTCCAAGAGTTAGTATTTATGCTCGATAGTGGGTTCATGCCTCTAGTAATCTAGGGAAGTGACATAAATCTCTAAGGTACTAGATGTGCTGTTGCTACTAGGGAGAAAACAACAATCCTTTGTTCATAGAACAATCCTATTGTTTACTTTACACACATTTCGTAATGCAATAATCTGTTGCTTGCAACTTAATACTGGAGGGGGTTCAGATGATAACCTGAAGGTGGATTATTATTCATAGATGCAGTTGGATGGCGGTCTATGTATAATGTTGTAATGCCCAATCGAATCTCAAAGGAGTCAAGATGAGTAGTATATGCTTGTATGCTTTCTCGATGTTTGTCAATTGCCCTGCTGTAATTTGTTCACCCAGCATGTTATCTATCTTAAGGAGAGCCACCTCTAGTGAACTATGGACCCCGGTCCTTTCTTTTACATTCAATCTACAATCAACTGTTTATTGCTTTGTGTTTACTTTCTGCAAACTATTACTTTCTTCCAATCGATACGTTTAATCCTTTGTTTTCAGCAAAACCGATGAGATTGACAACCTCATCGTAAGTTGGGGGCAAAGTTCTGTGGTTGTCTTGTGCAGGTCTCCACGTTGCTGCTGGCACCGGTAGTGCGCCCTGCCATCATTCAGCTAGCTACACCTTTGGAGTGTTTCTTTGCTCCTATTGGATTGATAACCTTGCTTTCGTACTGAGGGAAAACTTGATGTTGTGCTCATCATACCTTCCTCTTGGGGTTCCCCAATGAGCTCGATATATTTTGGGCCATCATTTTGTTGCAAATAAGTTGAGGTTTGGAGGAGAAACATACCTTAGATCGATTGGGTGCGAGGAATCGAAGAAATATTGAGTAAATTTGAAGATCCAATGGAGGTGGTTTGAAGTTTAGTGGAAGAAGAAAGAGAAAAGTTTGTGTTTGGGGATTTTAGGTTACCTCCTCCTAGGTGATATGGTAGGCGCATACGTGGTACGGGCAGGCGGTACGGCCGCAACCCGCCCGTACCAAGTAACAAACCTTGGGGATGACGAATCCCTTCCAGCGATGCACTCGATACGGGCGCGCGGTACGGTCGCGTGCGCCAGTACTACTGGTCGTTATGCGGGCAATACTTTTTGCTTGAAATATGATGTTTTGCTCGAGGGTACGGTACAAACGCGCGGTATGGGTGGCTCTGACCGTACCAGTGGTCGTTACGACCCCTGGGTCATGCGGCAAAAATCAAAGTTTCTATTTTCCAATGCTTCGATGTGGTACAAGAGCACGATACGGGTCCTTCCGGCCGTACCACTGGTCGTTATTCGGCCAGTAAGCTGAAAAACTCATAGAATTTGGTTAGTAGCTTCCTGCATCTTCACACATCTTAACAAAGGATACAATAATAGCAAATAGACTTCACAAAAACATCAATACTTTTTAGTCCATGTGTTAGTAATATAAAAGATCTAGGATTATCTTATTTCTTCTCCTCTCTTCAAAGATCTTATTGAACACTCATTATTAAAAAATGAAACAAAAATAAAAACAAACTAAACAAAACAAAACTAACATAGGAGTAAAAACTTTTATTTCACATGGGTTTCCTCCCATGAAGCGCTTATAGTTAAGGTTAATTAGCTTGACCTAGATGGTGATCATTTAGGTTTAATAAGTGGAACACCCATTCCAAAGTAATTGGCTTTCAATTTAATTATACCATCATCATCATTAGGTTTGGCCTTCTTCTTCCTAGGAAAGTGGACTATAAAAGGATCTCTAGATGGTAGTCCTATTCTCACATTCCCTTCATGTAAATTGATTAAATCTTTAATAGCTCTTAGGAAGGGCCTACCTAGAATTATTGGTATTATGGGATCTTTAGGCATGTCCACAATAACAAGATCAATAAGAGCGGTACTACCTTTAATTTCAACAACTATATTTTCTTTTATCCCAACAACTTGTTTATAAGTTGAATCTGCTAGATGGAGTCTTAATCCAGTAGTTGCAAATGGCCCCAAGTTTAACTTGTCAAATAGACTTTTGGAAATCGTTGAGATGCTTGCACCAATATCACAAAGTGCAGATATCTCATTAACCCAATCTTAATTTTAATAGTGGGCTCAAATATATCATCTAGCTTAGCCGGAAGCTTATCAGATAGTCTCTTGTACTCCATCTCTAAATCTTGAACTTTAGATGCTACTTGTTGAATAAATTGTTGATAAATAGCATCATTACCTTGTTCTATACCATGATTCTTCACGGTGATCATCTTTAGTAGATCTTCCACAATATATTCAGGTGTTAGCGCGTTGCTATAATCCAGCTCTTCAGGCGTCTCTTAATTTGTTTTCATCCTCATCATCTTGAGGTCTTCTACTGGATTTGGCTCGGGTTTCTGATGACCCACAAGTATGGGGGGTGTATCGCAGTATTTTCGATAAGTAAGAGTGTCGAACCCAACGAGGAGCAGAAGGTGCTGGCTAGTGGTATGGATCAGGAATTCTCTACAAATACTTAGCAAACGGATTTTTAGGAATTTTCGATAAAGCAACTAAACAAAGTACGAGTAAATAAAAGACAGTAGGAATAAATGCAGCAAGTGGCCCAATCCTTTATGCAGCAAAGGACAAGCCGGATGTATTACTTAAGACGACCAAATGTTCTCGAGGACACATGGGAAGATTGTCAAGTGCTTTCGCTTCATATAGTCGATTAATCTTCTTTAGCTTGCTAAGTGTTGTGTGGGTGAACCTGCGCTAATGTACCGCCCCATCCAAGACTAATACATACTTGTGATTATACCCCTTGCAAACATCCGTAAGTATAAGAAAGTAATTAAGGTAGAAACCTAACCACAGCTTTAAACTCTAAGACCCTTACGTCCCTTGTGCAATGGTTTCCTAACGGGGGTTCAGGTTTCTGTCACTCCGGCAACCCCTACGATTAGTAGCCAAATACACAATGCATTCCCCTAGGCCCTTATAGGTGAAGTGTCATGTAGTCGACGTTCACATGACACCACTAGAAGAAGTACACCACAACTTAAATAACAATCTATTGAATCTTTCTCAACGCAACTCCACTACTAACAACAAGACTTCTCCCATGTCCTCAAGAACAAATCGAACTACTCATAAGACATCAAATGGATCATGATCAGAGATGGAATAATGATGTATAACAATCTGAACATAAACTAATTCAATGGTTCACTCAATAGCATCAACTACAAAGAGTAATCAACACCGGGAAAGTTTCCCCTATGAACTATGCAAGATTCAACTCAATTGTTACAACAATATGGAGATGGTGATGATTGTGGTGATGATGATGATCCCGATGAAGTCCAGCTTGATGGTGGTGTTGATGGCGATGATCTCCCCTCTCCAGGAAGGAATTCCCTCGGCAGAAAGCTGTCTGCCGGAGATATCTTTCTCTCTCGGAGTTTTCCGCCCCGTAGAGGCGGCGGAATCTTTCTGTGGTCGATCCCCAAGTCTTAGGGTTTCGTGGGGATGATATACGCTAGAGGAGAGAGGCTGGAGTGGGCCAGGGTGGCCACACCACCTCCAGGCGAGGCCTAGGCCTGCCCGCGCCATGGGGTGGTGTGGGCCCCCTGTGGCCCACCTCCACTCCATCTTCTGGCATCCTTAGTCTTCTGGAAAAATAGGATTTTCTGTATATTTTGCCGGATTTTCTGATCTTTGCGAATTTTGCCTCCAAACAGCACCTTTTCCATCAGAATCCTGACTGAAGTGGTCCATGCTCCAAAAGTCATCAACCATGCAAAAATAGATGAAATAACATAAGTATCACCTCTCAATCAAAATATATCAATGAATAATAGTGAATTAAGACATAGAATAGTGATGCAAAATGGACGTATCAACTCCCCCAAGATTAGACTTCGCTTGTCCCCAAGCGAAACTGAGCTTAATAAACATGACCTCAGGTTATGGAGTGAAGAGTCGATAAAAGAATACGGACAAGAAGCATCACATTCATCAAATACATGATCATAATAGAAGACAACTCATTATTATATAACTCAACTTGCAATGAGTAAAGGAAACACAATAAAGATACATGAAGTGAATCATAATTGGTAATGGCAAACTTAGCTCTTGGTCGAAGAATAGTTGATAATTTGCTGGAGTTCACAAATAGCTGGTTTTTCAATGATAGCTTTCAAAGTAGTAAACATCAAGATAAGAGCAATGTGCAAAACAAGGAACATAAGAAACATGATTGAATAAATCATCATATGAATGAATGAAACACATCAACTCAAAATACTTGCTGAGATAGAGGGGAGTAGGTTTACTAACTCAACTACAAAGTAAAAGAAAGGCCCTTCAAAGAGGGAAGCAGGGATTGCAAGTCTCATAAAGAGCTCCCAAAAATTATGATACTTACTAGTTTTCAGCTCTCATTGCCCCTATCATAGGCGTCTTTAGGTGGTTAAGGTTAAAGTGACACAACTAAGAGGATATGCTTGACAAGTTATAAGTTGAAATCCCAAGCCCCTTACTTAAGAGTACCGATCCTCATGCTACTCAACTTCAGTCACGAGCAAGCTCTTGTCATTGTAAATACATGCGTATCATTGAGAACCGCCAACGGGGTACCCCTTGCACATGACACAGGAGCTATCCCATAATCAAAATGACAAGGCAAGCAGATAGTGAGCATCTCAACGATCTTTTTATTTGCTATTTGCATAGGTTTTTATTGAGGATGCTTCATAGAATGCTCACTATAGTTATGCTGCAAGTTTCCACCATGATTAGGCATGGCTTAGGCTAGCGGTCTAGGCATTTCTCTAACACACATATAAACTCCATGATCTTACAAGTTCCACTTTTATTTCACACCGCCGGGATCCATAAGCAAAAGAACATGATATCAACTAGGTACAAGTACCAATGAAGTGTTGAAAGCGGTCCCCATGATACATGGTCCGGCTAACTTCAACTCATAAAGCGCAAGCATATACGCAACAAAGAAGGACCCAATGGTTCAAGTTTATTAAATGCAAGAAAGTAAAGTGTGCCATCAAGTTCGTGAGAGCTTTAATCACTATTTTTCACATAACAAGTTTAATTTGGGAGGTAGATAAAACAGGAATTTACTTGGAATAGCAATAATGCTACTAGGTAGGTAAGGTGGACACAAATGGCATGGGTTTTGGTTTAAAGGAGGTGGATGCACGAGAAAAATACCCTCTCAGTACAGGTTTTTGGCTAGCAAGGCTGGGTAGCAAGTATAAGAGTTGAAGGAAACAAACAAACATACAAGTGATAAAAACAAACATGCAATCTTCCTTGGAAGCACAAAAGATCTTAACTAGAGAATACTAGACTTATGATCAAATCAAGAAATAAAGATGATGAAATTATTTTTCTTTAGAGTACTTCTATCCTTTTCTTTTCAACTCTCAAAAAGGTGTTGCTACTGACCGAGCCAGGTTTGCCAAAACCAACTAAATTAACTCAATGATCCCAGAGTGCTACCAATACTAACAACAAGATCAATCATATAACCACGAATTGAAAACTAATATAAGCTAAGAAAAGGAGTGAATGATAGAACTTCTCATTAATATTCCATAACGAAAACTCACACCAAGGGATACATATCTAACGAGAGAGGGGACACTTCCATAATGCAAACCGTACTACATAATAACTCATATATTCATGATATGACTCTACTAATAAGGTGAAAATATAGAAGATAGTGATGTGATACCGCGGCACTCCCCCAAGCTTGGAACAAACCAAGGGGATGCCAAACCTAATGACGAATTACTCCTTTGGTGGTGGTGGTATCCTCTCGATGAGCTCTTTGATTAGTTTTCCAAAGTCCTCAATCTCGAAGGTGAGAGTACGTATCAACTCTGAGTTGTGCTCAATACGGCCCATAATCATTTCAGTTTGTGGATCCCAGCTCTTGTGATTCTTTTTCCATTCTTCCCTCTTGGAGTCTTCTTTTGCTGCATGGTTATGGATAAAGGTATGGAAGGGATTCTTGGTGTGTGGAGGAAGTGACCTTGGAGCCAAACTGTGACGGGGAACTTTCCCGCCAGTCTGCATCCACGCAGTCCTTCTAACCCTGGCAGGTTTCGTCACCACTCCAATGCTTGCAATGGTAGTGCCGGTGTGCGGATGTTGGCCTTGCTCCTCTTCACCTTCACTCTTGATCTCCTTCTCCTTCCAGGGGTCTTGGAGGTCTTCCTCCATGTGCTCCTTCCATTTATCCTTGGCAGACACCATTGTGCTTCTAAACTTTCAAAGAGTATGTCCTGGCAGAAACAGATCGAAACGAAAACACGATATACGAACCTCGGGGGATCCGGGGGGGTTATATATTACGAAGTTTCATACCAAAAGGAAGGTACTGGGAAAAAACGAGTCGGAGGCGGAGTCCTGGGTGGGCCCGTGCCACAGGGTGGCGTGAGCCACCCTGGCTCCGTTTCCGTCTCTTTTTTGCTTTGTAGCTTTCCTTATTGACTGAAAAATGCAATATAGTTGGATTGTATTTTCGCGGAACTTTTCTTACCAGAACCGTTTCCTATTTAAACACGGACTCTGCAGGTCTCTGAATTTGGTATTTAGTGGATCCTTCCGGAGTCACCACTTGAATATCATCGATATCTTCATCTTCATACACTTATTACTTGAGCCATAAAACCTTTCTCTTCCTTATTACACCATTATCTCCACTTCCTGGAAATTTCTTTCACACAAAACTTCACACAGTTCTCATTAGCAACATTAGTATAAGTGAAGTGATAAAACCTTTTGAGTCCAACTTCAACTGGAAACCATCAAAACATAAGCTACTATAGTAACTCCTTTCGAAAACCCAAAAAGAATTCAAAAAGGAAATCGAATAAAGAAGCAAATGCAAAAGTGGCAAAATCTGTCAAAACAGACCAGCAGGTAAAGATCAATTTTTTCGAAAATCTTCTGTTGCTCAAATCAAAAAGTTCAAAACTGACGAAAGTTAAATAACAACCTGGGGCAGAAGCAAAAAAAATTACAGCTCAATCCGACATACAGAGATCTCTCACGAATTTTTACGGTGAAGCACAAAAATCTGTTTCGGGACAGAAACTTCCCCAAATCTTACTTCTCACTCATTAGAGGTTGATCTTGACACAAAAACCAAACAAAACGGATAACGAGCGGTTATTACCGAAGTAATAACTTCCAAGACTCAAAGAAACAAAAACAAACTAAAATCAAAAACAAATTGGGTTGTCTCCCATAAAGCTCTTTCTTTATAGCTATTAAGATGGGCATGATAATTTTGAAGAAGCTCTCATAGGGATATGGATTGAAGTGAAAGAGAGCATTAAGAAGCAAACACACACACACATTTAAGTCTAACCCACTTCCTATGCAAGGGGATTTTGTAAACAAACAAGTTATTGAAACCAAAGGCAACTTGCATAAGAAGGCAAAAGAAGTGCAACATAAAAACTTTCAGCATAAAACGAGGAAACTTGATATTATTGAGATGCATAAGAACACTTTTCCCTCTCTCATAATAACTTTAAGTATCATGCATAAACTTAACAATATAGCTATCACAAGGGCCATCATAGCAATGATCACTTATTCTAACAGAAAACACAGGAATAGTAGCTCTCATAACACTACTACGTGAAACAATATTAGAGGTATCCTTACAAAGGATAGTGTGTCCCTCTTCCTCATACTTAGTGACAAAGTCTTTCACACTTGCTATTATAAGTTCATCAACCATTTGTTTGTCAGGTTCAACGGCTTTATTCATACTTTCATCTACCATACTAGCCATCATAGAATGTTCCTTTACCTTAACTGGAAAAGGCATTTTCTCAATATAAGGTTCAGGTAAAACATGATTAGCAATATAAACTTTAGTACTTCTTGCAGGAACACTCTTAACAATATCTTTATAAGGTTCATGATACTTATTCCACTTCTTTTTAGGCACTTCAATATAAGAAGCAAAAGCCTTAAAATAAGAAGCAATAGCTTGAGAGTCTAGACCATAAGCATTTTTAATATTTTAAAAGTCATCAGTTCCCATAAAAGATTCAATGCATTCATAATCATAATTTATACCTGACTTTCTACCTTTATCATTCTCCCAAGCTTCAGCATTGTCTTGAATATGGTCTAGAAGGTCCCATTTAGCTTCTTCTTCCATGCGAGTGAATGATCCAGCACAAGAAGCATCCAATAAATCTTTATCGTGTAGAGGGAGCCTTGCATAAAAGTTGTTGATAATAATATTGTTGGGGAGCTCATGAATGGGACATTTGAGCATTAGTAACTTCAATCTCCCCCAAGCTTGAGCTGTACTCTCTCCATCAAGAGGCCAAAAGTTGTATATTTGATTCCGATCTTTATGAATCTCACTAGGAGGATAAAACTTTGAATAAAAGAGAGGCACTATTTCCTCCCATTCCAGAGCTTGACCCTTCTTTAGCAGCTTATACCATTCCTCAGCTCTTCCTTTCAGTGATAATGAGAATAACTTCTTCTTAACTTGATCTGTAGTAATACCTGCACACTTGAACAACCCGCATAATTCGTGTATAAAGAGTAAATGATCACCGGGATGGACAGTTCCATCCCCAACATAGTAGTTATCCATAACACGATCAATAATTCTTGTAGGTATTTTGAAAACATCTTTCTCAACAGGTGGTGGCTTATCTACTACCTTAGCAGTGGTAGTAGCATTACCAAAGCTAAAACTCAGTGAATTATCCATAACGAAAATAAAGCAACTAGCAGAAGTAAACAATACTCACAGTAGAAGTTTCCTTTACCAGTTCCACTCTCCAATAGCGCTTCACTCCCAGGCAACGGCGCCATAAAATAGTCTTGATGACCCACAAGTATAGGGGGTGTATCGCAGTATTTTCGATAAGTAAGAGTGTCGAACCCAACGAGGAGAAGAAGGTGCTGGCTAGTGGTATGGATCAGGAATTCTCTGCAAATACTTAGCTAACGATTTTTTAGGAATTTTCGATAAAGCAAGTAAACAAAGTACGAGTAAATAAAATACAGTAGGAATAAATGCAGCAAGTGGCCCAATCCTTTATGCAGCAAAGGACAAGCCGGATGTATTACTTAAGACAACCAAACGTTCTCGAGGACACATGTGAAGACTGTCAAGTGCTTTCGCTTCATATAGTCGATTAATCTTCTTTAGCTTGCTAAGTGTTGTGTGGGTGAACCTGTGCTAATGTACCGCCCCATCCAAGACTAATACATACTTGTGATTATACCCCTTGCAAACATCCATAAGTACAAGAAAGTAATTAAGGTAGAAACCTAACCACAACTTTAAACTCTAAGACCCTTACGTCCCTTGTGCAATGGTTTCCTAACGGGGGTTCAGGTTTCTGTCACTCCGGCAACCCCTAAGATTAGTATCCAAATACACAATGCATTCCCCTAGGCCCTTATAGGTGAAGTTTCATGTAGTCGACGTTCACATGACACCACTAGAAGTATACCACAACTTAAATAACAATCTATTGAATCTTTCTCAACACAACTCCACTACTAACAACAAGACTTCTCCCATGTCCTCAAGAACAAAACGAACTACTCACAAGACATCATATGGATCATGCTCAGAGATGGAATAATGATGTATAACAATCTGAACATAAACAATGATTCAATGGTTCACTCAATAGCATCAACTACAAAGAGTAATCAACACTAGGAAAGTTTCCCCTATGAACTATGCAAGATTCAACTCAATTGTTACAGCAATATGGAGATGGTGATGAGGGTGCTGATGGTGATGATGGTGGTGGTGATGATGATGATGATCCCGATGAAGTCCAGCTTGATGGTGGTGTTGATGGCGACGATCTCCCCTCTCCGGGAAGGAATTCCCCCGGCAGAAATCTGTTTGCCGGAGAGATCATTCTCTCTCGGTGTTTTCCGCCCCGCAGAGGCGGCGGAACCTTTCTGTGGTTGCTCCCCGAGTCTTAGGGTTTCGTGGGGATGATATACGCTAGAGGGGAGAGGCTGGAGTAGGCCAGGGTGGCCACACCACCTCCAGGCGCGACCTAGGCCTGCCCGCGCCATGAGGTGGTGTGGGCCCCCTGTGGCCCACCTCCACTCCATCTTCTGGCATCCTTAGTCTTCTGGAAAAATAGGATTTTCCGTATATTTTCCCGGATTTTCTGATCTTCGTGAATTTTGCCTCCAAACAGCACCTTTTCCATCAGAATCCTGACTGCAGCGGTCCATGCTCCAAAAGTCATCAACCTTGCAAAAAATAGATGAAATAACATAAGTATCATCTCTCAATACGAAATATATCAATGAACAATAGTGAATTAAGACATAGAATAGTGATGCAAAATGGACGTATCAGTTTCCTAGCAAACTTTGCTAGTATGAGAGCTTGGCTCTTAGCTACCTTGCCCAGTTGAGCCTCCACGGTCTTTGTCCTTTCCTGTAGAGCCTGCACATCATTTCTAATTGAAACGTCTGGGTTAGATAATTTTCCTATACTACTTTCATGGTTCTTTGTGATTTGAATAAGCATATTATTTTGCTCGGTTTGAGCTTGCATAAAGGTTCTAATAGTTTGCTCAAATGAGAGATTGCCATGATTTGCTCCATTATGATTATCATAATTATTGTAAGGAGCTCATGTAGTATTAGAATAATGTTTTTGAACATTAGAAGCAAATTTTTGGCTCTTACAAGTAGGATTATAAGGAGTGCGAGCTATAAAGTTAACATCATTAACATCGGTAGCGATAGTATTAACTTGGGTATCTTCTTTACCCTTTACTATGTTGAGTAACTCTTCTACCTTAGATGTAAGCTCTTCATTGTTTACCTCGGTGATTAAACTCACTCTTTTTGAGGTTCTTTCCACATGTCATTGGGCATGGTTATTTTGCATATCATCAAGTAATTTCTTTGCAACACTCACTTGCTTTCCCATGATTGTTCCTCCTGCTGCAGTATCTAGCATAGACTTAGACATTGGGTTAAGGCCATTATAAAACAACTATAATATAAGCCATTCTTCCATCCCATGACTAAGACAGTTTAATTACGGCTTCTTTCATCCTTTCCCATGCAAGCGCTAGTGGCTCGTGATCTTCTTGTCTAAAACTTGTAATGTTGGATCTTAGTTGCATAGTTTTAGCTAGGCGGGGGGGATTTAGTCATAAACATATTAGTGCATTCCTCCCAAGATTTAATAGTGCCCTTAGGTAGAGCTAGCAACCAGTCCTTAGCCTTTCCTCTAAGAGAGAAAGGAAACATTCGTAATTTAACAACATTTGGATCTACATCTTTAATACACATCATGTCAAAAAATTTAGTAAAAGTATTTAAGTGCAAACCTGAATCCTTAGAAGATGAGCCCCCAAATTGGTTTTGCTGAACCAAACTTAAAAGGTTGGGCTTAATTTCATATGCTTCCGCATCAACAATGGGCTGAGTAATAGGTGCACGAATAAAATCATTAGTGGGAGTAGCATACTCCCCAAGTCTCTTTTGAGCCATGGATCTTATATTTTTGGTATTTTTTAGTAAAGAAAAAAATAACAAGTAACTATTCTTTTGGGTTTTCAAATAGATAACTAGAAAGTAAACTAATAACAAGAATAAACTACAAACAAATAATAAAACTAAAAACAATGTCTCTAGTGACTTCACCAGGATAGAGAAATTGCTTTCCTAGCAATGATGCCAGAAAAAGGGTTGATACCTTTGACCCGGATTCACGGAAGTAATAGCTTTTTCCCGAGTAGACCTAGGTTTAATCAAACATTGGAAATCAATGCTAAAAGTAAATAAAAAGTACACGTCTACAAGACTTTGTTTCTTCTGTTTACCAGACCAATCTAGTTTACTTTTATAATGGGTTGATTCAATGGATGGATATAGGCTAGGGTTGAAGATCCACCTGCAGCTGCACATCATATGGGATAAAAGATAATAATAAGCATAATTATGTGTAATGTTTTAATAGGGATAATCTCTTGTGGGCAACACATCCTAATATACTATACCCTCTATGAGGCAGCAAGCACAACTTTAGTCTTCTAATCCAACCAAGTGCACCACAAAGGAACAGGCTACAAACGATTATTAAGTGTAAAACACAGATCAAAGCATTAAGTGGTGATGTTGTTGTGATCCTGACTGGGTCGCTAAGCGAAGGCCGTACTACCCTTTCTGTCATTGGGGTTCGTATGAGATTGCCGCTAGCCAAGTATCTCACCTCAAGCCTTTATCAATCTCGGGAGGAGGGGTCTTGGGTACCTACAAGCCTCGTCGTCCCTGTATTGCGTATTGTCACCTCTTGTGTTGCTTCGTGGCTCCGGTCCTAAGAGATGTGCTCGGTGTGGCGACCGAGATCACCGGGTATGACCCTCTTGCCGAGGGCTGCTGCGACGACATGGGTGTATGTCGGGTTGATGCATGATTCCCTGTTCTGCTTGTGCGAGATATGCTCCTACCATGCCGAGGTTCATTAGGGCGGAACGGTGAAGGGCCGCACAAGGATCACCGGGTGCGGGTTGAGTTGAGATCAGATATGTTTATGCGGCCACAATTGCCGCTTGAGCCATTTTTGCCTTGATGTTTCCTGCTTGATCTATTGACATGAACGATAGATCAAGGTCTCAGATCAGTTCTCTTCTTTCTGTTTTGAAGATGTTCTGTAATCGAGATGTTCCCCTTCTTGGCAGTGTTCCTCCTATTACGCTCCTGGATCCTCGGGTAGAGCTTAATTGTGCCCGTCGTAAGCTGGATTCGTTGGCTAACCTGTTTCTTTCATCAAGTTGCCTCTGCATCCTTAGTAGGTCTCTCTTCTTGTGATGAATCAAGTATTGATATGCTAATAAATCTTCATGTGAGGCATTGGTTGTCACTGGAACTGCACCCGAAATTGCCTCCCTGGCCTTTTGCGTTACCGTTGCTGGTAGCCAAAGAGTTTGCCTCTCTTCTCCATTTGGTTCTGCTCTTCCTCCTAGGACTATGCGGTTGTTCGTTGTTTCTCCTCCATTTCCGTGGTTCTCTTTGTTGCTGTGGTTTCCTACATTGTCATCTGATAAAATATCATTAGGGTCGAGGATAGGGTTGCCGCTAGAATCACGCGGTGTCGAGGTATTCCCGTTGACCATGCACACTTGGTGGCGTGTCATGTGGACTGGTGTCGTCGTCTGAATCGAGGGAGACACTGTCAAATGGATCAGTGAAGTCTGTTAGTTTCTGTTCTGAGTAGATTTCTGTGATCCTTATCCCGAAGGCAATGCTTTCACTGCTTTCCTCGGGTTTAGAGTTTGCTAGGCTTGTTCCATGTGGTGGAGTTAGTCTAGAATCTGATCCGAAGGAGAAATTGTCGTAAAGACCATCAAGGTCCCCCAGATCCGCCTCATCTTGCTTGTTTTCTTCGGCTGTTTTGATTTTTGCTGTGACCTCCATGTAATCAGGGCCAAAAGGTGTCATTCTTGGGGGTCTTCCACTTGGAAGTGGAAGCTTCCATGATTAGATCGGATCCACCGTTGAATTCGACGGGTACTATCACAGGGGTGGGCGGGTGTGGAACTGCTTTTGTTGGGTTGCTGCTTGGAAAGGAGAGTTCCACTGAATCCATGGTTCCAGTGTTCAAGTTTCCCACAGACGGTGCCAATTGACGAGGGCTGACCTCGGCAATGTCCATAGAGAAGGACTTAGGGTTTTGCAGAAAAGAGAACGCTGGGGATTTCGTCAGATGCCAGGAGAACAATGGAGTCAAAGTTGCCTGAATATTTGGTGAATCACACTATTACCGATCGCTTAGGTATTTTTTGGTACCCGCACCTTGGCTTCTGCCATCCTATATATAATAGGCTGGGTCTCAAAGCTGTATGCTGATATGTTACATATGCGTAATTACAATACCAACACGATGTTGGTTCTTTGTTCCCTTTCTTAATACAACTAAAGCCTTTATCGGTTGCTCCTTTTGGGACATCATCTTGACTCTTCATGGGTTGTAAGCCTTTTATACAGCCAAGGTAGCAAATCATAGGCACCCAAATAACGGTACCTATGTCAAGTGGCAAGGATATAGAGTTTCTTGTCAATTGCTTGACTAAAAAAATGTTTAAATGCGGTGGAAGATGGCTATTTTTTTGGATTCATCACCTCTATATGTACAAAAATCAAAAAAAAATCCTGACATGTTAAGTAGGCGAAACAATTATGGTCCGCAACTACTGGTTTTTGGGCAGATTCTCTCTTTTGTGGTTTAAGTCATTGTTTTGAGTGTCAAGTTGATTCCTTATGAATATTTTGGTCTTATATTGATATATACAACTAAATATACCTATTGGACACTTAAAATAAAATTTTATTTTGGAGTTCTATAGCAGCTTGCAATATATCTTTGTGCCACTAATGTCGTCTCTCGGTGAAGAGATGGGAAGAAAGTTTTGTGTTGGAGTTTTTCACTAGGAACGGAGGAACACCACACCAAGAGCTATCCAAGTATGATGAAAACCATAAGATTGGGGATGCCCAAGGCAACCCACTTGATCTATTACACTTATTGTTTACACATCTCTAAACTTTGTTTTCTGAGCAACATGAGATTTCCGCATAAACTTGGAGCATGTGTATCTTAATTTTATGTTAAGTTTGTATTTCCATGTTGCCAACTACTATCAATAGAGTTGTTGTAGAAATAAAATAAAATATATGCATGAAAATAAAGGGAAAAGGGGAAGTAAAAGTTGAGATACAAGTTATGCATGTTGTTGTCTGTTTCATATGCATTGATGAATAATAATCTACAAGTGCCTTATGCATTACTACCTTTATTTACATACATAGATGATTAGTTTTAAGTTACTTTGTCTGATAGAGAGTGGGTAGTACTATGGACGCTTTTGCATGCCTGTAGATGTCAACCTTCCTATCAGCCAACCCAAAATTTCCAAATAAGCAGAAACTTGTATTCAAATCCCGTAGACCAAATTACTCCAATAGTGTCCACCATACCTCCCTATATAACACTTGCTATTTCAAGTATGTTATATGTGCTATATCTTTGAATATTTCAAATCATCTGTTTTGTGTAGTTTAAATATCATGGGAATGTAAGATGTGGTGCACAACTGCTTGAAATAAGGTAGAATAATGAAAATTGATCCATTGTGATTGGAGTTATGTCAGTTATGTACTTAAAAACTTATGAGTTGAGCATTAGCCGAACCATGCCGACGTGCGTGATGTGCTCGTTATTGACTTGGGAGTATCTTCTTCTTTTGATCCCTAGCAGAGGCGCCAAATAAAGTACTTGCTGACTTGTGTATTAACGAGCTCGTTGGGGAACCCCAAGAGGAAGGTATGATGAGCACAGCAGCAAGTTTCCCTCAGTTATGAAACCAAGGTTTAATCGAACCAGTAGGAGCAAGGAAACACCCCAAAGGTGTAGCTAGCTGGACGTTGGCAGGCGCACTACCGGTGCCAGCAGCAACGTGGAGACCTGCACAACACAACCACATAACTTTGTCCCCAACTTGCGATGAGGTTGTCAATCTCACCGTGTTTTGCGGAAAACAAAGGATTAAACGTATCGAATGGAAGAAAGTAATAGTTTGCAGAAAGTAAACACAAAGCAGTAAACGGTTTATAGATTGTATGTAAAAGACAGGACCGGGGTCCATAGTTCACTAGAGGTGGCTCTCCTTAAGATAGATAACATGCTGGGTGAACAAATTACAGCGGGGCAATTGACAAACATCGAGAAAGCAATACATGCATATACTAATCATCTTGACTCCTTTGAAACTTGATTGGGCATTACAACATTATACATAGACCGCCATCCAACTGCATCTATGACTAATAATCCACCTTCAGTTTATCATCCGAACCCCCTCCAGTATTAAGTTGCAAGCAACAGATTATTGCTTTACAAACTGCGTGTAAAGTAAACAATACGATTGTTCTATGAACAAAGGATTGTTGTTTTCTCCCTAGTAGCAACATCACATTTAGGACCTTAGAGATTTATGTCACTTCCCCAGATTACCAGAGGCATGAACCCACTATCGAGCATAAATACTAACTCTTGGAGTTGCTAGCATCTACTTGGCCAAGATAGCTACTAACAACAGAAAGCATGCAAGATCACAAATAATAAAGACATGATAGAATCAATAATCAATCTGAAAAATCATCTCAATATCCATCGGATCCCCGCAAACACAACATGCAGAATTACAAATAGATGATGTTGATCATGAACGGAGCTCACAAGATCTAGACATGAAAGAACAAAGGAGGAGAACCAGCCATCTAGCTACTACATGGATCCGTAGTCCAAGGATGAACTACTCATGCATCACACCAGAGGCTTGCATGGTGATGAAGAAGGCCTCCAGGGTGAATTCCCCTCTCTGGCAGGGTGCCGGGGAGAGCTTCAGATCCCTCCCGATCTAGGGATGGAGATGACGGCGGCTACAGACTCTTTCGTGGATTTGTGATCGGGTACTTAGCGTTTTGGTATCGGAGGCAATATATAGGCGGAAGGAGAGGCCGAGGGGGTGCCTGGGCTGGCCACACCACCCCCTGGCGCGGCCAGGTGGTGTGGTGGCCCCCTGGCTCCTCTCCGTCTCTTATTCTGGCTCCAGATGTCTTCCGGTAAAATAGTGGCTTTGGCTTTTGTCCCGTCCAATTCCGAGAATATTCCTTTTTTGACTTCCTGGAACCAAAAGAGCAGAAAACAGGCAGCTGGCACTATGGCTCTTGTTAATAGGTTAGTCTAAGAAATCATATGAAAAGTACTCCAAAGTATGGACAAAACAGAAGAAAGTAGATAAAACCAAGCATGGAACATCAAAAATTATAGATACATTTGCAATGTATCAGTGGGGTACGCTTTCATAATTGCACTATTTGATGATATCATGTTTTATTTTGGCTGTGGATGCCTGTCATGTGAATACGCTGGAGCAAGTTATTTTTCTGAGTAATAGTTGTATCAAAAGACTATTGATATGCCTGTGTCTCGTAGGGGCTTTAGTATATTTGGATGTGATGCCCATAACCTTATCTTTGTTAAATCATTTTACATGAAGGTGTGTATTCTTATCTTTATCCCATTTGATGTGCAGGCATCCAACTGTAGGTGAATCTTCAACCCTGACATATTTCCATCCATTGCAATAACCAACGATTCAAAGTAAACTAGAAACATCCGGTAAACGTAAGTTAAAACAAACAAACAAGTCTTGTAGATGTGCCTCATTTATTTTTCATCTAGCATTGTTTCCCAAGGTTCGATTAAACCTAGGTCTACTAGTGAAAAAGCTATTGTACTGCTTTCGTAAATCCGGATCGAAGGTATTAAACCTTTTTCTGGCACCGTTGTTAGGGAAGCAATTCGCTATCCTGTTGAGATCACTAGAGACCTTGTTTTTAGTTTTATTTTTGTTTTTAGTTTGTTTTTTGTTATTAGTTTACTTTTTGTTATCTATTGAAAACCCAAAAAATAGTTACTTATTTGTTTCTCTTATTCCAAAAATACCAAAAAGAAAAGATCCATGGCTCAGAAGAAACTTAGGGTGTATGCTACTCCCAATGATGATTTTATTCGTTCACCTATTACAAAGCCCGCAGTTGATGCGAAAACTTATGAAATTAAGCCTAACTTGTTGAGTTTGGTTCAACAGAATCAATTTATAGGATCATTTATTGAGGACTCAGGTTTGCACATAAACACATTTACTGAAATTTGTGACATGATACACATTAAAGATGTTGATCCTAATATGGTGAAATTATGTTTATTCCCTTTCTCTTTCAGAGGAAAGGATAAGCACTGGTTACTATCTTTGCAAGGCACCATTATATCTTGGGAGGAATGTACTAATCTTTTTATGACTAAATTTTTCCCTCCAGCTAAGACTATACATCTAAGATCCAACATAACAAGATTTAGACAAGAATACCGCGAGCCACTAGCGCTTTCTTGGGAAATAATGAAAGAAGTTGTAATGAGCTGTCCTAGTCATGGGGTCGAAGAATGGCTTATATCACATTTATTTGATAATGCTCATAACCCTATGTCTAAGTCTATGCTAGATACAGCAGCATGAGGAACCTTCATGGGGAAGTAAGTGAATGTTGCAAAACAACTACTTGATATGCAAAACAGCCATGCCCAATGACATGTAGATATAACATCCTCGAAAAGGGTGAATTCAATCAGCGAGGAGCATAATGAAGAGCTTACTGCAAAGGTAGATGAGTAACTTAATATTGTGAAGGGTAAGGAAGATTCTCAAATCAATGGTATCACTACCGATGCTAATAAAGTAAATTTTATAGCTCATAATCCGTATAACCCTGCATGGAAGAGTCAAAAATATGGCTCGGATTTTTAAAAACAACATTCTAATCCTATAGGTGCTCCGTATAATAATAATTCTAATAATCATAATGGAGAAAATCATGAAAACTTCCTTTTATAAATATTATTAGAACATTTATATGTAGCACCCCGGTAAAACCAAAATAATATGCTTATTAAAATCATGGAGAACCGTGATATAGTATTGGTAAATGTAGCACCCCGGTAAAACCCCGGTAACATTTATATAGTATTGGTAAATGTAGCACCCCGGTAAAACCACTACTAGAAAATCGCTTGGAGTTTGTGCTTTGTGCATCATCATGCATGTTTGATCATAAAAGTATCTTTGCAAAAACCCTATTTTGTTTTCTAATTAGCCTCGTTTTATTTCAAATTATAAAACCAGGTCTTCCTGAATATTTTATTTGCCTAAATTTTTTTACAAAAGTCTGTTTTAAAAATAAAATAAAAGTTTAGGTTTTTTTTAGGGGCAACCCTGCCGGCCAGGCCCGAGGCCCAGCTAGCCAGGCCACCCCAAACCCTAGCTAGACACACCCCAGACCCGACCACACCCCTCCCGCCGCACTCCCACGCGCGATCCCCAGCCCCTGGCCCCACGCGGCGCACGGTAGGCTCGCGCACACGACACGCTCGCCCGTCCCCTGGCCCCACCACGACCAACCACGGCACCACCTGCCTCGCATCCCCACCAACCCCCGCATCTCCTCCCAGGTTCCCTTCCCCCGCACGCAAGCCCAACCCCCTACCGACATTGATCCTTCCATCCTCGCAGCGCCTCCCTCACAACCACGGTCGCCGCCGCTCCTACAGGAGTCCTCCCGAGCGCCTCCTCCGCCAAATAGCTAAGCCTCCTACAATCCCCTCGCCTGCCTCATTTTTCCCGCCGCCGTCTCCACCCTGTTTCCCCCTTCCGCCCAAGCGCGCTGCCGCCCGACCTCGCCGATCCATGTGCTCCTCGCCACGGCCAAGCCCGCCTGGCCACCGGCAAGCTCATCCGCACCCAGCCGCCGCTCTCGACCGGTGGACAACCTTGCGTGCCTCTGCAGCCGCCGCCGAGCATGCCGCTGTAGGACCCGACTTCCTCATCGTGTCCGGCTGTCCATAACGACACCTTCTCGCCCTCCGCCGAGCTCCTCTCCCTCGCCAGGATCCCCGTCGCCAACTGCTCCAGCGCCACCCCAGGTCGACCCCGCCTCTGCCCTTCCTCGCCGCAGGACTTCCAACCGCCTGGGACCTGACCAAGCCCCACCATGGCGTCGCCTCCTCGCCGGCCCTCCCCTCTCACCTCTATCAGCCATCATTGGCCACTCCTCGCCTCATCGAGCTCGCCCGCCGCCACCTGCTGCTAATGACCACGCCCGCAAGCCCGTCCCCATGCGCCAGGACACCACCGCGCCAGTAACCTCTGCCGCTGCAAGGCCTCGTTCACCTCCCGAGCTCCTCGTCGTGCCCGGCCCGACCCTGCAGCGCGTTACCGTCCCCGTCGTGACCATTTGGGTTTCCTACTCCACGCCTCCTCGGTGGTTCCCTGCTTGATGCAGCAGATGGTGTGTGTGGTTTAGTGACGCGATGTTGATGATGTGTCTGTTCTAGCATCGCGAAGCCACACCGTACACATCCGAGGATAAGTGTACCCGTGACTCTGTCAAGATCTTCCGAAGACTCCGGTATCGGTCCAAGATCACCAATGTCGCTCGAAGCCGGAACTCCAAGATCGTCCGCATAAGTCCGATGGCCGACACCCCGAAGATCTTCGCACATGGAACATCGATTTCTCCTTCACGGAAACCAAAGATTGCTTCTCCCCCTGCCTCGAGGATCCGAAGACCGAATCCCGCCGAACCCGAACCCCGATGAACACCAAGATCGTCGATCCGATCTGCGACCCCTATCCGAGACCCCTATATTTTATAATATATGACTTTGTCACTTGTTGCATATAAATTGATCATATTGCATACATCTTCATTTGTTTTGGGGGGGGGGTATATTATCGATTCACCTAATAATTAAATATGGAGACTATATGCGGGCTATTCTAGTCTTATATTAGTCCCCATTTAAATTTGTGCATAGAACCGATGCCATGTTTTGCCTTATTAATACAACACTTAAATTGCGGGGTAACTAAACAACATGAACCTCCTAATTAATTGCCGGGACCCCGGTTCCGCTTAACATTATCTAGTTGCACCGCATTTTTTCCATGTCATGCATCATACCTGCATCGTGCCCGATCTTCTGCCGTACTATTAAATAGTGCATCCAGTGTTTCTTTTAGTGTTTTGCTTCTTCGCGGATTAGGACGATGAGTTGATGCGAGTGTTGACCCGATCTCCGGTGAACATTCGGCAGTGTTTCCCAGGCGAGCATTCTCCCTCTTTCTACCTATTTTGCGTTTATAGTCTTTATTTCCTCCTGTTGATCTATTGCTATCCGTGTCGCGATGCTTTAGTGTTCGGTACCAGATATATTCCGTGCAGCCTTTATATTTCCTTGGACACCTCCTATTACCTGTTGTTTGGTAGATAGATGGCCTTGCGAGTCGTAGTCGCTTGCTCAGGTGCGATCCCGTGTCGTGAAGTACCACACAGTTGTTGGAAGGTTGTCATATGCTTTACGGTGGAGAGGATCATGACTTTAAATACAACTATGAAATTTCTGGGATAACTAATGAAAGAGGCACTGGTGGGCAATATATGTTCTTTGGTTTTTCATGTCCACTTGTGTCCCGTAGGCCCCGAGTACTTGATACATGTTCCTTGATTATTCGCACTATCCACATCCGGGAGACTTATGGATCCCCCTTAGCCAGAGCTTGATTCATTTCTTATTTCTTGGGGCCACAAAGTAGTTTGGGGCTTTATTACTATCCTATACTTATGCCATGCTTTATTGCTTTATTTATGATTTTGCGTGGAGCACCTGTACTGTTTTGGAACGTGGAATGTTTTCGCGGTATCGACAAGGCCAGTCACACTTTCGGGTTCCCAGTCGTTTACAGCCATTGACACAAACCCTGGGTCCATCTCGGAGCCGGCCAACTTCGTTGCGGGTAGCCTAGTGGGGTGGCCCCCTGAAATATTTTATGAATCCTGTGATTTCTTTGTCGTGAAAGCCTCGTTGGGTTTTGATTTGGTTTTTCCGAGGTTGATCGTGTGTGTTGCTATTTGTGCACCCCTGTAGGGTAAATCTTTCTGAAAGCCGTGTCCACGGTTATGGACGACTTGGAGCACAATATCTCGATCATAGACAAGCATAACTAAAGTAGTGCTATAAATTTGACTTAACATGTGACTAGTAATCAGTTTCACTACAATGGAATGGATAATAAAAGTGCCAACAACTGGTGGAACTAGGGTGTATCGTGTCATGTTATACCTGTCTAGTAAGTATCGCAACTACAATGGAATGAAATAAAAGTGCCAACAACTGCTGGGTTTGGGATGTCACATGCTAATTGTATCTAACTAGTAAGTACTGCAACCACAAGTGAATGGTTAATTAAAACTGCCCACTACTTATGCTATCAGGATGACTCATGCTATCTATATATGATTAGTAAGAGCTTCAACTATAATGGAATGCATAAAACTGCCAACTGTGTGAGTTCCTCGGTTTTGACTTCCTCGTTTGGTATCGAGGGGGAAATGCCAAGATGGGTATGTTTGGTGTTAGTATCAGGTTGGACCCGAATAGGTCTTTCTTATCCCTCTCTAATAGCAGCCAGTTTTACTAAGTCTCTATAGGTTGTTTAGTGCTGCCGCGGTGCTGCTTCAGTCCACCATACCTCTGTAGGCGAGAGCCGCCGAATTCTAGCCTCGCCGTGTACTGGCCTCAGTAGTGACGCTCCTCTTTTTCCTTCCCTTTGTCGGCACTGCTTTTGTTTTAGCAGGTTTGAGATCGACGTCGTTAGCAGGGTTACCCTTCCGGCTTGGCCTGGGCAGGGTTATGGACGCCATTGGTTATTCTTCAGGGCTCTTAGCCCCATTTGCTTCTTATCCGTACTCGGATGTTGTATCGATTTCAAGATGATTTGGATCTTTGTACTGTATATCTGTATTTTTGACTCATGGAGTCGTTGTTGTATATATATCTGTTCGGTGGGTTCCATCGTGGACTATTGTGTAATGATATTACTTCGTTTTCCACCCGCACAAAAGTGCCTGGTGAGCGTCCTTGAATCGTTTCTATGCGGGTTTGGCGGGAAGCGCTAAAACTTGCATAGGGCCGATTTGAGGGTGTTACAGTAAATTATCTAACTTAGACATTGCAATTATAAATGATGTGCAGACTTTAAAGGAAGGAACCAAGACCGTGGAGGCACAATTGGATAAGATAGCTGAGAGTCAAACTCGCATACTTGCAAGATTCGCTGGAAAGCCCGAGCCAAACCTAGTGGAAGACCTCAAAATGATGAGGGCCGAAGGAAAAGATGAGAAGCCTGAAGAGCTTGATTATAGCAATGGGCTATCACCAGATTATACCATGGAAGATCCTTTGAAGATGATCACAGTGAAGAATCCCAATATTGATCAAGGTAACGATGCCACATACCAACAATTTATTAAAGAAGTTGCATCTAAAGTTTGTGAGGTAGAGATGGAATATAAGAAGCTAGTCGATAAACATCCAACTAAGCTAGATGATATTTTTGAGCCCAGTATCAAAATTAAAATAGGAGTTAATAAGATAGCTACACTTTGTGCTCTTGGTGCAAGCATTTCAACAATTTCTCAAAGTTTATTTAATAAACTAAATCTTGGGCCATCTGCAACAAGTGAAATGAGACTCCATCTTACTAATTCAACTTATAAACAAGTTGTTGGGATCAAAGAAAATATAGTTGTTGAAATTAAATTATATCCTTCTCTATTGATCTTGTTATATAAGACATGCGTAAAGATCCCATAACACCTATAATTCTAGGTAGGCTGTTCCTAAGAACTATTAAAGCTTTGATTAATTTACATGAAGGAAATGTGAGAATAGGACTATCATCTAGAGATCCTTTTATAGTCCACTTCCCTAGGAAGAAAAAGGCCAAACATAATAATGATGGTGTAATCACTTTAAAAGCTAACTGACGAGGGGTAACCTCGGCAATGCCCATGGTGTTGGACTTAGGGTTTCGTGGAAAATGGAACACTGGGGATTCCGTTGGATGTTAGGAAAACAATGAAGTCAAAGTCGCCTGAATATTGGGGAAATCATACTATTACAAGTTGTCTTCTAGATTTTGGTACCCTTGCTTAGGCTTCTCCCGTCCTATATATAATAGGCCAGGTCTCAAAGTTGTATGCAGATAGGTTTCATACACGCGTAATTACAATACCAACACAATGTCGGTTCATAGTCTCTTTCCTAATACAATCGAGAGCCTTTGTTGGTTGCTTCCTTGGGCTGTCATCTGAAAATTTCATGGGTTGTAAGCCTTTTACCCAATATAGGGTAGCGAATCATAGTCATCTGGGTATCATACCTATGTTAGTAGCCCTCGAGACTCTACTTGAATCGCAGTTTCAGGTTGAGTCTCAAAGTTTATTTTTTCCTTCTTTTCTTTTATTTTTGTAGGGATTTTGGTACAACGAGTCTGATGCTTCCGACGGATCGGCAATTAGTTAATTGCTCCTAGGCAAAAACAAGGTTGTCCTACATCAAATTCAAGTCCCTAGGCTCGCATCCGGAATTTTCTACTGGCGTAATTTAGTTCGAGCTGCTGAGGTCTTATCGAATACTGAATTCCAGTTTCTATTTTTATCGGGTACCCAACGAGTCTGTCAGGATTTTTCATCATATCGTTGATACAGATATTTTACTGGCAGAGCGCATTCTTGTGCGATTACCAGGCCACACAGAACGAATCATGGGGTCTTATCTTCATGTTTCTGAACATGGCATTCGGATTTTTGTCGCGTCGGGTGCGATCCGAGAGTTTTTTTGTTTTGTAGCGGCTGAAGAACTTTTTGTTTTTTGTAACTGCTCCCGATAGGAGTATCTATTGATGAATGTTTCCTTTGTCTTTCTTTATCAGGTACGTGCCAGCACTCCTGATAGGATTAGCCCCCGAGGCTATGTTTGGATATATGTATCAGAACATAGGCTCGAAAACTTAGGTTTATGGCGCCAGTGCTTCTGTAGTTTTTGTTAGGTGCACGACTAGTGCTCCCGATAGGAGTAGCCCTCGAGGCTATAGTCGTAATATTGTATATTCGATTGTAGTCTCAAATCTTCTCTTGGAGGAATATACTTCGACTCCAACTTTAATTTCTTCGGGTCATATTTTTAAAAGCGAGCCGCAATTTCTGCAATGCCTACACTGTGATGTCACTGATGACATATCTTATGTTGTTAATTTTCAGAAGACACGTCCTGACTGGACATGTCGAACGTGGGGCCATGCAGTAGTAATGATGACGCATGATAGCGTATTCAGCGGAGATTATTGACTGCACGTCCCCTCTCCGCACGAAAATCGAGGTGTCACGCACTGTCCACCATTTTTACCGCGACCATAACTTGTTTAGATTTTTCCTTGATGGAATCCTTGTAACACGTGTCACCATCGTGTGATCTTCTGTCGGTTCGATTTTGCATCGAACAGTTTGGACCTCACGCCTTTGCCCTTTATAAGGGAAAGGAGATGTGTTTTACTGTTTTACCTCACCTTCCTCTGCTCCATCTTCTTCCTTGTGATCTTGCCCCCTTGCGAACTCCTGCTCTTGTGCTCATGTTCCCCTTTTGCCGCCATGGGCAAAAGCAAAGGAGGGAATTCCGCTGCTGCCACGAAGGCCACCAGGAAGAGGGCCGTTGGATGGGCTCCCACCAAGTGTTCGCTGCGCGATCTTCGTGAGGCGCGGAACTCTGGCCATCTGGCGGAGGGTACCTTCAAGCTTCCTGGAGATGAAGCTACCCCCATCCCCGAGCTTGCCTGGAGAGTAATGTTCCTCTCCTTCCTCTTCTGGAACCTTTCTCTTCCTATCCACAAATTTCTTCGTGGTCTTCTTTTTGTTCATGGCGTGCAGCTGTATCAGCTCATGCCTAACTCTATTGTTCACGTTGCTTGTTTCATCACTCTCTGTGAGTGCTTTCTCGGGATCCATCCCCATTGGGGCTTGTGGAAGTACTTCTTTTATGTTCGCTGTAACGCCATTGACACCATTGTCCATGATGTTGGTGGCGCGATTTTCACTCTGTTCGCTCCGACGTGGATTACTTTGATTTTAAGATCACTGAATCTTTCCAAGGCTAGAAGTTAAAGTGGTTTTATATCAAGGATCAACCACTCGAAGGCCAATCTTTTGGTTTATCCCCCTTTGATCCTAAGAAGCCTTGCCGCAAACTTGACTCCTGGGATCAACGTCCTTCTGCCGAAGAAATGGTTGAAATCCAGCCCTATATTGATCGCATTTCGAATTGCGGCACGAAGTTGGCAAGGAATTTTCGAGTCTCCAGATCCTAGCATATTTTTTGCGGATCCGTGTCTAGCCACTTCAAGCCCGGCTTTCTGACATGTGGGCCTATACCGGGAAGAAGGACCCGATGAGGATTTCCTCGGAAGACCTTACCCTCAAGGTATATGAGAAGAGGGTTCGAAACTTCACCACCCTTACCAAGAAAAGCCCGGTTCCCTCCAACTATGCTGTGGAGCCTTATGGCAAGAAAAACCAGCTCCCCGAGGTAAATTTCTTTTGCCTTCATCATTCCTTTCTTCTATTTGTGGATGTACTTTTACTCTATCAATGACTAGCGCTTTTTCCATGTCTTCTGCTTGTGTAGGATTTTGATCACCTGAGCTCACTTCCTCCTCTCCCTGGAAGCTGTGAGCCCCCTGTCTATCCTTCAGCATCTGACGATCTCCCTATGACTAGGACTACTGCGGATGAGGAGATGGAGTTCTCTGCATCTGATTCTTCATCGAAGACGCAATCTCTTCCGTCAGCTCGCTCCAGAGATTTTCACGTGGAGCGTGCTGGTGAAAAGAGGAAGTGCCCCTATGATGTGGAAAGGGTCGAAGACTCGGATGACTCAACTGCTTCCAAACCCCTCGATGCTGCTCCAGTCTCGGCTGCTCCCGCCCAGATGAATTTATTCTGCTTTGCGCAGGATGTGTCTTCGTAAGTGTTTGACTGCTTCTTTTTCCGCTTTATCGGGTACTTCTATTGCTGATGCTTTTCCCAATTGTTTGGTTCTTTGCTCTTTGCAGTGATGATGAAGATCCTCCCGCATCTCCTCTTCGCACATCTATGGGCTGCTCTACAAAGAAAAATCTCCTTCGCCGTCAACAGAGCCGAAGGAAAAGCTCGTGTCTTCTGTGGAGAAGGTTATCTAGAAAGATGCTGCCACTTCATCAAGGCCGCCGCCGCAAAAGAGGAAGAAAATGATGGGTAAAGGTGTGGTAATATCGGAAAAGCCCGTTGAGGTGGATATGAAAGATGTAAGACACTCTTTAATTTAGATTTTTTCTGTCCGTAGCCTCTTTTATTTTCCCCTGATATCCTTTGCTATGATGTTCTTCTGTAGCCTTTGATGCGCGGGATGGTCGATATGGCCTATCGCTTTATAAAATTCCGTGACGAAGCCGAAGAACTAAAGGGTATGTTCTGTTCATCTTCGGGATCTTTTTACAAATTTTTCTTCTCCACTTTTTCATGTTTTGTTCGTGCAGAATCCGGAGTTATTCCGGATGAGGTGATGAAGCGTGCCGATGATCTTGAGGTCAAACTTCATGCTGCTGAGGAGGCTTTGGAGGAGGCCAAGAAAAAGGCGAGAACTGATGCCAAAGAAGTGGCCAAGCAAGTCGTTGTTCGAGATGAAAATCTTCGGAAGCACTTGGAGGACCTTAATGCTTCTCTGACCCGTAAATTTTTCTCTTGTGTGGCCTTATTTCATTTCTTCCCATTGGTCATCAATCCTTTCCTTCTTTTATTTTCAGAATTGACTGGCCATGACCAAATGCTGCATGAAGATAAGAAGGTTGATCCTTTGTCGGATGCTGTTAGCACCTTGGAGGCCAACATCGTTCATGGGCGCAACCTTCTTGTCCGCTCCCATCGTGCCTTCAAGAATCTTCATGCCGAAATATTTCCAACCAAGGAGGTGCCGAACAACCTGAATGATCTTGTCACCGTCTTTGGTGCTGATCCCAACCCCCTTGTTGGTTATAGCTTGACACAGTCGAAGAGTGGTGCCGAAACTTCGATGGCTCTAGCGATGGCGCACGGCGAGAAGGTCGACTGGGAGAAGATTAGCTCCTCTGTCCCAGTCACCCCCAATGGCCAAGCAGTTGATCTGAAGCTTGACATTAAGAGGGCCAGAAAGTATTCTCGGCTGCTTCTAGGCTTGGGCTCAGGTTCAGAGAATCTGGCTACCCCTTCTGCGACGGGCGCCCCTTCTTCTCCTGTAGCTAGTGCTCCTTCCACTAGTGCCACTCTGTCTTTGAAGGACACGGCTTCATGGATTTTGTTTTTGTAGTTTCATTGTATCCTCCTTGCCATCGTTGTAATGAATCTTCAACTTATCCAGCTGCCCTTTGCTTCCTTTTTATAAGAAAGCAACTATTGATTATGTGTGTATGAATTTGGCTTCGTATGCTGAATGTTTCATATCCTTCGTGTATTACTAGAATGTGAATGAATCTTTGGCTCCTTCTAGATCCGCGCAGTTCTCGGATGCGATTCCATCCTCATCTACGGTGGGCGCAGCCAATATCGCCATCGTGCGTACGGTGGATCCGCCGTTGTACGCTGAAAAGATAGAACTTGTGAAAAAACTTGAAGGGAAACTTCGGGTTGTTTAATCGATGGTAGATGTTTCCCAATCAAAGACCCGCCAAGCCCTCAACCGCGAGGCTTTTTTCTTGGAGGAAATTTCCAGGGCAAGCGAAAAGCTATTGTGTAAGTCTTCTTCCTCTTTATTTGGTTGCTTTTTCAGACTTGCAGGAAATTAATATTTTCTCCCCAATTTGTAGGCATTCGATTGTGCGAGAGGAAGGAAACCCAACGTCTACGCAACCGAATGCACGCTCTTGTGTCTGCCTCCCAAAGTTCTGAAACAGATTTTTGGACTGATCATCGTCGTGCCTATACTGTGGCATTGCTTCAGGATTGCCTATCGGAGTTGGAGCAATTTGTCGAGTGCTGCCGCAGATCTCTGGCCATTGTTTACAATGCCATGTTTCCTCGGGATCCTCAGCCTTAGACCTTGGCAGAGTTGATTGCAAAGTTTTGACAAGGTGGAAGGATTCACCATTATGTGAAGCATCAGCTTGTGGCGGGTGCCAAGCTCGCACTCTCTTGGGTGCATGCACGTCACCCAATGCTAGATCTGGATGTTGTATCTTCGTGTTTGCCTCCCCCTTTCGATGGCGACCTTGTTTACATGATGCCTCATTATGCCGTTGCCCGTAGGCATGCCATTAGGATTGTGCGAAGATGCTTAGAAGCAGACAAAGATTTTTTGTTAATTTTGAGATCTTACTGCTTGCTTGTGCAGCCTTGTACTTCATAGACGAAATATTGTATAGATCTTTCTTATATTTATCAAAAAGGTCGTATGTTATGTACGAGATTTTGATTGTACGCTGTATTCTCTTTTTGAGGACCCGACAAACTAATGTTCGTTTGCCATAGAAATGTGTATCTCATGAAATACTTTCTTTATTTATTGATAAGCATAGATGGAAATACATTGCGAGGGGGTGATCTCCTGGCCGTTGACCTTTTATTGAATATAAAGTGCATCTAAGTGGAGGCTTTCCTTAGGAACTTCAACTTCTGTTCTTGGGGCTCTTCATCATGCTCCGTGTTGTGGTGCTCTCGGCTTGTCGACGAGTGGGTCCTCCTATGCGGGACCTATATTGGAGGCCGCATAGGTTGCTTTTGCGAGACCATTGTGCGCTTGCTCCTCTGATGTTGGCTTTTTGTGGGTGTGCCCTTCATGTGGTGACTCCTCATCCGCTATTTTCAGCTATCCAAGTTCTGTCTCCATCCAGAAAGATTCTATGATTTTGTTAAATTCCCCATCGTAGCTGTCCGCGTGACTGAAGCTTCCTTTGACTGTTATGACCCCATTGGGGGCTGGCATTTTTAACACCAGATATGCATAGTGCGGTACTGCCATGAACCTAGCGAAAGCTGGTCGTCCTAGGATCATGTGGTACTGATATGACCAGTCCATGACTTTGAACTCTAGCTTTTCGCGTATGAAGTTATTCTTTGACCCGAAGACTACGTCGAGATGGACTTTGCCCAATGGAATTTCGGCTTTTCCTAGAACTATCCCATGGAAAGTTGTATCTGTAGATACTAGATTCGTCATAGACCAATTCATAGCCCATAGAATTTTGGCATAAATCAGGTTGATGCTGCTTCCTAGATCCAATAAAACCTTGCTCGTGTCGAACCCACTGATTTGTGCTTCTACTATAGCACTAATTGTCCTGGTCGAGGGACCCGCAGTGGATCATCGGCTCTGCTGAAGGTAATTTCTTGTTCTGACCTATGGAGGTACTCCGGTGCAGGAGGTGGCTTTGTTACTACCATGTTTACTTGCCTAGTGATCAACTTCTGTGTTCTGTTAGAGGGTGGTCCCTTCTAGATCATTGACATTGCTCCTTTTGACCTAGGATATTCGTCGTCTTGGTGTGTTGTGCTTTGCGACTGTCCTGCTGGCGGATGCCCCTATGGTGGCGGTGGCACGGCGATAGCCAAAGCGCCAGGTGCGGTAACCTAGCCTCGGTATGCTGCTTCGGTTGCCCTTGCGTTGCATAACTCTTGCATTTTTAAGAATTTTTGGTAGTCCTTTAGGAGATGATTTGATCGCCTTTTCCCTATTGAGTCGACGTAGTAGTGCATATTGTAGGGTCCTTCTAACATCTGTCCTGCTGACATAGGTGGGTCTCAATTCGTTGGCTGGTCTCGTTGCTGTGACTGGCCTCCACCGATGCTGTCCCTATTGCCACGGTATTCGCTGTTGTAATTGTCACTTCGTCGGTTGTCCCCTCCAGAGAAACTTGCTGCAATGTAACTTGGTGTATGGTACCCCTCATTGGTTCATCATCTCCAATCATTATTGCACCTGTCTCTATCACCTTTGAGTGAACGGGCTCTTTTGTTGTGTACTGCATCCTCTCCAGCAGCCCAACGATTGGCTATTTCCACCAGCTGTGAAATTGTCTTTGGCTTAGTTCGTCCTAGTTCTTCAATAAACTCCTGTCGACGAAGCCCATCGTTGAAGGCTTCGATTGCTCTTTCATCAGATATTGCTTCAGCCAAATTTTTTATGATGTTCCACCGTTGGATGAAAGCCCGTATTGATTCTCCTGGCTTTTGTTTGTAGGCCCGCAATTGCTTCAAAGACGCGGGTTACTTGAATGTGGACTGGAAGTTCCTGATAAATTTGTCCTCAAGATCGTTCGAACTGCTGATAGAATCTTCGGGTAATTATTTTAGCCAAGAACATGCTGCGCTGGTTAGGTGGAGCTGCAGGCTTTGCATTGCAGTAGCTTTGGATCCACCCTATAACCTGACGGTTGCCAGATAATCTGTTAGCTAGGCTTTAGGTTCTTGGAGGCCATCGTACTTTTAACGATCTTGGGGTAATTTAAAATCTTTTGGTACCTGAATCTTGCGAACCCGTCGGGTAAAGCAACTGGCTCCGCATAGTTCTTGCTCTTCCTCGCTTTCACCGTCATGGTATCTTTGGGTGCTACGTTCTTCTCTGGATCGGTCGATCCTTCGCTCTGTGATATTGTTTCTTGTGTCATTTCGCGGTTCTCATTCTAAAAAGTGGACCCGATGTGGCGATCGTGATCATCGGGTATGACCTCCTTGCCAAGGGCTGCTGTGCGGGGATCTGTCGGGTTCCCGTGTGGTTTCTTTATCTGCTTGCGCGAGAGATTCTCCTACCATGCCGAGATTCATCAGGGCGGAGCGGTGAAGGGCCGGGCCAGGATCATCGGGTGTGGGCTGTGTTGTAATTAGATATGTTTGTGCGGCCACAATGGCTGCTTGGGCTATTTTTGCCTTGATGTTTCCAGCTTATTCTATGGACATGAATGGCATATCAAGGTCTCGGATAAGTCCGCTCCTCTCTGCTTCATGGATGTTCTCTAACCGAGATGTTCCTCTCCTTAGCGGTGCTTCTCCTATTACGCTCCTTGATCCTCGAGTGGAGCTTAACTGCGCTCGTCGTAGGCTAGATTTGTCGACTAACTTTTCCTTTCGTCGAGTTGCCTTTGCATCCTGAGTAGGTCTCTCTTTTTGTGATGAAGCAGATATTGGTATGCCAATAGATCTTTGTGAGTGGCGTCCGTTGTCATTGGAACCACACCCGAAATTGCTGCCCTTGCCTTCTCGCATGCACTGGCTAGTAAGCTGAGGGTTTACCTCTCACCTCCGCGTGGTTCTTCTTCTTCTTGGTTTGCATGGTTGAGTATTGGGTCTCCCCGTTTCCTTGGCTTCCTTCGTTGTCGTGACTTCCTGCATTATGGCTTGAAAGAATATCATCGGGATTAAAAATTGGGTTACTGCTGGAGTCTTGCTAGGTCGAGGCGTCTCCGATGATCACGCATATTTGGTGCTGAGTGATGTATGGACTGGTGATGACCCAAAATATATCAAGCTCGTTGGGGAACCCCAAGAGTAAGGTATGATGAGCACACCAACAAGTTTTACCTCAGTAATGAAAGCAAGGTTATCGAACTAGTAGGAGCAAGGAAACACCTCCAAGGTGTTGCTACCTGGCCTTTGGCAGGGCGCACTACCGGTGCTAGCAGCAACGCGGAAACCTACACAACACAACCATAGAACTTTGCCCCAACTTACAGTGAGGTTGTCAATCTCATCGGTTTTGCTGAAAACAAAGGATTAAACGTATTGTGTGGAAGAAAGTAAAATCTTGCAGAAAGTAAACAGAAAACAGTAAACATTTGTAGATGGATGATAAAAGAAAGGACTGGGTCCATAGTTCACTAGTGGTGGTTCTCCTTAAGATAGATGACATATTGGGTGAACAAATTACAGCGGGGCAATTGACAAACATCGAGAAAGCAATATGCATATAATAAACATCTTGACTCCTTTGAGATTTGATTGGGCATTACAACATTATACATAGACCGCAATCCAACTACATCTATGACTAATAATCCACCTTCAGGTTATCATCCGAACCCCCTCCAATATTAAGTTGCAAGCAACAGATAATTGCATTACGCATTGCGTGTAAAGTAAACAATACGATTGTTCTATGAACAAAGGATTTTTGTTTTCTCCCTAGTAGCAACATCATATCTAGTACCTTAGAGATTTCTGTCACTTCCCCAGATTACTAGAGGCATGAACCCACTATCGAGCATAAATACTAACTGTTGGAGTTGCTAGCATCTACTTGGACAAGATAGCTACTAACAACGGAAAGCATGAAAGATCACAAATAACAAAGACATGATAGAATTAATAATCAATCTGAATAGCATCTCAATATCCATCGGATCCCCGCAAACACAACATGTAGGATTACAAATAGATGATCTTAATCATGAACGGAGCTCACAAGATCTAAACATGATAGCACAAAGGAGGAGAACCAGCCATCTAGCTACTACATGGACCTGTAGTCTAAGGATGAACTACTCACGCATCACACCGGAGGCTTGCATGGTGATGAAGAAGGCCTCCAGGGTGAATTCTCCCCTCCGGCAGGGTGCCGAGAAGAGCTTCAGATCCCTCTCGATCTAGGGATGGAGATGACAGTGGCTACAGACTCTTTCGTGGAATTTTGATCGGGTAGTTAGGGTTTCTGAATCAGAGGCATCTTATAGGCGAAAGTGGAGGCCGAGGGGGTGCCCTAGGAGGCCACACCACCCCCTGGCGCGGGCTAGGCCTGGCCGCGCGGCCAGGTGGTGTGGCCGGCCCCTGGCCCCTCTCCGTCTCGTATTCTGGCTCCATGTCCCCCTCTGTGGAAAACTGACTTTAGCTTTTGTCCCGTCTAATTCCGAGAATATTCATTTTCTGAGTTTCCTGGAACCAAAAACAGCAGAAAATAGGCGGCTGACACTGTTGCATCTTATTAATAAGTTAGTCCAAGAAAGTGTATAGAAAGTACTCCAAATTGTGGACAAAACATAAGAAAGTAGATAAAACGAAGCATGGAACATCAAAAATTATGGACACGTTAGGAACGTATCAACATCCGCAAGCTTAACTCCTGCTCGTCCTCGAGTAGGTAAGTGATAAAAAGAAAGAATAATTTTTGAGGTGACATGCACCATCATAAACTTGATCAAAGTATTTGTAAAACATTGACAACTTGGATCATAGTATTTCAACATAGCATGAAATATAAAGTTCTAACAATAAGACATAGCAACTATGTTGCAACATGAAAAGGTACAAACAAAAGATTCATGAATAAAAATTCTTTGCAAGATATTTGTTTGTTTCACATAAAGAAAACATAGCATAGTGGCATTCAGCTTGTCCCTCATAGAGTAGCAAACATAACTGCATAGGACACCTTCAAAGTTCATAAGAGTGACTAGATACAAATAGTTTAAGAACAAGCAATATAAAATTATGCATCAATCAACAAGTCTTGGGACAATGCACATAGAACTAAGAATGGCCACTATGCTCTCAAAATAGGTGCATAAATATAGAAGGTGGAGAATCAACATAAAAGTAAAAGAAAAGGCCTTCATAGATGGAAGTAGAGATTCAAGTTTCATAAAGAGCTTCCAAAAATTATGGTACTTATTAGCTTTCAGCTCTCATTGCCCCTATCATAAGCATCTTTAGGTGATTAAGGTTAAAGTGACACAACTAAGAGGATATGCTTGACAAGTTATAAGTTGAAATCTCATGCCCCGTACTTACGAATACTGAACCTCATGCTACTCAACTCTAGTCACAAGTAAGCTCTTGTCATTGTAAGTACATATGTATCATAGAGAACCGCTAACAGGGTACCCCTTGCACATGATATAGGAGCTATCCCATAATCAAAATGATAAGGCAAGCAGACAATGAACATCTCAGCGATCTTTTTATTTGCTATTTGCATAGTTTTTTATTGAAGATGCTTCATAGAGTGCTCATTATGGTTATGCTGCAAGTTTCCACCATGATTAGGCATGGCTTAGGCTAGCGGCCCAGGCGTTTCTCTAACACAAGTACAAACTCCATGATCTTACAAGTTCCCCTTTTATTTCACACCGCCGGGATCCATAAGAAAAAGAACATGATATCAACTAGGTACAATGTACAAGTACAATGTTGAAAGCGTTCCCCATGATACATGGTTCTGCTAACTTCAACTTATAAAGCGCAAGCATATACACAACAAATATGGATGCAATGGTTCAAGTTTATTAAGTGTAAGAAAGTAAAGTGTGCCATCAAGTTCGTGAGAGCTTTAATCACTAATTTTCACATACCAAGTTTTAATTCGGAAGGTAGATAAAAAATGAATATACTTAGAATAGAAAATGCTAATATATAGGTATGGTGGACTCTTTGGAATAACTTGGTTTTAGGAGTTGGATGCATGAGTGGAACTCACACTTAGTTATGGAGGCTAGCAAAAGACTGGGAGCGACCAACTAAGAGAGCAATAATGGCCATAATCACGCAGAGCGACAAAAAATCATTAATCAAAGCATAAAGTGAATATTGAATATGTGTTACCATGTCCATTTTTCCCTTCTGTTTACTTAACCCACATTAAATATGTGAGATGGTAAAAATACCTAAACTTTCTATCACTTTTGACTCTATAAAGCACCTTCAAAAATATTAAAAATCACCTTACAAAATATTGCAAAGCACCTTACAAAAGATTTAGAACCTAGAAACATAGCCTAATACTTCATCCATATTGCACCGTGTCAGTTTTTTATGCAATGAGCATGTATGACAATTCACATGCATCATACATATGTGCTCTCATATCGACAACTTGTAATTCAAAAGAGGTGTAGTCATTGAGAAGCTATATCTGGTTTGTCTTACATAAATTTTTCCCGGATATGTATGTATTCCAACACTTCATATTCCATATGTAAGCATGTCGTGGAAACGGGAACTTGTTATCGGTGAATCTTTCTATGTCCTATGTTGTATCTTATTTTTCTACAACTTTTTTGCTTTTGTGTCTAATGTGGATGAGAGAAAGCCAAGTTTTTGTTAACTATTGTCGCTGGCCACACTCGTTCCACTGAGAGCAATGTCAATACCCGTGAGAGCCTCCGGATCAATCTAAACGTTGCACTAAAAATGTGTGTATATGGTCATATAACGCTAGTAGCACATCGGAAACAACATACCGGCGGCCATATAGATTCATTGGAATCCTGGCACGGAAAGAATTATGACGCATGGCATGGCGTCACACATGGTAGCTTAGCACGATCCAGATTTAGACAAAAGCAAAAAAAGGAGGACATCATGTAGTGCACGAAAGGTTTATGATCGGCAATAGTATGTTGGTAACTTGCTATCACCCTCTATCAGATGGACGGAGTTGATGGAAGCAGTAATAATTGAATAGGACAAAATGGTATTCATGCAAGGAATACTGGATCATTAAAATCGTGTTTGATTGTGTACAGAAAACCATATCATTTTTCCTAAAAGGTTGGAGTTGTAATTCAAAAGAGGTATGATAAGCTAGATCTGGTTTATCTTACGTAATTTTTTCTAGGATATGTATGTATTTAAAAACTTCATATCATGGAACACAACATGTTATCATCAGTGTCCTGTGTTATATCTTTTTTCTTCAACAACATTTTTCTTCTACATCTAATGTGGATCCTGACAAAGCCAAGGTTTCTTTAGCTATTGTCGCTGGCCACACTCATACCATTGAGAGCAATGTTATTGCACTTGAGAGTCTCCGGATCGATCCATATTTTGCACTAAGAAATGTGGGTATATGGTCATGCAAAGCTAGTAGCATATCTCGCAAGCAACATAACAACGGCCATATAGATTCATTGGAATTCTGGCACGAGAACAATTATGATAGATGGCATGTCTTCACTCATGGTAGCTTAGCATGGTCCAGACTTAGATGAACACAAAAAAGAGGTCGTGTAGTGCACCAAAGGTTTATGATCGGCAACAGGATGTTGCTAACTTGATGTCACCGTCTATCGGACGGACGGAGTAGATGGCGGAAGTAATAATTGAATAGTAAAAATGGGATTTCATGTCAAAGAATACCGCATGATTAAAATCGTGTTTGATTGTATACAGAGAACCATAGTATTTTTTTTCCTAAAAGATTGGAGTGGCTTTTTTTAGGGAAGTTTGGAGCGGATTTAAATCTCCATATGAGATCATATCAAACAACTTATTTGGGGAACTTCCCTAAGAATTGGAATTGTTACTTTATTTTAATTTATAGTATGATGCATGCAGGTTCTTTTCTGTTCAAAAAAGAGACCAAGATGAAGTGTAATATGTTGCAGACGGGCGCCTCCTAGAACTGATTAACAATTTCTGTTTCTGGATCCTATTTGATCACTTCTATGTGAGTTATGCATTGAGGCATGTACTCAGCCGTCGTGGGTTTCCTTTTTTTTTGAGGAATCTTCGTGTGTTTCCTAGCTGGGCTCGTTTAGCTGGACTTTTTATATGTACCAGAGCCTTTCTTTTTCTATTATATATTTGGAGGAGGCCGACCGCTAGAGTCCTATTAATTTAGGTGTTGAGATGCAAACATGATCGTGTCAAATGGACTACATAGTTACGTTACCACTAACCTCTTATAAAATCCTAACCATAAAGTTTAGATCTAACAGTCAAAAGTAATTTTGATGATGTGGACTCACCTGGTGTCTCCTTTAGACATCCTTATATTGCTTTTAGTATATACTAGATTTATATTTCGTATTGTTGGCTACATGAGGATATTTGTTTTAGAAAATATTTGATGCTTTTTGAAAAATTCAGTAACCCATGGAGCCCGTGCTCCAAGCTGAATTTCCTATATATATATATATATATATATATATATATATATATATATATATATATATATATATTTCTAGAAAAAGGCTAAATCATCTTATATTTTGGAACCGAGAGTAGCAGTTAGATGGAGGCCACGGCCGAGAGAGCACGGGATTTTGCTAGTACAACACCATTTTCTATCGGCTGTTGCATGATAAATTTGCATCGGCGGATCGACACACTTTTTGTTAGCGCAACGAAAATTTGTGAATTAAAGTATCTGCTAGAATTTTTTTCACTTTCCATTAAGCTATGAATCACGGGTGTCCAATTTTTCTTGTTTTTACATGTTTAAGCACTTGGTTCTGTCATAAACAAGATTATAAAGCGAAAGAACCCCCAAATTTCTCAAAGAATCGTACATGATGGACAACCGCCACCGCCGCTGGAGTGATCTGATCCGCCGTGATCACCACCTTTATGATCTTCTCCCATGTTTGCTCGCCGTCTGCATGACGAGATTAATAGTGTTGTCAGCTTCAGGTAAAAAATATCTTTAACTTTTGAGTTTACTCCCTCCGATCCAAATTAATGTTCTCGGATTTGTCTATATTTGAATATATCTAGCATGACTAGACTAGATACATCCGAATCTAGTCATATCCGACAACACTATTATGGATCGGATGGAGTAGAAAATACCTTATGGCTATACTGTTGATTTTATTGCATAAGGAATTTATCAATGCATTGTCCCTTAACATGACATCATAGATAGTTGACAATTCTAAGAGACGGCTGGATAAATTTAGTAATTTTTGAAGGGTCCATCTAAGTGAGTTTATATTTAAAGAATTTAGGCTCATGCTTGCGTGGGGTTGGGGGGCAATGTTATTTACCATGATCCCCTACAAGAGCCGTATGCTAGCTAAGATATAACTTTGTTCTCTTTTCTAGTTAACTAGAGTGTCACACCAATAGTTTACTTATGTTAATTTGCTAAGAAACAAGCATTGAGAAAGACTTAATGAGACCAACTAGAAAACACCATTACGATTAAGAAGATTGCTATTTTATTTAAAAGTGGACATATGTATATTTTAAAACCATGTTCAAACTTAAGTATAGAAATATGCAAGTGGACACACTTAAAAGTGCAAACAATTGATTTGTGGAGCTTTACACTCATGACGTGTAGGTACATCTTGAAACAACAGTTTTATAAGCAAGCAACTAAAAATATATAAATTTAGTTAGTTCAATATGTTATATTTCGGAGTAAATTCTAGTTTTTATCCCATAGTTTCATATTTTTGACACCAGTTACCGTACTTGACAATTTTTCATCCATGTTACCCCATTTAGAGAAAAAAATGTCAAGTTTTACCCCATTTAAAAATCTGACAGACATCTACTAGGTGGGTCCGTTCTTCAGGTAATGTCATTCTTTATTTTTTGCGAATCAATGTCTTCGTTTTCTACTAGCAGTTTTTTTTCCACACCCAAATCGATCTAATAGCTGAGTTGTTTGATTTTGACACACGGCCGTTGGTGTACATAGGCATTGATCTGATGCAGCAGTCCATGATAGGGACTTGTCAAGGTGGTCGCTAGTGATTTCAGAGCTGGAGGCGGTGATATGAGGCAAGTGAATTTCTTTTTAAAGGTTGGGACGGTGCGTTCAGCCAATGATAACAACACGTACAAACTTGCTCGTTCAATTAATTAGCCACGTATATAAACGTGTGTGCCTCTTACTTCGTATCACTCGCGGGGTATCAAGATTATGTGACTGGTATATGTGATTATATACATGCACGGCAATGCCAACGTACAGTACTATTAGTGACGAAATAAAACTCAACTCAGACACACTAGGTTGACACGCGTTGCGTCATAACGGGTGTGGTGATTATTTTCACAAGATGGTGGTTATGGACATACTTTTTAGGGGTTCAAGGTTTCTTCAAGTACAGGAAAAAAATGGAGGAATATTGCCGACAACACCCACATGATAAATCACGTGTAAAAATCTCAGGTAGGGTAAAAATTGGCAAAACGTTCACTAAATGTGTAATGCGAATGAAAAATTGTTAAATGAGGTTATTAGTGTCAAAATTACCAAACTAGGGGGTAAAATCTGGAATTTACTCTACATTTTGTGACAGAATAAAATCATGATCAAACAATGGTTTGCTGGTAGTGCATCGTCCTCTCCCTTGCATTTTTTGAGGAAAATGGACTGATATCACGTTCGAAAAAACGAGAGCTAGATATGCCGCTAGTGTTGAAGTTTCGTAAACGATTCTAGCGTGATCAGGGAGAAATTAACTAACGACTTAGTAGATATCAAATTGCAATAATCCTAGAACCCTAATATTAACTCGCAATAATCCTAGAACGCTAATATTAACTCGAGAATGTGATGAAACGGAATGTAATGGAATATTAGCGTGCAGCTGGTTCATGGTTGAGATATTGTCGTGGGGTACTAGGGACTCACTTTGCCATCATGACCTTGGCGAACTCCTTGTAGTTGATCTGCCCGTCGCCGTCGACGTCGGCCTCCTTGAGCATCTCGTTGAGCTCGTCCTCGGAGAGCTTCTCGCCGAGGTTCTTCATGACGGTGCGGAGCTCGTCGAGGGAGATGAAGCCGTTGTTGTCCTTGTCAAAGACGCGGAAGGCCTCGTGGAGCTCGTCCTCGGCGTCGGCGTCCCCGCGCATCTGCTTCGCCACCAGGCCCAGGAACTCGTTGAAGTCGATGGAGCCGCTCCCGTCGGCGTCCACCTCCTCCAGCATGTCCTGCAGCTCCTGCTGCGTCGGGTGCTGCCCCAGCGACTTCATCACCGTCCCCAGCTCCTTGGTCGTGATCATCCCTGCGTTCATCCAAATCGGTCCATCACAAATTAAATCGAAAACGAATTTGATTAATCGGATCAAGAACAAGAGGGTTGAATTGAATTTGATTGATGGTCGTATCTACCATCGCCGTCTTTGTCGAAGAGGTGGAAGGCCTGCCGGAACTCCTCGATCTGCTCCTTGGAAAGCTCGTCCATGGTTCTAGCTTGAACGTGAGATCGCTTCTACCGGAGACGGAGAAGATGGCCGACGGAGACGACGATCGGAAGGATTCAGCGGCTGATTATTCTTCTTCTGTTGCCGCCAAATCCATCATTATTCCCCTTCGGCTGATCGCCTCCTTGTTTCTTCGTGTTCGTCGCGTTGCCTAAAATAAGGAGAGGGCGGCAGGAGCCCGCCATTTATACTTACGTGTATAGTATAACGCACGTCGAGACCAACAGAAAAGAAGAAACAGCTGCCAGTGTTTATTTTGTGCGAAACTAACAGCTAGTACTGCTTATTTATTTAATTATTATTTACTTATTTCCAAAGAAACCGATGCTTCTTCAGCTCGCTAGTTGATGCGATTAAATCAGGGTAACATTTACTTAATTGTTCTTTTTTTTCCGATGGAACTTAATTGTTCTTCCCTTTAGGCCGCTCACAATGTATCGTCTCTTAGCACGTTTTTATAAAACACCGTAGCATCTTAGAAGCGGCATTGTATCGTAGATATATTTGGTACACTACGGGAGGATCCAAATACGCCGACGGCAAAATATCGGAGCCGTCGGCGAAGGTTCCCGGGCTCGTCGGCCGGGCAAACAGGCCGTCGGCGTAAAAAAGCCGTCGGCGTATGCACAGTCTAGCCCGACGGCAGTCGTCGGGCCTAGATAAACCATCGGCCAGAAGGCTACTTAACGGCCCACCTGACGGGGCAGCCCGCGGCGTTAGTCGCATATCTACGCCGACGGCCAGCCATCGGCCTATCGAGGCTACAACTTCTACGCCGACGGTAGTGACGTCGGTGTATGTTTTTATTTTTATTTTTATTTTTTGGGTGTACCTTGTTTATTTTTTTTCCCACTAAAATTTTAATGTATATGTACTTTTTTCATAAATTGGTGATTGTAAAATAACCACGCGAATCTTCGGCATCCTGCCACACCCACATAGAATAACGACGCGCACACATCTCGATAATATCTTATTTCAAGTTCTGGACTAATACATCCCGATAGTATCACTAATACATCTCGCTCAATCAAACTGGACGCCGATTTCCGGATCCTGAGCCGCGGGTGGTGAACACCCAAAGCGAAGGAACCATCACACGAGCATAGCTCGGGTGAGATCCCTGAAGAACCTGCACTGTATTGGAGAACCTGACCTCCAACATATACATGTAGCGGCGGACGTGCTCGTCCTCCTCCCTGACACGCCTCCGTACCACCTTCTCGGGGGCTGGCTCCCACTGAACCGCTCCTAAACCATGCGACCGCCACCAAAGAAGCTCCGGGTCGACGACGGGACCCGGATTCCTCACCAAGCTACGGTTCCCGGAAGGAAACACCTCCCAGTGCCAGCCCGACAGAGCCCAAGCTCGGATATCCCCGTCCCCGACGGAGCCCAACAGTCCTCCGGCCTTGCCGCCGAGTTGAGGACGAACGTGCGGGTTGGGCATCCTAAAGTATGCATTTGATCGAAAGAACAAATTTCTAAGTGTGGGTTCTCCAAAATGCATCTAATTAACCAAAAAAATGGGCTTGGAGATTACCTACTGGCGGTGACGACGAGCGGCTTCGGGTGGAGGATACTTTAGACGGGCGGTGGCGGTGGCTGCTTTGGGCAGGAGGAGGAGGATGCAACGGAGTGGAATGAGAGAGGAGGGGGTATTTAACCTAAACAAACCTAAACCACTAGATATACATGGGCCGAGCCTAGGTTTTCTTGGGCCGAGCCTTGGTTTTCTTGGGTCGAGCCGGAGCGTCGAAACAATCGGGCCTTGCGTAGGTGCCATGCGTAGGCCCAGGTGTGACCCCCCTTCCCGGACATGCGTTAACACTTGGTAAAATCCTCGATCTGTACGCAGAAACTCCCGCCGCGGGACAACCGGGGCCTAGAATGTGGCAAAGTGGGCCCAACCTTTGCTTTCCATGTACATATGTCCTAAACAAACCAAAACAAGTAGAAAGGTCCACCGAGCTACCCTCATATGGAGATTGTTATAGGGGTAGACGATCCGGGGCCCACGGTCTAGGGTTTCGTCGGAGGAAGACCACTAGAGCGTCAGAATCACATGAAAACTTGCATGTGCCCCTAGCACATGTGTGTGAGAGTGATGCAAGGTTAGTAGGTGCCGTGCGTAGGCCCTAGGTGTGACCCCCCTTTCCGGACATGCGTTAACGCTTGGTAAAATCCTGGATCTGTACGTGGAAACTCCCGCAGCGGGACAACCGGGGCCTAGAATGTGGCAAAGTGGGCCCAACCTTTTCTCTCCATGTACATATGTCCTTAAAAAACCAAAACAAGTAGAAAGGTCCACCGGGCTACCCTCGTACGGAGATTTCTATAGGGGTAGACGATCCGGGGCCCCCGGTCTAGGGTTTCGCCGGAGGAAGACCACCAGAGCGTCGGAATCACATGAAAACTTGCATGTGCCCCTAGCACATGTGTGTGAGAGTGGTGCAAGGTTGGTAGGTGCCATGCGTAGGCCCTAGGTGTGACCCTCCTTCCCGGACATGTGTTAACGCTTGGTAAAATCCTGGTTCTGTACGTGGAAATTCCTGTTGCGGGACAACCGGGGCCTAGAATGTGGAAAAGTGGGCCCAACCTTTGCTATCCATGTACATATGTCCTAAACAAACCAAAAAAGTTATTTGGTCCACCGGGCTACCCTCTTATGGAGATTGTTATAGGGGTAGACGATCCGGGGCCACCGGTCTAGGGTTTCACCGGAGGAAGACCACCGGAGCGTCGGAATCACATGAAAACTTGCATGTGCCCCTAGCACATGTGTGTGAGAGTGGTGCAAGGTTGGTATGTGCCATGCGTAGGCCCCAGGTGTGACCCCCCTTCCCGGACACACTACTAGGAAGAAGTTCAGTGGCGCATTTACACATATGCGCCACAGAAAGCCTATGCGCCACTGACTATATAATGATATGCGCCACTGATTGTGTAACACGTATTCAAAGTAAAATACGTTCCTAGTGTATAATCAGGTATTTATATAGGATTTATACATTATTTATCCAGATGAGTATAAAGTACATTGCACAAGTAGTAGATGCATGAAAACCGATATATATATATAATACAAACACTTAGAGCCCGATCGAGATACATATATAGTGTCAAGTGGCAAATTTTTACACAAGTGCCGAATACAAAGTTCATATTATCTCACATTACAAATATGAAGTGGTCACCGCCGCCTATACTAGGATCAAATAGAATACAGCTGTGATGATGGTGAGCAAGAGCATGAGCCTGACCAATATCTTCATCTGGTTCTTCTTCCACAGGTGGTTCCTCCACTTGGCTACCGCCTCCTCTCTAGTCGCGTATCTATGGGCCCCCCGAATTAATCCTCCGAGAATCCCTATCGTGCATACAACCACGATCCCATGATTAGTTAGTCGTGGCACATAACAGACAAGTATCAAAGTAAACATTCAATACATAACGAATACATGTCATACCTTAGTTGCCATTATGGCTACATCGATCAACATCAGCGGAACTTCATTAAGCGTAGATCCCGAGCTATGCCTTAACCTATAGGCAACTGACTGGGAGAACGTCATAGCTCGCATAGTCGTCCACTTCACCTTCTTCTCGATATCTGACCAAGTTAATAGCCAGGGACAATGCCAGTGAGTACTTTGAATGTACTCGCAAACCACCTTAAGTTAACAATAATAACAAGAGGATATGCATTATGGCTGTGGTAGTAGGAGGGCTCCAAGAGAGGTTCTTTTCTCAATTAGTTTCTCTTGTAGATATAGCATCCACATATCTTTGTTGAAAACTTTTGTAAACCTTTTGAAAAGTTTTGTAAGCACTAGGATTGGGGTACCCATTTGTTCCCGTCTTCAGGTCATCCCACGACCAAACACCTTTCTCCTCCTTCCGACCATCCCATGGTCAAAACCTTTCTCCTTTACGACCATCCCATGGTCAAAACATTTCCAAAGCCATTTCTTTTCTGAAATCCTTTTTGAAAACAAAACCAGTACCGCTCTACAGAAGTTTGTCTAACCCGTCCATGACCACGGACACGGCTATTCGAATAGATTTACACTCTGCAGAGGTCGTACACTTCACCCACACCATCCGGGTACACTATCCTGATCTACATTGATCGTGGGTCGAGTAACCGATCAAGACTCTCCGGATGCACACTCCAATATAAGTGCCTACCCTATGAGTGTTGTTCACCTCAACACCGGGACGTCGGGTACCGAGGACCAACCGGAGCGCATTTTACACTTAACCCAGTGGCGCTTTCAATGAGGGCCTCATAGTAACGCGTGGAGGCTCGCAGACCCTTTGTTCCTTCTTTAGGTCGATGTCCCACATGAACCCTTACATGAGAAGGCCTACCCTCCAGGGATTTTTATCCCCTGTAGTTGTTGTGAGGCAGCTTATACCAGAGTAAACAAACATCAAATACAGCTCTGTACCATTCCAGAGTAATGTGATTGCCCATGGTTAAGTTGTTATAGCTAAACTGCAAAGAACCGGGTGCGTTTTCGTAAACCTTTTTCCTCCGGTTTTCCTCCAGCATTTTGTAAACAAAACCTTTTATCTTTCTCAACATCTCTTGGGAGGTCCCACCTCACCAAGGTTTTATCATAAAACATTTGCTAAAACTTTTCCGGGGTCTTCCCATCCTATAGCTTTGCTTCGGCTAAATCGGGGTCTCCAAAGGGGTATGGTGTGTTACACCATCTACCATACTAGGGACAAGTAGGTATCATCGAGAGGGTTGTACTTAGTAGTAGTACCATTGAGTAATGGGTTGGAGGAGCCAAACCACTACCAGATATACAACATCATATAGTGAAACAATGAAGTTTTCATAAACAGTAGATAAAACATGCATAAATAAAACAGTAGGACAAGGCTTATGAGGAAGAAGGTGGCTTGCCTACGATCAACAATATGGCATAAATGTCCCTAGAATTCTTCTTAGAATACCCAATAAGGCCAATAATAAGAACCATCTTCTGATCTTCGATTTCACCGCAATTATCGTCGTCAAGAAAGCCCATGCAAGCAAATCAAACCACAATCAACACAAGGTATACAAGAATCATTACAATACATCAAAAAAACATACCACATAATACTCAATTCAGTAGTTTTTGATGGATTGAGTGGGTTGTAATTGGAACTACTTTAATTGCCCTCGTGGTCTTTGTTTTAGGATGTATTTGTCCAAATACCACCTGTTAAGGGGATTTAGAACTAGGCATGGGTCTGTATGATATAAATATGCAAGGATGATACCATCAGGTAGGTATTGACAAAGTAAGGCCAACAAAAGTGGTTTCACTATTTTATCACTTTTCTTTAATTTCTTATGAATATTCTAGTGATAAAAGCTCTAGTTTTAGGAAATAATTTACCAGAAAGGTTCTGGAGCTCCAAATATTATTTACTTGGATGATTTTGTAGGATTTGATGTACTGAAAAGATGAGAGTTGGAATCAAATAAAAAGAATTACCAGAATGCCCTCAGGAAATTCCCAAAGGCAGTTCTGTGGGGTTTTTTGTCTTTTTAACCAGATTAAATCTATAGAAGCTTTTAAATTTATTCCAAAGACACATTGTAGGTATTTATAACACCTTTCTGTAAAAATTGGAATCAACCTTTTTGGAGGTGCAGAGCTACTGTAGTGATTTATCTAGTGATAATACTACATACATAAATATTTAATTCACTAGAAATCCTCAGAATCTCAATAATTCTTAAGCTCCTGGAATTGGGTAGTATTTTGTGTACCACATCACTGGGAGGTTGATTTAGGTCAACACCCATGTTGGTTTGACCTTAGGAATTTTCTAAAGGCATAATAGGTATGTTTTTGTTATTTTTGTTATGGGTGAACTAGGAAGTAGTTGACTATGGATCCAAGGTGACCAACAAGGTATCACTGATACCTTTTAGAGAACACTTTAATCAAAGTATTTGGGTAAGTAGAACTTCCTGGAGGAATTTAATAGTATAAAGAACACATTTTGGTATTTAATTTACCATTTTTAATGTATTCAATAATTTGGTCCAATATTGGTACTGCACGTTTGGAGAAACAGTATAAAACTTGTTAGAATTTAGATCTAGTAGAATCTAAGATTTTTCCATTTTTGAAACGATTTAAACCAGAGCTAAATTACCTGGATCTGGGAGAAATGAATAAAACAAAGGGGTCAGTGGGATGGGATCGGGAAGGAATGGGCCACCGGGGAGTGGTTTCGTCCCAGCTGGGCTTCACAGGCACGGGCGGGAGGTAGGTTCAAAATCCCGGGAGTGGGACCCGCCCGTCAGTCATCGCGGACGGTCGAAGGGGTATCCGGGGATCTGGACCGTCCGCGCGAAGAGGATCCGATGGCGCGGCCTCGTCTTCAACCTCTCACCGCAGAACAGAGGGAGGAAACCCTAGCGGCGGCGCTGGCGGGTGCAGGGAGGCTTACCCGGGGCGGGAGAGGGGACGCGGAGGGTGTAGGGCGATAGAGGACTCCGGGGCGAGTCCGTGGAGGGGCGGTGGTGACCAATTTGGTGAAGATCTGCAGAATCCCGCGTCGGTCAGAGGGCGGCGGCTCTGAGCTCGACCGTAGCAGCACCTGGGAGGGACCTGGGAAGAAAAGAGGGCATGGTCAGATGCAGGGCGAGGAGGAGTTCACAACAGGGTGACATGCAGAGAGGGAGGGGCAGAGGAGAGAGCACCATGCTTGATTTTTGGGGAAGGCCGAGCTGCCTTCTCTTGTTCATCCTGGATGAGGCAGAGCAAGGGAGTGAATGAGGGGCTCGGGGAAGGTAGGTGTGAGGGGTAGGAGGCAAATGAGAGGAAGAGAGGGGGATGTGGTGGCCTCTAGCTTATTTAAACCGGGGAGGGAGAGCTTGATGTACAATGTCCATTTTGGACATTCGGGAGAGGTGGTGGCCAGGGGTTGGTCGTTTTGGGCGGTGAAGGGTTGTTGGTTAGCTCCACTTCTGTTGAGCATGGTCTAAAGTGACCAGGAGAGGGAGTGGGGTCGGTTCTTGGACTGGTTGGCCGAGATGGGGAGCTTGATGCTCATTGGGGGGTATCGCCATGAATGGGTGCATGGTTTTCGAGCTGGGCTGGTTCTGGCTGGCGTGTGGGACCATTACTTGACCAGAGAGGGTGGGGAGGTGTCCTGTTGTGGGGGTATGGGGAGATACATCATTTAAAGCAAGATCCTCTTCTCTCCTTCTATGCACACAAGACAAGAGAGGGGAAGCTACAGTAGATTTGCTACAGTGCACGACCAGAAGGGGGGGCTGGGTACTGTGGAGAAGTGGAGAGCAAATTTCCATGGGGTTTGGGGTGGTTTTGGATCAATGCTTGATTAATTTGGCAAATTTGATCACATGGAGGCGTGTGAAGGAAGTTCCAAAATTTTTATTGGACATGGTGGGGAGATGGTACATATGGGTAGATGATGTCAAGGCATAGCTCTAGGAATTTATTGGGATTTTTCAGAAGATTTTTAGTTCACTAAAAATCCTGTATTCAAAAAGTGCAGAAGTAATTTCTAGAAGCTCATTTGATATTTTTACATTGGACCAGGTTGGGATTTGATGTGAGATGGTCTTAGATATGACTACCCACTTAGGGGAATTTTACTAAGATTTATTGTGGCTTAAAAGTATTTAAAACAATTTTTATTCCATTTTTGCCATTTAAGAAAATAGGCAAAAAGAAATAATAAAGATCCTCAAAACTATTTAGTTTTGAGATGGGAATGTACGGTATGATATATGGACCCCAAGTGAGCAAAAGGTTGGACAAGTGTTTTGGCAAAAACCAAACTTTCCCTTGGGAAAGGAGTTTTGGAGATTTTGTCTATTAAAGGAATTGGATAGATTTGGTCCATAATAAATATGGATAAAATTTGATAAATCTTCATGATCAAGGTAGATGATGTAGACAAGGTGTAACAAGCACTTTCAACCTTTGGAAATGGAAATCCAACTTGAATTAGGTGGAAAACAAGGAAGTGATGATCTAGGGTGATGTTATTTTCATACCACCAAAACCTTGTGGGATCTTGGAGCTCAGATCTCCCCTTAGGGCATGGGCTAGATGGATGGATATACCAAGTTATGTATATTGAAATGGTGTAGAGGTTTGATCTTGATCCTGCTTGAGATCACCAAGACAGGCTTTCAAACTGTGAATAAAATAAGCTTGCCAAAGCAGATTATCAACTAGCCTTCAAAACCTTGTGGGTTTAAGCAGCACAAGGATCCAATTGGAACAAGTGAAGTAGTTAATGATATACCTATATGATTAGAACACAACCATGCAAAGATTTGGTCCATAGAAGGTTGGATGATGGTGTGAGCTTCTGTCAAAGTAGGCATGTTGACTAGATTTGCAGGAATAGTTAATTTGTTGCCTGCAAAACCATCAAGAAAGGTGGGTTGGAGGATGATATAACCAAGGGAAAGAGTGGGCCTTGGTAGTCCTTAGGATGGTTAACAATATGGTTCAAATGCATTTTCAAAAATGCACAAGGGTTGAGAAAAGGAGGCATTCAAAAAGATGATGTTGAAACAGATTCCAGACTTTGCCAAATTTGGCAGATTTAGGGTTTTTGCCTAGAATGTGAGAGGGGATGCTTTTGAGGGGTAGTAAGGTACCAAAGCATCATCAAGTGGATGAGTTTGAAGAGTAGATTGATTAGAAGGGATCCATGCTTGATATTGGTCTTCATTGACTTGGACACTTCTAGAATTAGATCACTTCAGAGCTGATCTGGTTAAGGGTTTTAGATGATTACTTAGTGGCTAGAGATCAGATCCATCTTGTGTTCTTGCTTAGGGTTTGGGGATTTTAAAGTTTCTTGATCCTAGAGGATGAGCTCCTAGAGTATCTCATACTACTTCTAAGCAATCAAGTCAAACAACAGATCAACGCAACTCATCTTACAAACAAAGCAACTACTACTAGGGTTACCATCAAGCTTAGCTTGAGGTAAGGATGGGCAATTTTGAAAGCTTGGAGTTTGAATAAGGTAAGAGTCCTTGGTATCCCTACCAAGAGTAGGATTTAAAAGTTTTATACAATGTTTTGAGAATCCTAGAGGTAGGAGTAGTTGAAGGTTCTGTCTTGAGAACACAAGGAGATTATATTATATATCTCTCCGTAGTTTTGTCAATAGAAGCTACTAAAATAGTTTTGGTTACATAAGCATCTTTGATCATGTTTTGAAATGCCAGAGCATTTGAGAATATGTAAAATGAGCTAGGATAGTTTTGTTAAATAGCTTTTGTCAACTGATGGTGAGGTAAGGAGTATCATATGGTATACACTCACATGCACAAACACAAACAAACAACAAGCAAACACTGCACCAATAAACAAGAAAAAAAAGTTTTTGTTCCCCCTGATTTTTGCATTCTGGACAACTAATCAGGGTTGCTGAAATTGGGATGTGACAGTATCCTTTGTAGATGTTGTCGCTGAACTTGTTCACTTGTTTGTGACAATCCTCCCACTCCTCGTAGACTCATGGAACCCTACCCATGTACACCACATACCACCTCATCGCCATCTCTATAGACGACAAGGCATATTAGTAAAAATACGACGAAAAGAATTAATAAAAGGTTCACATCCATATATATATGTATATGTTCACAAAATATAAAACAAAGGATCCATAAACCTAAAAGATAGCATCTCGGGATCATCATAGAAGTAATAAGTTCAACGACAACACGACCACACAAGGTAGTTTAAGTCTAACAACAATGACCATTTCGACCATAATATAGTAAAGTTTTTGACACACACACTACATCAGGCGTCCATCAAGAATATACACACACTGGATCATGCTAGAAGCACAAATCGATCATGAAGACTTCTTCTCGCTTGGCTTCAGGAATGGTAGATAGCCCTGTTTCGTCATCCACGTCCTTGTGTCACCTTGCTTACGGAGGCGTTCTTCAATCTCCCTCTTACTCAACCCTCTGGCTTGTTGTAGGCCCCCCTTGTGTTGACATCTTCAGTGATGATTTGCGACAACTTTTGCTGAATGCGATGGAAGTCTTCTCTAAGATCATAATCGTCGCTTCGCGCCAAAGTTTTGGCCCATCCTCGGAGACTAGATGACAGCGTTAGGTTCTAGCAATCCCGAACATAGCCTTTAAGGTGATGGAGGACGTAGAAGGCCTCCTTGGCACCACCGCTAGCCGGCTGCTTGCCGCAGGGGAACTCGAGCACATGCTTGAACACGTGTTTGCCATCCTTGATACATTCCCCCTTATCTACGAAGGTGCATCCCTTCTTGGCGTAGCCCTCGAGAGCCTCATTGAGAACACCCCTTATTCTGGTGTATTCTTTCTTCTTCGTCAAACTCCCCGAGTCGAAATACGTGGCTAGCAAATACCTCGAGGCAAGGACGATGAGTGTGCAGTATTTTTCTCTACGCAACACAATTGGAACGGAATGTTGGAAAAGAGCAAAGGAAGAAATCTATAAGAAATGCATAAGTTACGGCGGCGATGAGCGAGTGTGTGTACTTACTCGGGAAAGAGAGGCAAAAGAAGTGTGTCCTTCCTCTTGTTGTCCACCATGAACTTCTCGAGGTACGCCGTCGCCTTGGTCCGTGTCTCTGATCCTTCGACCAACTGGTTGTCCCACATGTAGTAGGGATCCACTATCGCAATTTCTGGGGTACTCTCTCTCTTGATCTTGATCGCCAGATTGAGCGCGTATAGGTGGACCAAGTTATAGTCCAGCCGTTTCGTGAGAAACAGCTTGAATATGTCCTCGTACGCTATGAAGAATATATTCGCGGGGGGTTCATCGACGAAGCCCACGTCCAATGGCACCTTGGCCATGAAAACCGGGTAATTTGGATCTTTGTATTTAAGAAGGATGCCCTCTAGTGTCTTGACACCCTTGTGCAAAGTTAACATGGCTCCAACCGCGATGTGGAGCATATCCGGAGTCAATATCAGATCACCAGCTACATGCACTCGGGGCAAGCCATATTGTGTGGATGGTACGATGACTCCTGAGCCCGGATCCTCTTCGGAAGAGGCTGGCTCACACCCTTCTTATTATTATTATTACCTCTCTTTCTGTAGTGCTTCTTCTTCACAACAGTGTCAGCCACTGCCATCTGCTCATCAGCCTCCTTTCGGAGTGTGTTGGGGCTGAAAACCAATCCCGGTCTCTCCTGTGGTGGATCAGCGGCCGAAGGCGTCTCTTGAGAAAGACCATGGAAGACCAGGCGCTGCGTGCATGTATTGGGCCGACCAGCTTGATGGTCGTGAGCTGTGAAGGGTTCTTCATCCATAGAAGGCATATACAATCCTTCGTCGGCGCTGGTGTTGATGAAGTCGTCAACGTTGACCAATTCATCATCATCTTCATGGGTTCCATCATGTGGTGGTGGTAGCGGGGGGTGATGGCGGTTGCGGCACAACGTCTTTGCCATGCGGCGGCACACACGCTGCCAAGAGTTGCTGGTGACGGCTGGTGGTGGCGACGAGGGCGGCTGCTAGCTTCCGAGGTGGTGGTCAGGCGATCGATGAAGAGGTGGCACCGGTGCTCCCCTTGCAAGACGAATCTGGGTCTTCGGCCATGTCAAAGGCCAGTTGTAGCATTCTCCAAGGGTCTTGTGTTCGTTGGCTCCCTGAGGTTGAAAGGGGGGTCCATGTCGTCGCACCCTAGCAACACCCGAGCCAACCTGACCCTCATCATCCATTGGATTGTTGTGCATTGTGCGGGTCGTCGGTTGTATGAGAGTGCCTGTGGCAACATCCTTCAACTCACCGCCGACATCTTTAAGCAGGAGTACACAAGAAGTATCCTGAGGCAAAACATGTTGTTGGGCATCATGAGATGGCAGTAGTCATGCATTAAAGGCATAAAGGAGATGACGTGCCCTAACTAATTAGTTACCTTGGTGATGGCGTGGAGCTCGGCTAATGTAGAGACACGGCCAATACCGGCGGCCGGCCTATCATCATCTGCATTCTCCTGCTCGGGTGCCTCAGGAAGCACCACCGCCGTCGGCTGTGCCTTATTGCTATCTATGGCAGGAGGGGGCGTCGGTGTGACCAAAACGAGCGGTTGCGTCCCGATGTTGACGGCCGGCGGGGTCACCAGGTCCGGCGACACGTTAACATTGATGCCCGAGTTGCTGCCGCTTAAGCTGGGCAGATGTATTGACCCCTGTCGACCTCCCGCATTCCAAGTAATAAGCCCCTCGAAAAACTCAGGGGGGATCATCGCGTGTGATACGTCCATTTTGCATCACTATTCTATGTAATAATTCACTGTTATTCATTGATATATTTCGTATTGAGAGGTGATACTTATGTTATTTCATTTGTTTTTGCATGGTTGATGACTTTTGGAGCATGGACCACTGTAGTCAGGATTCTGATGGCAAAGGTGCTGTTTGGAGGCAAAATTCACGAAGATCAGAAAATCCGGGAAAATATACGGACAATCCTATTTTTTCAGAAGACGAAGGAAGCCAGAAGGGGAGCTGGAGATGGGCCATAGGGGGCCCACACAACCCCCTGGCGCGGGCCACCCTGGGTTGCGCCACCAGGTGGTGTGGCCACCCTGGTCCACCCCTAGCACTCCCCTCTGGCGTATATTATCCTCCCGAAACCCTAAGACTCGGGGAGCAACCACAGAAAGATTCTGCCGCCTCTACGGGGCGGAAAACACCGAGAGAGAAAGATCTCTCCGGCAGACAGATTTCTTTTGGGTAATTCCTTCCCGGAGAGGGGAGATCCTCGCCATCAACACCACCATCAAGCTGGACTTCATCGGGATCATCATCATCATCACCATCACCACCACCACCATCATCATCAGCACCATCATCACCATATCCATATTGCTGTAACAATTCTGTTGAATCTTGCATAGTTCATAGGGGAAACTTTCTCGGTGTTGATTACTCTTTGTAGTTGATGCTATTGAGTGAACCGTTGAATTATTGTTTATGTTCAGATTGTTATACATCATTATTCCATCTCTGATCATGATCCATATGATGTCTTGTGAGTAGTTCGTTTTGTTCTTGAGGACATGGGAGAAGTCATGTTGTTAGTAGTGGAGTTGCGTTGAGAAAGATTCAATAGTTTGTTATTTAAGTTGTGGTGTACTTCTTCTAGTGGTGTCATGTGAACGTCGACTACATGACACTTCACCTATATGGGCCTAGGGGAATGCATTGTGTATTTGGCTACTAATCGTAGGGGTTGCCGGAGTGATAGAAACGTGAACCCCCGTTAGGAAACCATTGCACAAGGGACGTAAGGGTCTTAGAGTTTAAAGCTGTGGTTAGGTTTCTACCTTAATTACTTTCTTGTACTTACGGATGTTTGCAAGGGGTATAATCACAAGTATGTATTAGTCCTAGGAAGGTCGGTACATTAGCACAGGTTCACCCACACAACACTTAGCAAGCTAAAGAAGATTAATCAACTATATGAAGTGAAAGCACTTGATAGTCTTCCCATGTGTCCTCGAGAACGTTTGGTCATCTTAAGTAATACAACCGGCTTGTCCTTTGCTGCATAAAGGATTGGGCCACTTGCTGTATTTATTCCTATCGTCTTTTATTTACCCGTACTTTGTTTACTTGCTCTATCAAAAAACCCTAAAAATTCGTTTGCGAAGTATTTGTAGAGAATTCCCGATCCATACCACTAGCCAGCACCTTCTGCTCCTCGTTGGGTTCGACACTCTTACTTATCGAAAATACTGCGATACACCCCCTATACTTGTGGGTCATCAAGACTATTTTCTGGCACCGTTGCCGGGGAGTGAAGCACTATTGGAGAGTGGAACTGGTAAAGGAAACTTCTACTATGAGTATTGTTTACTTCTACTAGTTTCTTTATTTTCGTTATGGATAATTGACTGAGTTTCTTATTTGGTAATGCTACTACCACTGCTAAGGTAGTAGATAAGCCACCAACTGCTGAGAATGATGTTTTTAAAATACCTACAAGAATTATTGATCGTGTTATGTATAACTATTATGTTGGGATGGAACTGTCCATCCCGGTGATCATTTACTCTTTATACGCGAATTATGCGGGTTGTTCAAGTGTGTAGGTATTACTACAGATCAAGTTAAGAAGAAGTTATTCTCATTATCACTAAAAGGAAGAGCTAAGGAATGGTATAAGCTGCTGAAGAATGGTCAAGCTCTGGGATGGGAGGAAATAGTACCTCTCTTTTATTCAAAGTTGTATCCTCCTAGTGAGATTCATAAAGATCGGAATCAAATATACAACTTTTGTCCCCTTGATGGAGAGAGTACAACTCAAGCTTGGGGGAGATTGAAGTTACTAATGCTCAAATGTCCCATTCATGAGCTCCCCAACAATATTATTATCAATAACTTTTATGCAAGGCTCCCTCTACATGACAAAGATTTATTGGACGCTTCTTGTGCTGGATCATTCACTCGTATGGAAGAAGAAGCTAAATGGGATCTTCTGGACCGTATTCAAGACAATGCTGAAGCTTGGGAGAATGACAAAGGTAGAAAGTCAGGTATAAATTATGATTATGAATGCATTGAATCTTTTATGGGAACTGATGACTTTCAAAATATTAAAAATGCTTATGGTCTAGAATCTCAAGCTATTTCTTCTTGTTTTAAGGCTTTTGCTTCCTATATTGAAGTGCCTACAAGAAGTGGAATAAGTATCATGAACCTTATAAAGATGTTGCTAAGAGTGTTCCTGCAAGAAATACTGAAGTTTATACTGCTAATCATGTTTTACATGAACCTTATATTGAGAAAATGCCTTTCCCAATTAAGATTAAGGAACATTCTATGATAGCTAGTATGGTTAATGAAAGTACAAATAAAGCTGTTGAACCTGATAAACAAATGGCTGATGAACCTATAATAGCAAATGTGAAAGGCTTTGTCACTAAATATGTAGAAGAGGGACACACTATCCTTTGTAACGATACCTCTAATATTGTTTCACATAGTAGTGTTACAAGAGCTAGTATTCCTGTGTTTTCTGTTAGAATAACTGATCATTGCTACGATGGTCCTTTTGATAGTTATATTGTTAAGTTTATGCATGATACTGGAAGTTACAATGAGAGAGGGAAAAGTGTTCTTGTGCATCTCAATAATATCAAGTTTCCTCATTATGCTGAAAGTTTTTGTGTTGCACTTGTTTTGCCTTCTTATGCAAGTAGCCTCTGGTTTCAACAACTTGTTTGTTTACAAAATTCCCTTGCATAGGAAGTGGGTTAGACTTAAATATGTGTATTTTTGCTTCTTAATGCTCTCTTTCACCTCAATTCATATTCCTATGTGAGCATCTTCAAAATTATCATGCCCATCTTAATGGCTATAAAGAAAGAGCTCTTTGGGAGACAACCCAATTTGTTTTTGCTTTCAGTTTGTTTTTGTTTCTTTGAGTCTTGGAAGTTATTACTTCGGTAATAACCGCTCCTTATCCGTTTTGTTTGGTTTTTGTGTCAAGATCAACCTCTAATGAGAGAGAAGTAATATTTGGGGAAGTTGCTGTCCCGAAACAGATTTTTGTGCTTCACCGTAAACATTCGTGAGAGATCTCTGTACGTTAGATTGAGCTGTAATTTGTTGTGCTTCTGCCCCATGTTGTTATTTAACTTTCGTTAGTTTTGTACTTTTTGATTTGAGCAACAGAAGATTTTCGAAAAAACTGATCTTTACCTGCTGGTCTATTTTGACTGATTTTGCCACTCTGACATTTGCTTCTTTATTCAATTTCCTTTTTGAATTATTTTTGGGTTTTCGGAAGGAGTTGCTACAGTAGCTTATGTTTTGATGGTTTTCAGTTGAATTTGGACTCAAAAGGTTCTATCACTTCACTTATACTAATGTTGCTAATGAGAGCTGTGTGAAGTTTTGTGTGAAAGAAATTTCCAGGAAGTGGAGATAATGGAGTAATAAGGAAGAGAAAGGTTTTATGACTCCAATAATGAGAGTATGAAGATGAAGATACTGATGTTATTCAAGTGATGACTCCGGAAGAATCTACTAGATATCAAATTTAGAGACCTGCAGAGTCCGTTTTCAAATAGGTAACAGTTCTGGTAAGAAAAGTTCCGCGAAAATACTATCCAACTATATTTTTGCAGTTTTTAGTCAATAAGGAAAGCTATGAAGCGAAAAAGGGACGGAAACGGATCCAGGGTGGATCACACCACCCTGTGGCGCGGGCCCACCCCTGGCCGTGCCACCAGGTGGTGAGTCCACCCCGGACTCCGCCTCCGACTCGTTTTCTCCCAGTACCCTCCTTTTGATATGAAACTTCGTAATATATAATCCCCCGGATCCCCCGAGGTTCGTATATCGTGTTTTCGTCGTGTTTTTGTTTCGATCTGTTTTTGCCAGGAACTATCTTTGAAAGCTTAGAAGCACAATGGTGTCCGCCAAGGATAAGGGAAAGGAGCCTACGGAGGAAGATCTCCAAGACCCCGAGCAGGGGATGGTACCTTTAGTTACTTGCCCTGCATCAACGGAAGCCCTACGAGTCAGTAAGGAGTTCTGCAATAAGTACCGAGACTTGAGGAGGAAGGTGGACATGCTTCAATAGGAGAATAATAGGCTTTGCAAGATGCTGGAAGATTACGTCACATCAACTAAGAAAATATTACCACCACCACCGAAGGAGTAATTCGTCATCAGGTTTGGCATCCCCTTGGTTTGTTCCAAGCTTGGGGGAGTGCCGCGGTATCACATCACTATCTTCTATCTTTTTACATTTTTAGTAGTCATATCATGAATAGAGGAGTTATTATGTAGTATGGTTTGCATTATGGAAGTGTCCCCTCTCTTGTTAGATATGTATCCCTTGGTGTGAGTTGCCGTTATGGAATATTAATGAGAAGTTCTATCATTTATTATTTTGCATAGCTTATATTAGTTTTCAATTCGTGGTTATATGGTTGATCTTGTTGTTAGTATTGGTATCACTTTGGGATCATTGAGTTAATTTAGTTGGTTTTGGCAAACCTGGCTCGGTCAGTAGCAACACTATTTTTGAGAGTTGAATGAAAAAGATAAAAGTACTCTAAAGAAAAATAGTTTCATCATCTTTCTTTCTTGATTTGCTCATAAGTCTAGTATTCTCTAGTTAAGATCTTTTGTGCTTCCAAGGAAGATTGCATGTTTGTCTTTATCACTTGTATGTTTGTTTGTTTCCTTCAACTCTTATACTTGCTACCTATCTTTGCTAGCCAAAAACCTGTACTGAGAGGGAATTCTTCTCGTGCATCCACTCCTTAAAACCAAAACCTCTGCCATTTGTGTCCACCATACCTACCTAGTAGCATTATTGCTATTCCAAGTAAATTCTTGTTTTGTCTACCTTCCAAATTAAACTTGTTATGTGAAAATTAGTGATTAAAGCTCTCACGAACTTGATGGCACACTTTACTTTCTTGCACTTAATAAACTTGAACCATTGTGCTCACCTATGTTGCGTATATGCGTGCGCTTTGTAAGTTGTGAATTAGCAGAACCATGCTGTGATGGGGAACGCTTTCAACATTGCACTGGTACTTTGTACCAAGTTGATATCAAGGTCTTTTGTCTATGGATGTCGTCGGTGTGAAATGAAAGGGGAGCTTGTAAGTCCATGGATTTATGCATATGTGTTAGAGAAACGCCTGGGCCGCTGGTCTAATCCATGCTGACATGGTGGAAACCTGCAGCGTAACGATAACGAGTATCTATGAAGCATTCTTCTTATAAAAAAACAGGTAGAGATTGAGAAAAAGAGAAAAGAAAAAAGAGATATTATGAAAAGAGTAAAGAGAGAAAAAAGCACCATATTCCCATGGTAAATAAGAAGATTACTGAGATGCTTGTTGTCTGCTTGCCTTGTCATTTTGATATGGGGATTCTTCCGTATCATCGGGCAAGGGGTACCCCGTTGGCGGTTCTCTATGATACACATATGCTTACGATGACAAAAACTTACCGATGACTAAACTTAGAGTAGCATGAGGAGCAACCCTCGTATTCAAGGGACATGAGATTCTCAATTTACAACTTGTCAATGCATATCCTCATATTTGATAACTTTAACCTTAATCACCTAAAGATGCCTATGATAGGGGCAATGAGAGCTAAAAGCTAGTAAGTATCATAATTTTTGGGAGCTCTTTATGAGACTTGCAATCCCTGCTTCCCTCTGTGAAGGGCCTTTCTTTTACTTTGTAGTTGAGTCAGTAAAACCTACTCCCTTCCATCTCAGCAAGTATTTTGAGTTGTTGTGTTTCATTCATTCATATGATGATTTATTCAATCATGTTTCTTATGTTCCATGTTTTGCACATTGCTCTTATCTTGATGTTTACTACTTTGAAAGCTATCATTGAAAACCAGTTATTTGTGAACTCAGCAAATTATCAACTATTCTTCGACCAAGAGCTAAGTTTGCCATTACCAATTATGATTTACTTTATGTATCTTTATTGTGTTTCCTTTACTTATTACAAGTTGAGTTATATAATAATGAGTTGTCTTCTATTATGATCTATGTATTTGATGAATGTGATGCTTCTTGTCCGTATTCTTTTATTGACTCTTCACTCCATAAACCTGAGGCCATGTTTATTGAGCTCAGTTTCGCTTGGGGACAAGCGAAGTCTAAGCTTAGGGGAGTTGATACATCCATTTTGCATCACTATTCTATGTCATAATTCACTATTATTCATTGATATATTTCATATTGAGAGGTGATACTTATGTTATTTCATCTGTTTTTGCATGGTTGATGACTTTTGGAGCATGGACCACTGCAGTCAGGATTCTGATGGAAAAGGTCCTATTTGGAGGCAAAATTCGCGAAGATCAGAAAATCCGGGAAAATATACGGAAAATCCTATTTTTCAAGAAGACGAAGGAAGCCAGAAGGGGAGCTGGAGATGGGCCACAGGGGGCCCACACCACCCCCTCGCGCGGGCCACCTTAGGTCACACCACGAGGTGGTGTGGCCGCCCTGGTCCACCCCTAGCACTCCCCTTTGGCGTATATTATCCTCCCGAAACCCTAAGACTCGGGGAGCGACCATAGAAAGTTTTCGCCGCCTCTGCGGGGCGGAAAACACCGAGAGAGAAAGATCTCTTCGGCAGACAGATTTCTGTCGGGGGAATTCCTTCCCGGAGAGGGGAGATCGTCGCCATCAACACCACCATCAAGCTGGACTTCATCGGGATCATCACATCACCACCACCACCACCATCATCATCAGCACCATCATCACCATATCCATATTGTTGTAACAATTCTGTTGAATCTTGCATAGTTCATAGGGGAAACTTTCCCGGTGTTGGTTACTCTTTGTAGTTGATGCTATTGAGTGAACCGTTGAATTATTGTTTATGTTCAGATTGTTATACATCATTATTCCATCTCTGATCATGATCCATATGATGTCTTGTGAGTAGTTCGTTTTGTTCTTGAGGACATGGGAGAAGTCATGTTGTTAGTAGTGGAGTTGTGTTGAGAAAGATTCAATAGTTTGTTATTTAAGTTGTGGTGTACTTCTTCTAGTGGTGTCATGTGAACGTCGACTACATGACACTTCACCTATATGGGCCTAGGGGAATGCATTGTGTATTTGGCTACTAATCGTAGGGGTTGCCGGAGTGACAGAAACGTGAACCCCCGTTAGGAAACCATTGCACAAGGGACGTAAGGGTCTTAGAGTTTAAAGTTGTGGTTAGGTTTCTACCTTAATTACTTTCTTGTACTTACGGATGTTTGCAAGGGGTATAATCACAAGTATGTATTAGTCCTAGGAAGGTCGGTACATTAGCACAGGTTCACCCACACAACACTTAGCAAGCTAAAGAAGATTAATCAACTATATGAAGTGAAAGCACTTGACAGTCTTCCCATATGTCCTCGAGAATGTTTGGTCATCTTAAGTAATACAACCGGCTTGTCCTTTGCTACTTAAAGGATTGGGCCACTTGCTGCATTTATTCCTAATATCTTTTATTTACTCGTACTTTGTTTACTTGCTCCATCAAAAACCCCTAAAAATCCGTTTGCTAAGTATTTGCAGAGAATTCCTGATCCATACCACTAGCCAGCACCTTCTGCTCCTTGTTGGGTTCGACACTCTTACATATCGAAAATACTGCGATACACCCCCTATACTTGTGGGTCATCAGCATGGAGCTTCCACTATTTTGTCCACCGTTTTCTCGTCCACCGCCTTCTCCTCCAATGTCTGCACCTTCATCTTTACCTCTTCAACAACGACTTTATCCTTAGATGCCGACTGGTTCTTCCTCTCCCTTCTTTTCTTGGCGTCCTCTTTGTAGTACTCCTTGAACTTCATGCTCGTACCGAAGCCAGACACACAACCAACTGAGGATGGTGGCAACCCCTTGTCCCTCTTATTGTAAGCATTCGTCGCCCTGTTGAAAACCGTGTCCCACAGCTCCGTCGAATCCTGGGACGACTCTGTGGCAGGAGCATTCAGTTCCTCCTCCTGCAGAGACAAGGAAAGGTGAACCCATTTAGATTCTTGGCTTCATTATTTTAATTAGAATGCAATAGACTTGATATTGGCGATAAATTCCTTACCAGCTTCTTCTTGAACTCATTTACCTCCGGATCGTCGGTGATGAACTCCCATGTTTCCTTGTCCAGGTAGTAGCGGGCCTAAACAAATTGCCTAAGCTGCACGTCCGTGATTTTAGCCAAGGGTTATCTTTACCAAGGCGTTCAAGCTTGGTGTCCTCCTTGTCCCAAATGGCATGTTTCCCCCTGTAACCGCTGATTCCAAGGCGGTGGTTACCTATGTTCTGTTCCCGCATAGTCTTGCCCAGTTAGTCCAATATATAGCGTCAGCGGTAGCTATATCTGCCTTGAATATCTTAAACTCCTCTTCGTCGAGCATCGGATTTTTCTAACTAATAACCTCCCAGCTTTCACCTTTGTCAATGCTATTCTTGTAACTACCTCGGTGAATTACGCTCTTAGTTACATGCCTGGATGAATGAAAGTGGTTAAAATAGTACGGTGGGGCCCAGGGCCACTCACCGTAGACCTTTCGGCCGTCCTAACCACTTTCAGACATCGGAACAAGAACGAGCAGCGTAATCGGCAGGCGAAGGGATCAACTACATACACAAATGGGTATCTATGCAAGCCACATACAACAGTCCTCAGAGCCATTCCATCTAAAATAAATAGAAATATTGCAACGCCATACGGCAAGATTCAAATGTCCTAGATAGAGATAATAATTTAGGATAGCTCCTCATACATCACACATCAGAGTATCAGGCGGAAGCGGAAAACAAGATCCGAGTACGGATAAGAAGCAAATCGGCATAAGATGCCCCATAAATAAACACATCCCACCCACAGATCTCACGGATCCCCGTTCCCGGAATCTCTACACCGAATGATCGTTGCCAACATCATCTGTCTCCTCCACCCAGTATCCATCTTGCGAGTACACTTGTTCATCTGAATCAAACAATTTATCGTGTGAGACCCTAGGGGTACTCAGCAAGTCTTTATGCCACTAAAGGGGACACAACCTAGGGTGACGCAATTGCAGCAAAAGATAATACCTAACAATTCTATAGATACTCGCTAACCTTCCGCCTAACCAATGATAGACGGAAGTCCGTGAATTAAGAACAACAGTTATAACAGTATAATTAACAGATCCATCCTCCTCCTCGCTTACCAACGAGGAAGCGGACGAACAACCCCCATCGTCCGTTGGCAGTTTTATTAACCATTCCATGAGTATTGCACTATTTAATAGTCAAGTACTTAGTCAAATTAAAAGTGGTACTTTAGTTATACTTGTCTATGATCGAGAAACTGTGCTCCAAGTCGTCCATAACCACGGACACGGCTTTCAGAAAGATTTACCCTGCAGGGGTGCACGAATAGCAACACACACTCGATCAACCTCGGAAAAACCAAATCAAAACCCAACGAGGCATTCACGACAAAGCAATCACAGGATTCAGAAATATTTCAGGGGCCACCCCAATAAGCTACCCGCGACGAAGTTGGCCGGCTCCGAGACGGACCCAGGGTTTGCGACGACGGCTGTAAACGACTGGGAACCCGAAAATATGACTAGGCTTGTCGATACCGCGAAAACATGGCGCGATCTAAAACAGTACAGGTGCTCCTCGCACAATCTTAAATAAAGAAGTAACATGGCATAAGTACAGGATAATAATAAAGCCCCAAACTAATTGTGGCCCCAAGAAATAAGAAGGAATCAAGCTCTGGCTCAGGGGGTCCATAAGGCCTCCCGAATGTGGGTAGTGCGAATAGTCAAGGAACAGGAATCAAGTACTCGGGGTCCTACGGGACACAAGTGAGCATGAAAAACCAAATAGCAGATATTGCCCACCGGTGCCTCTTTCATTAGTTATCCCATTACTACTCAGGTTAAGTTGTTTAGGTACCTCGTTATTCATCAGACACTCATATACCCTACACATGCTTTGCTACGACTCGCATGGCTCAAACAACTCCTGTAGTAATGGCTCATGGGATGGAGGAACAAGCTTTGGTGGGGTTTAAAAGTAAAGGCTATGCAGCACTTGGGATTCAATTTAATGCAGTCGCGACTCAATGATGCAAGAATAAGATAGAGGCAATAGGTACTGTATGTATGCAAGCATGTGGTAGTGCTTGCCTGGCAGCTCAGTTGAAGCGAGAGATGGATCTGGGTAGTACTCCTGTGATTCCTGGTAATTCTCCTGCTGGGCGTCTATTCGAAGAAGAACCAAACAAACAAGGGCCAACATAAATAAAGGGCACAAGCATATGAATTAAAATGCGACAAGCAAACAAGCATGCCATGATGAATGATGCACAATTTTACATGGCATTAAAGTAGCATGGCAAAGGTGAGGTGCGGATACAAGAATTAAAGCATTTTATTATTTATTTAACCAAGTTTTATTGTCATAAACAGTTCAGATTTTTAATAATAACATGATGCATGCTTCACATCAGAATAAGGACTGCATAGATAGAATGGGCTCATCGCGCTGATCGATTTAGACATATTATTTGCCAAATTTGGAGTTGTAGAATTAAAGTTATTAATTTATTAAGAAAAGGGCATTTTATTGGAATTTTAATCATCTCGAAATTTTAAAGTGTTCAAACAATATTTTGAAGGGCATATTTGAATTGCTCACATTTTTTTGATTCAAAAACATATATTATATGTGTTGTTTGGATTTGTATTTTAAAAGTTATTTAAAATCTGGTTTGAATGTTGAATTTAAACATTTACTGAAAAAGTTTAATTAAAACAGAAAAACAGAAAAAAATTTACACTTCAGGCAAACCTAGCCCAGACGCTGACGGGTGGGCCACTGCGGACTGGGGCCACGCGCGCGAGAAAAATCTTTTGCTACCGCGGCTTAGCCAGCCCAGGTGCTGACATGCGGGCCCGACGGTGAAGCAGGTCCCACGTGACAGCGAGGGGGCATGGGTGAACCACGTCGCGCAGCGGGGAAGGAGTGCGGGTTGAGGGCCTGGGATGCTGGGGGGGTTTTCTGCAAGTTGCCAGGCGGCTGACAGGTGGGGACACTGGGGCTGCTAGGGACCTGGGCGTGATCGACAAAAGCGCGGGGGTTCTTTTTGCAAAACAGCCGTGCGAGCTCTGACTGAACATGGCGCTGTTCTCTGAATCTCGACGACGACTGACGACGGCGAGATTTTCCGGCGAGGGTGGCGTCGCATCCACGGCGAGACAGCTCTGGCCGCCAAAACGGAAATTGCAGAGGGAGGCTTCGGCTACCGATCTCGTTTAGGAAGGGTCGGCGGCGGCGGGCTGTGCCGGACAGGGCACGTCGGGGAACAGAGGGGGGAGCGCCAGGCTGGGTCTGCGCGTCGGCGGGACGGCGGGGCACCTCATCAGTGGGGGCCAATTACGGGCGGCACCAGGCACGCGGAGTGGGGGGAAAACGGGAGGGAACGAGGGGGCTCACCTTGATCGATTCCCACCGGAATCGAGGCAGGAGGTGGTCGGAGCGGAGGGGGACGGCGGGGCTGCTGCGGTGGTGCACGGCTCGCTGGCGAGGGGCAGCGTCGAGTGGTCCTGGGTCGACTGAGCAGGCTGGAGCGACTCCTCGTTCTGCGGCGGGGCCCCCCGACGAGTTCTCGGACACTAGCTTGGACGGCACCGGCTGCGCGGGGCACTGTCTGGCGGCGGCGTGGTACGGTGGAGAAGGGGAAGGGAGAACGGGGACGGCAGCTAGGGTTCGCAGCACAGCGCGAGAGGATAAGGGCGGGGCGGATCACCTGCTCGGCGTGCCTGCTGACGCGGATGACGGCGGGGGGACGGCCACCTGCTCCTCTCCGTCAGAGCAGAGGAGAGAGGAGGGCGAGACGACGTCAGACGGAGGGAGAAGAGGAACAGGGCGAGGCGACGGCGCTGAAGCGGTACGGTCTGGGGAGGCCGGCTGGGGGAAGTGGGCCGGGAGATGGGCCGCGAACAGGTGAGGGCTGCTACACTGGGCTGCAGGTAAGGTTTTTCTCTTTTTATTTCTTTTTGTTTTATTATCTGTTTTGACTTTTATTTTGATTTGTTGCAGATTTAAACAAGCCCAAGAAATATTCTTTTTGGAAGTTTTTGCATATTTTGAATAATGGAACAGGGCTAGCTAGGGAGTGAGGAGAGGGCTTGGATTTAGGCTAAGATGAGGTGAAAAAGTAAACAAGAAAAAGAGAAGGAAATAGCTTATGGGAAAAAAAAGGCCTCACTTGCATAATGAATGGAAAAGAATAGAATGGTGTAGATGAGGATATGGAGATGGTGGAGAGATATGTAGATGATCCCACAAAGAATGGACCACTAAAACAAAGGAAAACCAATGGGACAAGGGTGGTGATGATGGTTGCATGGCCCATGCAAAAATAATAAATGCCATGATTGATTTTGTGAAAGCAAAAATAATGATATGGCATTATTCTAATGCATTCCCAAGAAGTGGAGAAAAAGGCCAAGCAAAGAAATGTTAGACTTGGATCCACCCCAACCCACATGAGCTAGAATAATTATCCAAAGGAAAAGAAATACAAGCTCATGGTTATTGGGATGGTGGAGTTATAAGGTGGTGAAAAGAAAAGATAATGGAGGTGAATAAAAGATATGCCCCAACTCAACTTGGGCATTTAAACAATATATCAATAACCAAATACAATATCAAGAGGCAAATACAATTAATAATGCATATGAGAGAAGAACCAAATGAAAAGGGGTTTTATATGATGCTCAAATGCAAGGTGGCATGATGACATGAGCATGATATAATTATGATGCAACAATTATATATAGGAAGTAGCCAATATCTTACTAGACCAAGTAGCATTACAATTGTTAGACAATTGGGATGCTACAATTCTTCACCTGGGTTTTCCAGCTGCTCAAGGCGTTGCTCATCTTCGTGAGGGCTAGTTTGTTCACCGGGTTCTTTCTCTCGAGGTTTCTAAACCGCTCTAGGAATCTGTATCGCTTGTGAAGCTTCTTAAGGAGGTTTTCGACCAAAGCTGCATTGTCAGCATGTCTGATGTACTTCGTGGTGATGTACATGCTTTCCCGGATGATGCACCCGAGTTGCAGGTCGTACGCTTTAGCAATCGCCTTTTGCATAATGGGTTGGCCACTTTCTGTGACCTCAGTGAACTCATCACAGACGGTGGCGACCATTGGCACCTTCCGATCCTTCTTTTCCTTCTTCTTCTTCTTCTTCTTCTTCTTCTTCTTCTTCTTCTGATAAGCGTCCGGGTTGCCGCAACCGCCATCCGTGCGCTCACCGCTATTGGTGCGGGAGCCGCCATCGGTGGTGTCATCCTCTTCGCCGCCGCCTTCACTAGTTCCATCGTAGTCGTCTTTGTCCCCCTCGTAATCAGGATCTCCTCCCTCATTGGCCCCAGTAGCTCTGGCAACGGTCGCCTCCTCCTCCGGTGGTGGTGTCATCCTTATCGCCTCCTCGTCCTGTTGGGACCCCGCCAGAATGACTCGTTGGCCTGTCTAGCTTGTTCTTCGACGCTGATCATGTGCTTAGAAGGGCTGGCATCATTGTTGCCTGACATGTTTGCACTACTCTATTAAAAAGAGGAAAAAAGTTAGCACAAATCTCGGCCAAAAAATTCGGCATGACCTTTGCTAATTTTTTGACCTAGGAGTGCCCATTTCTCAACCGAAACGGAAGTGAATCGACACTTCGGGAGAAATGGGCAACTCAAATGAAATCCCGTTAAGACAAAACACCCCATCCCCATATTGACAGCCCCATCCCCATATAGCATCACCATATAACAACACCATATAGCAGAACCATATAACAACACCATATAACAGCACCATATAACAACACCATGTAACAGCAGCACCATATGACAACACTATAATTAGTGTTAAAAACTTAAGATGATTCCAGATGTATCAAATTCAGATTATCTGCAAGAAAGAGGTTAAGGATACCAGAACAATGATACCATATAACAGAACAAAGAAGAACAAGCTACAAAGGTCCCCAGATTGTGCTATGGTAAGTAGTTCTACAAGCCAAATGTGTAACGCTATATTTGATCTCCCATGGCAAGTGTAAATGTGAATGGTTATCAGTATGAATGTTTAGCAGGTCTTTGAAATGTGTAACCAGATGTCATGTTTTGTTTGGATGTTTGGAGCCAACCAGCACCAATTAGAAAGGACAGTGATTCCACCGATACTGCTATCAGCAAACTAATACAGAGCACTAGTATGGTATTCACCTAGTCATGTCACTTTAGTTCACCTTCAGCTGACAAGATTGTACTACACAGTAAGTAAAGAGTATGACTAGATAAAAAATGCTACCTTAGGCAAATTACAAGCACAAGCAAGATGAACAACTAAGACTACCATCAGTAAACACACGGTATGGTATTCTCTACAATAGATTTAGGGGAAAAACTATTATTGTGCATTTTTGCTACAAGGGCATGTTGCCGGATGTGATAACTGAATACATTCAAGTGTGCTAGATCAATATTTATCATGAAACAAACATGTGCCTTGTCTTCCCTTCAAACTATCTGAGCAGAGGAGCGGCGATAGAGGTACAACCTTTCAAGGAGCTTAAAACACAGCTCATTGTCACCAAGTTCTAATCCACAAGTGTGCAGTTGATGTGCTTGCGATGTGTATAAATCTTAGTCAATTCTTGGTCTAAATGTACCAACGAAATGATCCTGGTTAACTAATAAATGTTGTAGGCAGTAAAGTTCTACTCATAGCATACGTGCTCTGTTAAGACTTCTTTTTCATCAAAGCGCAGGTAAAACTATAGTTCAAATCATATTCTAAAAACATATGGTCAGAAAGTTAATCCTCTGCAAAGAAAGATCAAACTCTGTAATTATACCTCAAAGGAGCATGTTTCCTAATGTGAATACTATTGAATAGATCAAAAATGCACTGCAACAAGATTCACTATGATGTTTGCACATTCGTTTTCTATTGTTCTTAGTGGATGAGCAGAGATAGTGGTAGAACTTTTCAAGAAGGAGATTGCGTTCTTGACCTTGAGCAGAGATAGTTTTCTGAATGTGACTGAGATATGAGAGGAAGCAAGGCTAGTTTTTTGAATGTCATTATTCAAAAAAAAAGTTTTCTGAATGTCACTGAGATATGAGAGGAAGCAAGGCTGCCCGGTCATTTATATGTGTGTGCTTCTCCTTGTGTAGTGACAGCAGGCAACAGAGGACTACCTATGTGAAACCTTTTTCTCCTCCCTCTCACAACAGCGGTTGCGTTGATGTGACCAGGACTACGGGGAAATGAATGAATGGTGTGAGGAAAGGGAGAGGACAAGAGCTGCGAAGGATATCAATGTCTTGTGAAAGCAAAGATGGTTCTCAACACTAAAGCTAAGACTTGAGTTTACAACTAAGACTTGAATTTACAACTGACTTCGTCAACACTAAAGCTCAATTTAGAGTTCGCGCTGCTGCTACGGTGGTCGACGACGATGAGGTGTTGCGGTGGTCCGGCGTGGCGGTAGCGGGGCTTCGGCGAGGTGCCCCCTTCTCCTCCTCCTCCTGTTGCGGACAGGCTCTGGTGACTCCTCCTCCACGGGATTTGGCGGCTCCTCCTCCACGCTGTAGGGCTCTCCTCCACGTACGGGTTCGTTGGGCGGCGCTAGGGCTCTGACACGGCGGTGGCTGCAGGGCTCCAGCGATGGGGGCGGGCTCCGGTGGGGGCGGGCGAGAGCTAGGGTTTGTCGAGCGCGATTGGGGAAAAGAAGTGGAAGGGGAAAAGGGGAAGGGGCGAGCCGTTTTGGCTAAGTGCTAAGGTTCTGTGGCGCAATCCTCCGAAATGCGCCACAGAAGTTTTGTGGCGCATTCCTCTGAAATGCGCCAGAACTTCTGTGGCGCATTTCGGAGAAATGCGCCACAGAACCTTGGCACTTAGCCACATAAACGGCGCGAGGCTGTACTTGGACAGCCAACACACACTAGCCTAGTGGTTATGATGCATATTCAGAGACCTGTGGCAGCCAGGTTCGAATCCTAGTTGGGTCAATTTTTTTCTTTATTTAAAAATTATATGTTACAAATATATTTAAAACTAAGCACATACACATGCATATTTATTCAAATAAATATTTTTTCTTTATTTAAAAATTATATGTTACAAATATATTCAAAATCAAGCACATACACATGCATATTTATTCAAAAACACATGTGAATTTCTGTACCCACTCGAATATCACGATATATGTTTAGTCTCTAATCTGAATTAGTACATATGAATTAATACACAAAAAAGGTCACACGTTATCATGTGATGTGTCGAGCTAGCGTCTCTTCACAATCTTCTTGCCCTTTTTCGTCGTGGTTGAATACTTTAGCCCGTGCACTTTGAGATTTCTTCTTGTGAATGGACAACCTTTAGTCGGTAGTATGGTCTTCCTTCTTACTTTAGTAGTAGTAGGCATGTCGAAGTACTTGTCGAATTCCTTTTCGATCTTTGGGTCGATGTTTTTGTCGAAGTTTTGCTCGTTGGCGGCTCCTCCCATTCCGATGATTCTCCTCTTGCCCCTCCTAACTACAACATGGTTGGGCTTTGACGGGTCGGTAATAAAAAAAACATTGATCAACTTGGCTAGCGAGTACCGAAGGCTCATTTTTTGCAGAGGCGTTCTTCGTCGATTTGGCATCTGGTATAACCATTGTGGTGAAATACCGGCCTTCTTTTCCACGTTCTTGGCCCATCTAACATGGAACATCGGTACAATCTCTCCACAATAGTCGAGCTCCCATATCTCCTCGATCCTTCCATAGAATCTTTCCATGACAGTAGTCTCGTCATCAGCAAAGGATAACATAGTTACTCCTGAGTTTTGATATTCGCTATTCCTATCCTTTTCCTCGGTGTAGAATCTATAACCGTTTATGTCGTATGACTGATAGGTCCTTAGGTTGTGCCCTGGGCCCTACGACTAGGAGAATATGAGTTTTTGATCTTCCGTAGAAGGCGTCTGTGGGGGACTGTCCAGTTGCCTTTTCTTAAACCAACCCATGAAGCTGGAGTTGTCCTCTCTCGTTACGTCTCCCTTCTTCCTCGGCCGGCCCTAGTCGACGTACTCCTGCTCGATTAAGCTTATGTGCTCTTCCACCCAAGGCTCGACCGCTTCAATGTGTTGTAGCGCAACTCGGTGTGCCCTGACAAAATCGGTGCATTGACCATCAATGCCGACATGAAGTGAGCGACAGCCCTCGCGGTGACCATATCCACCGAGCCTGCCGAGGTGCTTCTTGGTGGGTATTCCAACATCCTCATTCTCTGTGGTTAGATAATTCTGGCAGAAGGAGATGCACTCGTAGATCTGAAAGCCCTTGGCTATTCTTCCATCTGCATGGGACCTGTTGAGAACGAATCCTTTGATGACACCGTTTAGCCTTTCAAACGGCATCACGTTGTGTAGGAATGTTGGCCCGAGCTAGATGATGTCGTCCACAACATGTACAAGCAGATGCACCATGATGTCGAAGAATGCGGGCGGGAAGTAAATCTCAAGCTCGCATAGTATCATCACAATCTCTTCCTGTAGCCTGTCGAGCTGCTTCACACTGATTGACTTCCTAGATATGACGTAGAAAAAGTTATAGAGGCCAAACAACGTCTCACGGACATCCTCGTCCATTATCCCGTGGATCGCAACGGGGAGTATCTGCGTCATCAGCACGTGATAGTCGTGAGACTTCATACTGCTGAACCTCTTCTTCGCCACATCCAGATATCTGCTTATCTTCCCCGAGTAACCGTGAGGAACTTTCACTCCTAGGAGGCACCTGAAAATCTGCTCGAGCTCCTCTAGACTCATAGTGAAGCAGGCAGCGCGAAGCACCACCTCATTCTTCTTAACTCTTTTGCAGCGACCTTGAGTCCCTTCTGTCTGATCATCATCATCATCACTATTAGGGTACTGAAGATCTTTCTTGATGCCAAGCAATTTAAGGTCCTTTCTTGCTTTCGGCCCATCCTTGGTCCTCTCCGGCATGTTCAGTAGAGTGCCAAGGAGACTCTCGGTAACGTTCTTTGTGATTTGCATTACATCGAGGCTATGGGGAGTGTGAAGGACCTTCCAATACGGTAGGTCCCAAAAAACAGACCTTGCTTTCCATACACCCAGCAGCGGCTTTGTCCTCGGTTGTTTTTTTCCCGGCGTAGGGCAATCTAGCCAATTATTCAAAAGCTCCTCGATTTCTTCGCCGCTCCTCGGACGGGGGGCTCTTTCGAGCTCGTCCTTACCATTGAACAGGTCACCATGTTTTCTCCATGGGTGATCCATGCAGAGCCAGCTTCGAGTACCTTGGAACACGGTTTTCGAAGACCCGGGATCCCTTGGTAGTTGGAGATGCGGTGTCTCATCCATGCACTTGACGTATGCATTGTGTCTGTGGTTCACCTGGGCTGATACATATGTGTAACCAGGATAGTCCTGCACCATCGTGAGCAACGCGGCTCTCAGATGGAAATATTCTTTAGTGTAGGCATCCCACGTACGGGCCGGCGTCTCCCACAAGCTGGCTAACTCCTCTCTGAACAGCCCAAGATACAGATGCATATCGATACCTGGTTGTTTCGGCCCCTGAATAAGAATGCTCATGTGTACGTACCTTTGCTTCGTGCATAGCCACGGGGGGAGGTTGTATGGCCATACAAACACTGTCCAGGTGTTATGCGTGCTACTTTGGTTTCCAAAAGGATGGAGTCCATCGGTACTCATACCTAGCCTGACGTTCCTTGCATCGCCCCCGAACTCTTCAAACTCGATGTCTAATGTGTTCCACTGGCTAGCGTTTGAAGGGTGTGTCAGGATCTTGCCCTTCTCTAGATCATCTTCGGGTTTCTCTCTTTCCGCGTGCCATTGCATGAGCTTTGCTTCCTTAGGATCTACGAAATATCGCTGCAGACGGGGGGTGATAGGAAAGTACCATACCAATTTTTGAGGAACTTTCTTGTTCCCTCTCTTGTACCGTCCTTGGCCGCACACCGGACATGTGGTTCTATCCGCGTACTTGTTCCGACAAAATGTGCAATCATTGATGCATGCGTGGTATTTAATGTGTGGCAGGTCGAGAGGGCACACGATTTTCTTGGCCTCCTCGATACTTGTTGGCAATGTGTTCCCCTTAGGAAGTCGGTCGTGTCAGTATTCCATGTTCGCGTTGAAGCTCACATCGGTCCATTTGTGTTCGGCCTTCATCTCTAGAGCCTTGAGCGTTACACTCAAACGTGTATCCTCGAGGCGGCACCTAGGATACAATGGAGTCATCCCGTCTACCTCCATTTGGGCCAGCTTGGCTTTCTCTCTGGCTGCAACTTTGTCGTTGCTCGTCTCCTTGAGGAGTAGTTCTTGAACATGAGGGTCCTGCAAGACCGAAGTTAGCAGCGTGTGTGTGTTCGCGTCTTCTCCTTCTTCATTATGATCATGCCTTTCGCCATCTCCTTCTCCATGCTGACCATGCCCGCCGGCATCTCCTTCGTCATGATGATCATGTCTGCCGGCATCTCCTTCATCATGATGATCATGCCCGGTAGAATCTTCGTCTTCTCGCCCGCCCATGTCTTCGTGACCACCATGTCCTGCCGGCACCTCATTGAGGTCGCGCATGAAACTGCGCCTGAGCAGGTGACCCTCAAATTGTCCAAAATCAGGGTCGATCCAGCGATGGAGTTTGCATGTTTGACATGGACATCTTATCATGGTCTTGTTGTTCAGAATCATGTCCTCCTTCGCGTCTTTCTTGTACCTAGCAATTCGACATTCGCTCATTGTGAGGACCATGGTTGCCTGAGCGGTCAAAACAGAGAGTATAGGTGAGAACCAGACCATATGCACACACACATCCATGAATGCTAGCCGGAAAAAATCGGCATGACCTTTCCTAAAATTAGAACATATGGGTAGTGCAAAAATTTGCCGAAATGGAAATGAATCAACATTTCGGCAAACACCCATGCACCACACCGGCCGGGACAACAACAAGCAAGCAACAAAAAACTTCCTCCCAATGCAAACATTCATGCACCACACAAGCATCGTCTCGCCATGCATCGCACACACACCGCCCGTGCGACAAGCTTCACCTACATGTTCATGGCCAAGTACTCACCTAGTAGACACAATAATAGCGAGACGATACCGTGCGATGAGAGAGTGTGGAAAAATAGATCTACAAGTTGGTGGAGAGGAAATTAGTAAACAAATAGAGATGTGAGAGAGAAAAGTAAGGAACTTTTAGATCTACAAGTTGGAGGGAAGCTTCCACTTACCAATCTATGGACTAAAGTAGGTTTAGTTACAAGAAAATGGAGAAACTATGGGAAACATGGGGTGAGAGGGAGGAGGAAGACGAGCTAGGAGGAGGTAGAAAGGAAGAAGAGATGTGAAATGGGTGGTGGTGGATAGATAGGGTGGGAGCTTGCCACCTTTTTCACATGGATCCGGACGCCCTCATCTGTGGCGCATATGGAAGAAATGCGCCACAGATGCTCAAACTGGCCATATGCGCCACAGAACATATGGTGCAGGTTAAAGTGGTGGGACCCAGGGTTAGGTTTCTGTGGCGCATATCCACACATGCGCCACAGATTGTGGGTGAAAAAGTATCCGTGGTGGGGCCCACCTCCAAGTTCTTTGGTGCATACTGAACTATGCGCCACAGAAGAGGCAACTTATTTGGCGCATATTTTGTTATGCGCCACAGAACTTGGATCACCCCACCCCGGCTGGCGGGTCCCACCAAACATCTATGGCGCATGTTGTACGAAATGCGCCACAGAACTTCTTAGTGTCTGTGGCGCATGTTTCCTAATGCGCCACTGACAAGTGTCTTTGGCGCATGGATTTCCATATGCGCCACAGAAGAGGCAACTTATTTGGCGCATATTTCGTTATGCGCCACAGAACTTGGATCGCCCCACCCCGGCTGGCGGGTCCCACCAAACATCTATGGCGCATGTTGTACGAAATGCGCCACAAAACTTCTTAGTGTCTGTGGCGCATGTTTCCTAATGCGCCACTGACAAGTGTCTTTGGCGCATGGATTTCCATATGTGCCACAGAGTAACTTGTCTACCTATAAGATGTTTCCTAGTAGTGACATGCGTTAACGCTTGGTAAAATCCTGGATCTGTACGTGGAAACTCCCGCCGCGGGACAACCGGGGCCTAGAATGTGGCAAAATGGGCCCAACCTTTGCTCTCCATGTAAATATATCCTAAACAAACCAAAACAAGTAGAAAGGTCCACCAGGCTACCCTCGTACGGAGATTGCTATAGGGGTAGACGATTTGGGGCCCCCGATCTAGGGTTTCACCGGAGGAAGACCACCGGAGCGTCGGAATCACATGAAAACTTGCATGTGCCCCTATCACATGTGTGTGAGAGTGGTGCAAGGTTGGTAGGTGCCATGTGTAGGCCCCAGGTGTGACCCCCTTCCTGGACATGCGTTAACGCTTGGTAAATCCTGGATCTGTACGTGGAAACTCTCGTCGCGGGACAACCGGGGCCTAGAATATGGAAAAGTGGGCCCAACCTTTTCTCTCCATGTACATATGTCCTAAACAAACCAAAAAAAGTAGAAATGTCCACCGAGCTACCCTCGTACGGAGATTGCTATAGGGGTAGATGATCTGGGGGGCCCAGTCTAGGGTTTCGCCGGAGGAAGACCACCGGAGCATCGGAATCACATGAAAACTTGCATGTGACCCTAGAACATGTGTGTGAGAGTGGTGGAAGGTTGGTAGGTGCCATGTGTAGGCCCCAGGTGTGACCCCCCTCTCCGGACATGTGTTGACGCTTGGTAAAATCCTGGATCTGTTCGTGGAAACTCCCGTCGCGGAACAACCGGGGCCTAGAATGTGGCAGAGTGGGCCCAACCTTTTCTCTCAAAGTACATATGTACTAAATAAACCAAAACAAGTAGAAAGGTCCACCGAGCTACCCTCGTACGGAGATTGCTGTAGGGGTAGACAATCTAGGGCTCCCGGTCTAGGGTTTCGCCGGAGGAAGACCACCGAAGCGTCGGAATCACATGAAAACTTGCATGTGACCCTATCACATGTGTGTGAGAGTGGTGCAAGGTTGGTAGGTGCATGCGTAGGCCCCAGGTGTGACCCTCCTAACCGTACATGCGATAACGCTTGGTAAAATCCTAGATCTGTACGTGGAAACTCCCGCCGCGGGACAACCGGGGCCTAGAATGTGGAAAAGTGGGCCCAACCTTTGCTATCCATGTACATATGTCCTAAAAACCAAAACAAGTATTTTGGTCCACTGGTCTACCCTCGTACGGAGATTGCTATAGGGGTAGACGATCCGGGGCCCCCGGTCTAGGGTTTCGCCGGAGGAAGACCACCGGAGCATCGGAATCACATGAAAACTTGCATGTGACCCTAGAACATGTGTGTGTGAGTGGTGCAAGGTTACTAGGTGCCATGCGTAGGCCCCAGGTGTGACCCCCCTTCCCGGACATGCGTTAACGCTTGGGAAAATCCTAGATCTATAAGTGGAAACTCCCGCCGCGGGACAACTGGGGCCTAGTATGTGGCAAAGTGGCCCAACCTTTGTTATCCATGTACATATATTCTAAACAAACCAAAACAAGTTGAAAGGTCCACCGGGCTACCTTCGTATGGAGATTACTATAGGGATAGACGATCCGGGGCCCCCAGTCTAGGATTTCGCCGGAGGAAGACCACCGGAGCGTCGGGATCACATGAAAACTTGCATGTGACCCTAAAACATGTGTGTGAGAGTGGTGCAAAGTTGGTAGGTGCAATGCATAGGCCCCAGGTGTGACCCCCCTCCCCGGACATGCGTTAACGCTTAGTAAAATCCTGGATCTGTACGTGGAAACTCTAGCCGCGGGACAACCGGGGTCTACAATATGGAAAAGTGCGCCCAACATTTGCTCTTCATGTACATATGTCCTAAAGAAACCAAAACAAGTAGAAAGGTCCACCGGGCTACCCTCGTACGGAGATTTCTATAGGGGTAGACGATCAGGGGGCCCTGGTCTAGGGTTTCGCCGGAGGAAGACCACCGGAGCGTTGGAATCACATGAAAACTTGCATGTGCCCCTATCACATGTGTGTGAGAGTGTTTCAAGGTTGGTAGGTGCCATGTGTAGGCCCCAGGTGTGACCCCCCTTCTCGGAAATGCGTTAACGCTTGGTAAAATCCTGGATCTATACGTGGAAACTCCCGCCGCGGGATAACCGGGGCCTAGAATGTGGCAAAGTGGGCGCAAACTTTGCTCTACATGTACATATGTCCTAAACTAACCAAAACAAGTATAAAGGTCCACTGGGCTACCCTCATACGGAGGTTGCTGTAGGTGTAGACGATCAGGGGCCCCTGGTCTAGGGTTTCGCGGGAGGAAGACCACCGGAGCGTCGGAATCACATGAAAACTTGCATGTGCCCCTAGCGTGCATGGACAAGGGTGGTGGATTGCTCCTAGATGGAAAACCTAGCTCCCGGGTGTGACCGTCTACGGTGCATGTGATAGCACTTAGAGAGGTGTGCTGGACCTACAGGAGGAAACTCCCACTATGGTTCAAACGGAGGAAAACCGGTGGAACCTTGGGCCTAGTCTTGGTTTTTCATGTAGGTATGACCTTAGTAAACCTAAACCGCCAGAAAAATCCAGTGGCAAACCCTCGTACGGAGAATGCTACGGGGTTGACCCGAGGGGCCCTCGGATTAGGGTTTCGTCGGAAAAGGACTGCCTGAGCGCCGGGATGCCATGAGAACACGCGTGTGGCCCTAGCATGCATGCACAAGGGTGTTGGATTGCTCCTAGATGGAACGTCATTTCATGTGGCCCTAGCATATTGTAGTATAATATAAAAATGTGTGGATATAAAAACGTATGCTATACCAAAGAAATAAATAAGAGGAGTAAAAATTGTAATTAAATGTTTTTGAAGCACAGAAATTAAGTAATATACTAAAAATATAATATAGGGATTATTAAAATGGAAAAAAAGAAAAAATTACTAGGCCAACGGCTTTTCCGTCGGCGTAGCTCAGGTCAACCGGGCCCAGCCTGCCTAGGCTGACGGCAAAGCCATCGGCATAGAGCAGCATCGTGGATAGCCCTTGCACGCCCCGCCCGCGTCCTCTCCTCCACTCGTTCGATCGCATCCCCTCACCCGCTCGCTCACCTCAGCCTCCACCCCTCACTCGCATCCCTCCCCGCCGCCGTTGCTCGCCTCCCTCCCCGCCGCCGTTGCTCGCCTCCCTCCCCGCCACCGCTGCTCAGCTCCCCACCCGTCGCTCCGCCGCGCCTCAGGTCCCCGCTACCGGCCCGGCCTGCCCTGAGCTCCCCGCTCGCCCCTCCCTCTGTCCCCATCCCTCCCTCCCTGAGCCGGCGCCGCCCCTCCCTCTGTCCCCGCCCCTCCCTCTGTCCCTGGCCCTCCCTCCTTGCCTGCCCCTCCCTCTGTCCATGGCCCTCCCTCCCCGAGCTCGGCTAAGCTCCGGTGGAGGAGCCCCCCTTCCCTGCCTGACCCTCCCTCCCTCCCCTGCCCTCCCTTCCCGCAGCTGCCACGCCCGCCCGCCTGCAAGGCCGCACCCTCCTCAGGTCGAGCCGGTGCCGCCAAGCCCACCCGCCCGCGAGCGCTTCCCCTTGGTAAGGCAATTGTAAGGCAATTTTTTTGTGTAGTGCAATATAAATGTCTATGAATTAGTGATGGCTCAGTGTCGGTGCCAGAAAAATGCTGGTGCGATGTTGATGTAGAGCTTGTTGGGAACCCCAAGAGGAAGGTATGATGAGCACAGCAGCAAGTTTCCCTCAGTTATGAAACCAAGGTTTAATCGAACCAGTAGGAGCAAGGAAACACCCCAAAGGTGTTGCTAGCTGAGCCTTGGCAGGGCACACTACCGGTGCTAGTAGCAACGTGGAGACCTGCACAACACAACCACAGAACTTTGTCCCCAACTTGCGATGAGGTTGTCAATCTCACCGTGTTTTGCGGAAAACAAAGGATTAAACGTATCGAATGGAAGAAAGTAATAGTTTGCAGAAAGTAAACACAAAGCAATAAACAGTTTATAGATTGTATGTAAAAGAAAGGACCGGGATCCATAGTTCACTAGAGGTGGCTCTCCTTAAGATAGATAACATGCTGGGTGAACAAATTACAGCGGGGAAATTGACAAACATCGAGAAAGCAATACATGCATATACTAATCATCTTGACTCCTTTGAAACTTGATTGGGCATTACAACATTATACATAGACCGCCATCCAACTGCATCTATGACTAATAATCCACCTTCAGTTTATCATCCGAACCCCCTCCAGTATTAAGTTGCAAGCAACAGATTATTGCTTTACAAACTGCGTGTAAAGTAAACAATACGATTGTTCTATGAACAAAGGATTGTTGTTTTCTCCCTAGTAGCAACATCACATTTAGGACCTTAGAGATTTATGTCACTTCCCCAGATTACCAGAGGCATGAACCCACTATCGAGCATAAATACTAACTCTTGGAGTTGCTAGCATCTACTTGGCCAAGATAGCTACTAACAACAGAAAGCATGCAAGATCACAAATAATAAAGACATGATAGAATCAATAATCAATCTGAAAAATCATCTCAATATCCATCGGATCCCCGCAAACACAACATGCAGAATTACAAATAGATGATGTTGATCATGAACGGAGCTCACAAGATCTAGACATGAAAGAACAAAGGAGGAGAACCAGCCATCTAGCTACTACATGGATCCGTAGTCCAAGGATGAACTACTCATGCATCACACCAGAGGCTTGCATGGTGATGAAGAAGGCCTCCAGGGTGAATTCCCCTCTCCGGCAGGGTGCCGGGAAGAGCTTCAGATCCCTCCCGATCTAGGGGTGGAGATGATGGCGGCTACAGACTCTTTCGTGGATATTTTGATCAGGCCCTTAGGGTTTTCGTCCCGAGGGCATCTTATAGGCGGAAGGAGAGGCCGAGTGGGTGCTTGGGCTGGCCACACCACCCCCTGGTGCGGGCCAAGCCTAACCGCGCGGCCAGGTGGTGTGGCCGCCCTCTGGCCGTTCTCCGTCTCGTATTCTGGCATCTGATGACTTCCGGAAAAATAGGCACTTTGGCTTTTGTCCCGTCCAATTCTGAGAATATTCATTTTCTGACTTTCCTAGAACCCAAAACAGCAGAAAATAGGCAACTGGCACTGTGGCTCTTATTAATAGGTTAGTCCAAGAAATCATATGAAAATTACTCCAAAGTGTGGACAAAACACAAGAAAGTGGATAAAACCAAGCACGGAACATCAAAAATTATAGATACATTTGCAATGTATCAATATCCCCAAGCTTAACTTGTGCTCGTCCTCGAGTAGGTAAGTGATAAAAAGAAAGAATAGTTTTTGAGATGACATGCACCATCAAAGACTTGATCAAAGTATTTGTAAAACATTCAAAGCTGGGATCATGGTACTTCAATCATAACATGAGACAAAGTTCTAGCAATAAGACAAAGAAACTATGATGCAACATGAAAAGGCACAAACAAAATATTTATGAATAACGATGCTTTGCAAGACGTTTGTTTGTTTCACATAAAGAAAGCATAGCATAATAGTATTCAGCTTGTCCCTCATAGAGTAGCAAATATAAATGCATAGGAAACCTTCAAAGTTCATAAGAGTGACTAGATACAAATAGTTTAAAACAAGCAATATCAAGTTATGCATCAATCAACTAGTCTTGGGACAATGCACATAGAACTAAGAATGGCCACTATGCTCTCAACGTAGCTGCATAAAGATAGAAGGTGGAGACTCAATATAATGGTGGAAGAAAGGCCTTCATAGAAGGAAGTAGGGATTCAAGTCTCATAAAGAGCTTCCAAAAATTATGGTACTTATAGCTTTCAGCTCTCATTGCCCCTATCATAAGCATCTTGAAGTGATTAAGGTTAAAGTGAACAAACTATGGTGTACATGCTTGATGAAGTATAAGTTAGAAATCTCATGTCCCTTGTATACGAGGGCCGCTCCTCATGCTACTCAAGTTTAGTCATCGGTAAGTTCTTGTCATTGTAAGTACATGTGTATCATAGAGAACCGCCAACGGGGTACCCCTTGCCCAATGATACGGAAGAATCCCCATATCAAAATGACAAGGCAAGTAGACAACGAGCATCTCAGCAATCTTCTTATTTACCATGGGAATATGGTGCTTTTTTCTCTCTTTCCTCTTGTCATAATCTCTTTTTTTCCTTTCTCTTTTTTCTCAATATAGGACTCTTTTTTTATAAGAAGAATACTTCATAGACAGCTCATTATGGTTACGCTGCAGGTTTCCACCATGCCAGCATGGATTAGACCAGCGGCCCAGGCATTTCTCTAAGACATATACATAACTCCATGGACTTACAAGCTCCCCTTTCATTTCACACCGACGACATCCATATACAAAAGAGCATGATATCAACTAGGTACAAGTACCAAGTGCAATGTTGAAAGCGTTCCCCATGAAAGCATGGTTCTGCTAATTCCCAACAAATAAGTGCAAGCATATACAACATAGACGACACAATGGTTCAAGTTTATTAAGGGCAAGAAAAGTAAAGTGTGCCATCAAGTTCATGAGAGCTTTAATCACTAGTTTTCTCATAACAAGTTTAATTTGGAAGGTAAACAAAAGCATGAATATACTTGGAATAGCATAAGCTAATAGGTAGGTATGGTGGACTCTTTGGAATAACTTGGTTTAGGGAGTTGGATGCATGAGTGGAACTCATACTTGGTTGTGGAGGCTAGCAAAAGACTGGGAGCGATTAACTAAGAGAGCAATAATGGCCATAATCATGCAGAGCGACAAAACATCATTGATCAAAGAATAAAGTGATACTACAAGTTGAAAACTAAAGGATCATAAAGGCTATGGTGACTTGAAATAGTCATAACATGGTGTGAGCATGCACCAAGTCAACCCAAATAAAGCATCAAAGGAGAATACCACTACACTATGCTTTAATATGCTAAAACAACGCATGATTCATCCACGGCACATTAAGCAATCTCAATTGTTTATAACAAGTCATGCTACAGCAAAGAATACTAAGCATAAAGCCAAAACAATATCAAGCATGGCATGACAGAACATAGGCCACAGTCAAAAACAAGCTCTTTTTACCACATAAGCACGAACTTTCCTACTCTTTTCCAAACCAAACCAAACTATTTGAAAACTAATATATGAAAGAGGTTGTCCAACCAATTTATTCAGAAAACCAAAGAAAACGAAAAACCAAATGAAAAAGAAGACGCTCCAAGAACAACACAACTATGCATGAAGCAATAAAAATGAAGCGTTTGGAAGAAACCTGGGATTTTTATTGATGAACAAGGGGATACCTTGGGCATCCCCAAGCTTTGACACTTGTACTTCTTGGTTATTTCTTGGGGTGACACGTGTGGCATCCCCAAGCTTGATCTTTCGTCCATCCTGCATCTCATTACTCATTCCTTCCATACACCTGAAATTTTTCCTTCATACAAAACTTCACACAATCTTTATTAGCAACATTAGTGCACTCAAGATAAAAGGTCTTAAGGTTCAGTTCCAACACCAATAAACTTACATCAGAACACTAGCTACTGTATCACTTACCTCAAAAAGCTCAATTCCCCAAAAGAACTCAAAAAGAGCAAATGCAGAAAATGGCAGAAATCTGTCAAAACAGACCAGCGGGTAAAGACGAATTTTTTCGAAGACCTTCTGTTGAATAAATAAAAAAGTGTTGAACTAACGAAAGTTAGATAACAACCTGGGGCAGAAGCAAAAAAATTCACGCCTCAAAAAGACGTTCAGAGATTTTACACGGATTTTTACGGTGAAGCACAAAAATCTGTTTCAGGACAGCAACTTTCCCAATCATCACTTCTCTCTCATTAGAGGTTACTCTTGGCATAAAAAGCAAATAAAAAGGATAAGGAGCGGTTATTACTGAAGTAATAACTTCTAAGACTCATCTAAAACTTTTGGGTTATCTCCCAATAAGTACTTTTCTTTAACGCCTTTAAGTTAGGCATAATAGCAACAAAAAGAATCAAGTGTTCTCAAATGAAGAAGCATTAAGATTAATACCAGAAATATTTTCAACAAGGCAAGGTATATCATCCAAATAAGTTCTAAAGGATCCTCTCTTAATTCTCTTAGGTTCACTATTCTCATCAAAAGAGTTTGCAGGAACAATCCAATCAAGATTCTCTTCTATGGCATCATGTATTGCTACTAGTTTAAAGGGTATTGGTATCTTAGGTTCCTCCCCATTAGGTTTGGTTTTGTTCATCTTTTCTCGTGTATCAACAACATCTACACATGAGCCTAGCATATTGAAACGTTCAAAGACTTTCCTAGCTTCCTTGGAAACATCATAGAACTCCTTAAACAAAGTTTCTAGAATAAAATCCCTCTTTTTAGGGTCCTCAATTTCTTTAAGCTTAAGAAACATTACTTGCATTAAGGGGTTGAGGTTAACAAACCTAGCTTCTAGCATGTGAATTAAAGAAGCTGCAGCAATCTCATAGTTTGGAGCAAGTTCTGCAAGGGATCTATCCTCAGTATCTTCATGCTTACTAACATGATTAAAGAATTCTTCAATATTATCTTTCCCAATTATAGAACCACTACCAATTGAAATGTGTCAAGGTGAATTTAGGGATCAACATGGTGAGCTAAGGAAGAGGTGACAACTAAAGGAGACTTAATTTTTTGTGTGTTTTTGATAAAGAAAGCAAACTAGCAAAACTAAAAAAAATGTGTTTTTTGAATAAAGAAACAAGCAAACAAAACAAAAGTAAACTAAGCAAAAAAAACAAAGTAAAGAGATTGGTTATGAGGGACTCCCCTTGTGAAGATGTCCTTGACTCCCCAACAACGGCGCCAAAAAAATGCTTGATGGCTCAGTGTCGGCGCTAGAAAAATGCTGGTGCGATGTTGATGTAGAGCTCGTTGGGAACCCCAAGAGGAAGGTATGATGAGCACAACAGCAAGTTTCCCTCAGTTATGAAACCAAGGTTTAATCGAACCAGTAGGAGCAAGGAAACACCCCAAAGGTGTTGCTAGATGAGACTTGGCAGGGCGCACTACCAGTGCTAGTAGCAACATGGAGACCTACACAACACAACCACAGAACTTTGTCCCCAACTTGCGATGAGGTTGTCAATCTCACCATGTTTTGCGGAAAACAAAGGATTAAACGTATCGAATGGAAGGAAGTAATAGTTTGCAGAAAGTAAACACAAAGCAGTAAACAGTTTATAGATTGTATGTAAAAGAAAGGACCGGGATCCATAGTTCACTAGAGGTGGCTCTCCTTAAGATAGATAACATGCTGGGTGAACAAATTACAGCGGGGCAATTGGCAAACATAGAGAAAGCAATACATGCATATACTAATCATCTTGACTCCTTTGAGACTTGATTGGGCATTACAACATTATACATAGACCGCCATCCAACTGCATCTATGACTAATAATCCACCTTCAGGTTATCATCCGAACCCCCTCCAGTATTAAGTTGCAAGCAACATATTATTGCTTTACAAACTACGTGTAAAGTAAACAAGACGATTGTTCTATGAACAAAGGATTGTTGTTTTCTCCCTAGTAGCAACAGCACATCTAGTACCTTAGAGATTTCTGTCACTTCCCCAGATTACTAGAGGGATGAACCCACTATCGAGCATAAATACTAACTCTTGGAGTTGCTAGCATCTACTTGGCCAAGATAGCTACTATCAATGGAAAGCATTCAAGATCACAAATAACAAAGACATGATAGAATCAATAATCAATCTGAAATAGCATCTCAATATCCATCGGATCCCCGCAAACACAACACGTATGAATTACAAATAGATGATCTTGATCATGAACGGATCTCACAAGATCTAGACATGAAAGCACAAAGGAGGAGAACCAGCCATCTAGCTACTACATGGATCCGTAGTCCAAGGATGAACTACTCACGCATCACACCGGAGGCTTGCATGGTGATGAAGAAGGCCTCCAGGGTGAATTCCCCTCTCTGGCAGGGTGCGGGAAGAGCTTCAGATCCCTCCCGATCTAGGGATGGAGATGACGGCCGCTACAGACTCTTTCGTGGATTTTTTGATCGGGCCCTTAGGGTTTTCGTCCCGAGGTCATCTTATAGGCGGAAGGAGAGGCCGAGGGGGTGCCTGGGCTGGCCACACCACCCCCTGGCGCGGGCTAAGCCTGGCCGCGCGGCCAGGTGGTGTGGCCGCCCTCTGGCCCTTCTCCATCTCGTATTCTAGTATCTGATGACTTCCGGAAAAATAGGCACTTTGGCTTTTGTCTCGTCCAATTCCGAGAATATTCATTTTCTGACTTTCCTGGAACCAAAAACAGCAGAAAAACAGGCAGCTGGCACTGTGGCTCTTGTTAATAGGTTAGTCCAAGAAATCATATGAAAACTACTACAAAGTGTGGACAAAACATAAGAAAGTGGATAAAACCTAGCATGGAACATCAAAAATTATAGATATATTTGCAATGTATCAATTAGCTGTATGGGATTGATATGAAAATGAAGTCCTAAAGAAAATTAGGTCGGATAGAACAACTATGTGATTGTGTAGTTCTATGGACTTGGTGGAGTGCATTTCTCTTTTTCTGTCGGGCGCCATATGAACCGGGACTTGTGAACTTGCTAATAACAGAACCTTGCATTATCGTGCGGGGATATGCATCGAGTTTGAGAGTGGGGACATCGATTGGGGGTGGTTTGCAGGAGCGTTAGTGATATTCTTCACCTTCGGTCACGCTTCTAGGGAAAGAAATCTGTTCGACTTTCTTGAAAGTACCTATGGTTTTATTTAAGTGTCTAGATCACCGGGTCTGTCGCGTCACCTAGGCGTCTTTTCCTGTCCGTAAGTGTTACGCAGATAAATATGCACATAGGGTTAGATTTGCATATTATGAACCGTAACGCTTGCGGCATTTACGAGATAGTCGGCGGATGCGTAGTTGGGTACGTTCTCCATGCTCTGCTCTAGTCCGAGTCAGGATTTCAGCAGCGCCTCCCCGTTGTTCTCCGGATGTACATCCTCTCGGCTTTTTGCCGAGACATGTATCAGGAGAGCATCGGGGAGGTGCTGCCGAAATTCTGTCTCGGAGCAAGGTAGAGCATGGAGAACGTACCCAAGCTATGGATCCAACGGCTGCTAGGAACCTGTATGCCTATTAGAAATGTAGGTCACGCGTGTTGTCTCGTAGAGAAATAAAAATATGATGCATTTAGTTTCATGCTATTATTTGATATGAAATGCCATGTTTATTGATTGGCTCCCAATAAAGCAGAGGATGGCTGATAATGGGTGGATGTACAGTGGTCGTATTAGTGTTGTTGACAAAACAGAGGAGTGGCTATGGAAGACCGATATCTTAGTGAAGGAGTTAGCGAGTGGTTCTAGGGCAGGCCTTCTTCCAACTTGCCCTTGCGCTCATTGTAATAAGCATCATCGCCAGTCCAAGGATGATATGAAAAAACACCTTTTGAAATCTGGGTATATGCCGGAATTCGTCACGACGATCGATTTTACTCAGTACGACCGTGACAGAGGTGAGGTGATGCGGCAGCGGATCAATGGCAATGATGGCGATGGGATTAGGAACTTGCTAGATGATCTCCGTGATGCCAATATGGTAGATTCGCCACCTTCAGGTGAACCAGAGGAACCACCAGAACCGGAAGAACTGCGTGAACCAGAGGAACCAGAGCCAAGCATGAAGGCCTTCTATGATATGATGGCCTCGGCTAAGAGGCCTTTGTACAAGGGTTCAAAGATTTCTCAGCTCGATGCCATCTCGCAATTACTAACTAAAAATCTCCAGTACGCAAACACCCGTTCATGCTTTAAAGATCATTTGTAGACATTTGGTAACATGCTGCCCGAAGGGCATTGTCTGCCTAAAACCATGTATGAAGTGAAGAAAATAGTGCGAGCGCTCAACATGGAATACGAAAAGATAGATTGTTGTCCAAAAGGCTGCCTCTTGTTTTGGAAACAGTTTGCGGATGACAAGTACTATAGCAAGTGTGGGGCCTCTAGGTATCATGAGGTAAATGGAGCCGATGGTCAGATGACACAGTCAAAGGTCGCTATGAAGATTCTTCGTTATCTCCCGTTCATAAAAAGAATCCAGCGGCTTTACATGACCAAGGAGTCTGCCACACAAATGACATGGCACAAGACGGGGACGAGATACGAGGACGAGCACGGACGGGTAAAGATGGGACATCCATCTGATGGTAAGGCATGGAAGAACTTTGATAGAGACCACCCCGATGGGGTAGGAGAGGCTCGGAACATCAGAATTGCAATAGCAACCGATGGATTCAATCCATATGGTATGTCGACTGCCTCCTACAGCTGCTGGCCCGTATTTGTTATTCCGCTCAATCTCCCTCCTGGAGCCCTAATGCAAAGGAAGACCATATTCTGTCGCTGATCATTCCAGGGCCTGAATACCCCAGGGAAGAATTTGAGTGTCTACATGCAGCCGCTTGTGGAAGATCTGAACCACTCTTGGCACCACGGGACATTGACATACGACCGTGCATCAAAGACTAACTTCTACATGAAAGTTTGGTTCCCCTATTCCATGCACGACATGCCTGGGTACGCCCTATTCTGCGGATGGTGTACAACTGGTAAGTGTCCATGCCTAGTGTGTAGGCACCTACTTGAGTTCCTTTGGATAAAGGCGGGTAAAAAGTATTCCGCATTTGACATGCATCGACCGTACCTCACAAGAGAGCATCGATTAAAAGAAGACAAAAAGAACTTCATCAAGGGAAAAGTTGTGCTTGAAGAAAAAAAGATACCAATGTTCGATGGTGTAGCTGTTGATACCGAGCTACGTGCTCTCGTGTGTACTGAGTCCGGTGTCCCACAATTTGCAGGATATGGTGTAATGCACAACTGGACTCACAAGGCCGGCATAACGAAGCTCGCGTATTACAAGGACCTCGAACTTCCCCATAACACCGATGTGATGCACACCAAAAAGAACGCCGTAGAGTCCCTTTTTTACACAGTCCTGAACATTCATGAGAAGTCAAAGGACAATGTCAAGGCGAGAGTCGATGTTGAGGAGCTATGTGATAGCAAGAGACTACACATGCAACCTCCTGAACGCAATCGGAAAAGTTGGTTCAAGCTGCTGGCCAACTACTTTCTTGATGGCCTCCAAAGGAAGGAGTCATTAAATTGGCTCAAGTGATGTTCCCTGATGGTTATTGTTTGAATATGAGAAAGGGAGTCAATCTTTCAACTAGAAAAGTCACCGAGCTCAAGAGTCACGACTATCATATATGGATTGAGCGGCTGATGCCAGTGATGGTTCGAGGGTATCTCCCTGAGCATGTCTGGAGAGTGCTTGCGGAGTTGAGCCATTTCTTCCGCTAGCTCTATGCTAAGCAGATATGTCCCTTGATTATTGAGAAGCTACATGATTGATACATTGCAACTGTATCTATAATTTTTGATGTTCCATGCTTGGTTTTATCTACTTTCTTATGTTTTGTCCACACTTTGGAGTACTTTTCATATGATTTCTTGGACTAACCTATTAACAAGAGCCACAGTGCCAGCTGCCTGTTTTCTGCTGTTTTTGGTTCCAGGAAAGTCAGAAAATGAATATTCTCATAATTGGACGGGACAAAAGCCAAAGTCAGTTTTTCACCGAGGGACACCTGGAGCCAGAATACGAGACAGAGAGGGGCTGGGGCCTGGCCACACCACCTGGCCGCGCGGCCAGACCTGGCCCGCACCAGGGGGTGGTATGGCCAGCCCATGCACCCCCTCGGCCTCTCCTTCCGCCTATATATTGCCTCTGATACGGAAACCCTAAGTACCCGATCAAAAATCCACGAAAGAGTCTGTAGTCGCCGTCATCTCCATCCCTAGATCGGGAGGGATCTGAAGCTCTTCCCGACACCCTACCGGAGAGGGGAATTCACCCTAGAGGCCTTCTTCATCATCATGCAAGCCTCCGGTGTGAAGCGTGAGTAGTTCATCTCTGGACTATGGGTCCATGTAGTAGCTCCTCCTTTGTGCTATCATGTTTAGATCTTGTGAGCTCCGTTCATGATCAAGATCATCTATTTGTAATTCTGCATGTTGTGTTTGCGGGGATCCGATGGATATTGAGATGCTATTTCAAATTGATTATTGATTCTATCATGTCTTTGTTATTTGTGATCTTGCATGCTTTCCGTTGTTAGTAGCTATCTTGGCTAAGTAGATGCTAGCAACTCCAAGAGTTAGTATTTATGCTCGATAGTGGGTTCATGCCTCTAGTAATCTAGGGAAGTGACAGAAATCTCTAAGGTACTAGATGTGCTGTTGCTACTAGGGAGAAAACAACAATCCTTTGTTCATAGAACAATCATATTGTTTACTTTACACGCAATTCGTAATGCAATTATCCGTTGCTTGCAACTTAATACTGGAGGGGGTTTGGATGATAACCTGAAGGTGGATTATTAGTCATAGATGCAATTGGATGGTGGTCTATGTATAATGTTGTAATGCCCAATCAAGTCTCAAAGGAGTCAAGATGAGTAGTATATGCTTGTATGCTTTCTCGATGTTTGTCAATTGCCACGCTGTAATTTGTTCACCCAACATGTTACCTATCCTAAGGAGAGCCACCTCTAGTGAACTATGGACCCCGGTCCTTTCTTTTACTTTCAATCTACAATCAACTGTTTACTGCTTTGTGTTTACTTTCTACAAACTATTACTTTCTTCCACTCGATACATTTAATCCTTCGTTTTCAGCAAAACCGGTGAGATTGACAACCTCATCGCAAGTTGGGGACAGAGTTCTGTGGTTGTGTTGTGCAGGTCTCCGCGTTGTTGCTGGCACCGGTAGTGCGCCCTGCCAAAGTTTAGCTAGCAACACCTTTGGGGTATTTCCTTGCTCCTACTGGTTCAATTAAACCTTGGTTTCATAACTGAGGGAAAACTTGCTGTTGTGCTCATCATACCTTCCTCTTGGTGTTCCCCAACGAGCTCGATATATTTTGGGCCATCAATGATGTAGTGCCGGAGTTGCTATGCAAGTTAGAGAAGATCTTTCCACCTGGCTTCTTTACTCCGATGTTACATCTCATTGTGCATCTCGTAAACGAGGCACTCTTGGATGGGCTGATGCAATTTCGTTGGCAGTTTTGTATTGAGAGGGATTTTATGTATATCAGATACAAATGTGGAAACAAAAGTGCTATTGAAGCAAGCATAGCTGAGGCAACTATCCTCCAGGAGATAACTAACTCCACGACAACGTACTATGATGATGATGTTCCCACTATGCATAACCCGGTGTGTCAGTACAATGTCGACAAGCCCAAGCATGACCCCAAGCTCCTCCTCTTCTAGTGTCCCGGTGGCAAGGCCGGTAGCGCAACCATTTATACCTTAAAAAGGAATAGAAGGATTTCATAATGCTCTATGTGCTTATGAACATGAAGGAAGTGGTCCACGGTAAGAAGGAAGAGGAGGATGAAGAAAATGAAGTGCCCAGTTTCCTTAGGTAATATGGTGAACAAATTACTTTGCAAATAATAATTCGGTTTCGGTCTAATATGAATTTTCTCATTTTAGCCAATTCACGGATGAAATGTGGTCGGGGACGACGGATCCTTCTGATGCGGAGTTGGACACTCTTCTGAAAGAAGGTGCCCCCGGAAAGAAAAATTTCACGTCTTGGTTCTATGAGAAGGTAATTTTTAACCTGTCCCTCTTACCCGGCAATCCACGACTTGTCCCTCTTACTACACGTAACTAATGCACAATTTGTACTGAACTTGTAGGGAGCTGATCCCAACGCTGAGATGTCGGATGAGTTGAGATGTGTCTTGATACGTTGCTAACGTATCCATAATTTTTGATGTTCCATGCTTGGTTTTTATCTACTTTCTTATGTTTTGTCCATACTTTGGAGTACTTTTTATACACTTTCTTATACTAACCTATTAACAAGATACCACAGTGCCAGTTGCCTGTTTTTTGCTGTTTTTGGTTCTAGGAAAGTCAGAAAATGAATATTCTCGAAACTGGACGGGACAAAATCCAAAGTCAGTTTTTCACCGAGGGGGACAAGGAGCCAGAATACGAGACGGAGAGGGGCTAGAGGGCCACCACACCACCTGGCCGCGCGGCCAGGCCTAGCCCGCGCCAGGGGGTGGTGTGGCCACCTAGGGCACCCCCTCGGCCTCCCATTTCTCCTATAAGATTCCTCCAATACAGAAACCCTAAGGACCTGATCAAAAATCCAGGAAAGAGTCTATAGCCGCCGTCATCTCCATCCCTAGACCAGGAGGGATCTGAATCTCTTCCCGGCACCCTGCCGGAGGGGAGAATTCACCCTAGAGGCCTTCTTCATCATCATGCAAGCCTCTGGTGTGATGCGTGAGTAGTTCATCCTTGGACTACGGGTCCATGTAGTAGCTAGATGGTTGGTTCTTCTCCTTTGTGCTACCATGTTTAGATGTTGTGAGCTCCGTTCATGATCTAGATCATCTATTTGTAATCCTACATGTTGTGTTTGCGGGGATCAGATGGATGTTGAGATGCTATTTCAGATTGATTATTGATTCTATCATGTCTTTGTTATTTGTGATCTTGCATGCTCTCCATTGTTAGTAGATATCTTGGCCGAGTAGATGCCAGCAACTCCAAGAGGGAGTATTTATGCTCGATAGTGGGTTCATGCCTCTAGTAATCTGGGGAAGTGACAGAAATATCTAAGGTACTAGATGTTTTGTTGCTACTAGGGAGAAAACAACAATCCTTTGTTCATAGAACAATCGTATTGTTTACTTTACACGCAATGCATAATGCAATTATCTGTTGCTTGCAACTTAATACTGGAGGGGGTTCGGATGATAACCTGAAGGTGGATTATTAGTCATAGATGCAGTTGGATTATGGTCTATGTATAATGTTATAATGCCCAATCAAATCTCATAGGAGTCAAGATGATTAGTATATGCATGATTGCTTTCTCAATGTTTGTCAATTGCCCCGGTGTAATTTGTTCGCCCAACATGTCATCTATCTTAAGGAGAGCCGCCACTAGTGAACTATGGACCCCGGTCCTTTCTTTTACCATCAATCTACAACTATTTACTATTTTCTGTTTACTTTCTGGAAGCTTTTACTTTCTTCCACACAATCGTTTAATCCTTTGTTTTCAGCAAAACCGGTGAGATTTACAACCTCACTGTAAGTTGGGGGCAAAGTTCTGTGGTTGTGTTGTGTAGGATTCCAAGTTGGCAACAACACCTTGGAGGTGTTTCCTTGCTCCTACTGGTTTGATAACCTTGGTTTCATAACCGAGGGAAACTTATTGATGTGGTCATCATACCTTCCTCTTGGGGTTCCCCAACGAGCTCAACATCGACCATGAGTCAGCATGTCCCTCAGGGTTGTAATCGTAGAGTCGAGATGTATGAGAAGTATGATGTGAATGGGTATCGCTTCCATACAGAGTCTCACCAGAACCGTCGGCCTAATGCAAAGACTATAAATACCGGGGTCTTCACAAGAGGTGTTGATGACTTTGATTACTACGGAAGGTTACAAAACGTATACGAGCTGATGTTCAATAATACACCCCTAGAACTCAAGCTCGTTGTGTTCAAGTGCCACTGGTTCGACCCACATGGTGGACAGAGAAGTACCCCTTCCATTGGGTTAGTTGAAGTACGACCTTCAACCACCTATAGCGGATCCGATGTCTATGTTGTGGCTCAACAAGCCAATCAAGTTTATTATTTTCCCTACCCATGTCAGAAAGAGGAACTCAAGGGCTAGGAAGTCGTGTTCCAGGTATCGCCACATGGTAAGCTACCCATGCCCTCCGACGATGATTACAACAACATTGACCCTAAAACATATGAGGGAATTTTCTATCAAGAGCAAGAGAACTTTGGGGACTTCGAACTACAAGATCTTGAGGACCTCGAGAACGATGGTCAAACTCGTGGTGAGGTAGTCACGAATATAAAGGACATAAATATGCTCACCAAGTTACATTCGAAAAATGTCAACAATGATGAGCCTACACCGTGCGATGAGCCTCCAACTTTCTTCTCACGTGATAGTGATGTTGATAGTGCTGATGAGAACCCAAGACATAATGATGAGAGTGATGATGAGTGGTGAGGGTCTTTTATGTCTTTTATGTCTTTATTTCATCTTTTATGTCTTTATTAGGTATTTATGCTTCTTAATTGGATCATGTCCTTAATTATGTCCTTAATTGCATTGTGTCTTTATTTTTCTTAATTATGTCTTTATTTTTCTTAATTATGTCTTTATTTTTCATCTTTATTATGTCCATAATTGCATTACATCTTTATTCTTCTTAATTGGATCATTTTTGTTAATTGTTTTCCTCTTCTCAATGCAGGTGATTGACCAATATGAGCCAAAGCAAGGAATCATCATCCTCTTTGCTTAGGGTGATGAAGCAGAAGAAGGTTTCCAAAAGTGGAAGAGAACCCATTCTGAACCCGCGTTACACTAACGCCAGTCAGAGAGGAGGTGCAGGACGAGGTGAGGGAGGAGTGGGGCTTCCCCCGAGGGGAGGACGAGGTGGGGGATGAGGTGTACGCCTTCTAAGTGACCTACCCTCCGCTTCTGGCGACGTGGCTTCGCAGTCTACTTACTTAGAGTCTCTTGACGAGGAGGAGTCTCGAGACTTGGAGGGAGGTCTCGCGATCAGGAGGGGGAGTCTCGAGACCCGGAGGGGGAGGCTCGAGACCAGGAGGGGGTTCTTGAGACCAGGAGTCGGGGCCATCTGCGCTGCCGAAGAAGCCAAAGATTCGTGGGGAATCAGGTGTCCCCGAAGAAAAATTTGAACCGCGTTCCGAGGAGGAGAAACCCATCATTACGGCTAATGGCATTGAGTAAGTGGCATGTAATTTCATTTGGTCATAACAATTTGGCATGTACTAATGTTTGATTATTGTGCAGCAATTGGACATTTCCCCCGGGTACCCGTGCGCCTAACACCTTAGTTGGAGCTCTAATTAGGAAGTTTTGGCCGGGCTTCTACACTCCCGTCCCTGGTGGGGAGAGGAAGCTAGCCACGCATTGGGCACACTATGAGGCCGCCGAGTACCCGGGCTATGGGAAAGCTTCTGATGCCGTGATCACCAAGTTTTGGGTAAGGCAAACTTTTCGAGTTTTCTTCATAGTTGATGACCCCACCACGCTAAATTTTCAAGTTATGTTCATAGTTTTTTATGCATGATTGAAGAGATTATATAGGGTGCTTCCAGAGAAGCAGGACAAGGCAGACAAGACTTTGCGGGGGGCTTGTACGAGGTTGACACCACAACAGTTTTACAATCGAAAGCATACCACCGCCAATCTATACAGCTCCCAGAAGTTGGGCAAGAAGGCGCCGAAGCATGAGAATGTGAAGGTACAACCAAGCTTGTCCCAGGAAGATTACGCCGGGGTAAGTAAATTGTCAATGAGATTCTACGTTGTTGCTAAGTTGCAATTGCATTATTCTTTCTTCAAACGAGTATTGATTTTTCAGGTTATGCCCGAGTGGGCTGATGGTAAGAATGACGCATGGGAGGCGTTGACGGCGAGGTGGTGCGGGGAAGACCCCGAGTTCAACGCCTTGAGCGAGCGGAACAAGGCAAACCGCGGCTCCGGGGGGACACATTGTGCGGGAAACCTCAACCATGATCGCTTCAAGGCCAAAATGGTATACATATACATGCAACAACCTTCATTTATTTCCCCTCATGTTCCTACTTGATATGCAAAACATTTCTTCCGCGATGCAGGAGGCCCAGCTAGGGAGGCCTGTCTTCGACTATGAAGTCTGGGAAAGGATGAAGATGAAGAGGCCCGATCTGTCCGAGCCCCAGCCCTCGCTTCCCGGCTTCTACGGCACTGCCGAGGTGGATGGTGCTAACTACCTCGAGGCGTTCAGTGGTTTTCACCCGGAGGTGGAAGACCCTAGGTATGAGGAGACCAATGTGAGAGCGTTGGTCGTGGCGGGGCGCGGTCGGGAGCACGAACGTTTGAAGGTTCTCGATAGGGTGACCCCGCGAACTCCTGATTTGAGCCTCACGCGTGTCAAGGCTACCCTCACCGCTGACGACCCCGCTATTCCGCCTCGTCGACGACGTTTCCAAGCGAACGCCGATGTAAGTTTTTCTTATTTTCATCCTCTTTCTGACATTTATTCCCGAGTGGCTAAGTTGACGAGATTCATTATTTTTGAAATTTTAGCTGGCTTTGGACGCGACCTACAAGGCCACACATATGGAACATGTGATGGCGCTTGAGGTGTGGAAGCAGGCCTGAGCTGCCTACGAGGAGTGGGCAGAGTGTCGAGATGCTGCAAGCTTTAACCTTTTTTGCAAAAGATGACAAGTCCCGCTTTCTCTAGTTTAAACATTTAATTCTGCAACGCTTGACACCTAAACTTTTTTGTAGGCTGACGAGAAGTTCTATGCCACTGGAGAGCGGGATATGCTACCGCCACGGTCATCTAGGCCGTGGGTGCAGCCAATCTCCCCGTCGAAGGACGAATTTGCTTTGGGCTTCTACTCAGGGACTCCGGTAAATTATTTGCTAACTACGTCGTTATCGCGCAACTGTGTCTTGGTGGTTGCTAACTTTGCCTCAAACGTGTAGGGAGCGGGATGTTCCACCATGGTACCCTTTGGTCGAGGCCGCCTCACCGACTTTCTCGCGCACGATAACACGGTTTCATACCGGCCGTGATTCTCCTGGTGCTTCCGATGCTGCTTCCGGTGGTGGTGCTTCTACTCCTGATGGTGATGCTTCTCCTTCTACCGGTCATGGCGGTGCTACTCCTCCTTCTTCCGGTGCTGGTTCGACAGCGGCTGCTCCACCTCGTCCTACGCCTGACTTCACGCGGGGAGACATGAGTCTCTCTAGCTCTCCGAATGTGTAGGGAACTTTTGTATCGATACTACCTATGTGGATAATCTACCTATCATGTTCATCTATGATATTTTGATGATGATGACTTATGTTTGCCTTTATGTGTATGTGTTGAATGCTCTGCCTAGAATCTGGGTTTTAGGAATTTTAAATGGGCAGGAAATGAACCAAAACAGAACTAAATAAACAAAAGTAGGCATCCTCTACGCTGACAGCAATGTCGTCGGCGTAGAGATGACCATATGGCACAAGACTGACCTGGACTGACGGCATTGCCGTCGGCGTATGGCTCTACGCGGACCAGCGGGCCCACCTGGGTCGACGGCATTGCCGTCGGCGTATGGCTCTACGCGTTCCAGCGAGCCTACCTGGGCCGACGACATTGCCGTCGGCGTATGCCTCTAAGCGGCTCAGCGAGCCCACCTGGCCCGACGGCATCACCGTCGCCGTATAGCTGCTGGAGCTAACGGCCGTTACGGGCACCTAGTGGGCCCCACGGGCATGCGCCGACGACACGTGCACCGACGACTCCGTTTAACCGTCGGCCTAGTATGTACGCCGACAGCCATTTTTACGCCGGCGGCTACGGTCGGTGCAGCCTACGCTGACGGGGTTCCGGGGCTACGCCGACGGGGTCCGGCCGTCGGCGCTTTTCTCCTTTCATGTAGTGGTACTCCTTTTGTCTCGAATTAGATGTCGGAGATTCGTCTAGATTTACATGTATCTATACAATAAAACGTGCCTAAATATATATGAATCTAGACAAATCTGAGACATCTAATTTGAGATGAAGGAACTATATAAATTATAGTAGATTATTTTTTATTTAAGACTAGTAAAAGTACCCGTGTGTTGCACCGAAATGATAAATAATTATTATTTATGCGATAAATAAAACGATTTGTTTATTTTTCTGGATAATTGTTTTTTCATCGTGAGTCGTCGTTGCGCCGATAGTTAGTTTTGTTGGGAAGAAAAAACAAAACGAGCCTTTGGCACAGCCAAACCTGCCTCCCTCTTCCTCTTATCCTCTCCCCAGCCAGGCAACCCCTCTAGCCGGAGTGCTTTTTTTTGGTGAGCTCCAGCGTCGACGCCACAGGTCCACTGCAGCTGCGCATCAATTAGAGAGCAGATTGAATCGAGTATGCATCTGATAGAACATGTGATGCGTTATCTACTAATCCTCTTCTTTATGGAAATCCTGCAACTCCGACGTGCATGTACAACATCAGCAGTAACCAAATTCAGTTGACCACTGAATTGGCGCTTGGTCCGTGCTGCTTTCTTTGAGATGGATGGAGTCCCAAATCACAAGAGTGTTGTCGCGCCGCGCAGACGTCCGACACCGCTGCAGCTCAAGAGCGTCGGGAGCCGTGATGAGCCGCGTCGGGAGGAAGATCTCCCGGGCGCCTTTATTCCGTGATGCCTTAGCGCCGGGCACCGCTGTCTGCAACCGGCGTTGGAGGCCACGGTTGCTTCCGGTTCAGGGTTGGGGATAGGGTTGCTAGCCACGTCGTAGCCTCTCATTGCCTCTAGCCAGGAGGGCTTCGCCGTGGCGGAGGCGGGCTTTGGGATTGGGGATGTCAGCGTGAGGAGAAGCGGTTTCAGGTTCCAGAGTTAGGTGTGTGCCCTCGTTGTTACAGACGAGACGGCAGATCCCCCCTCAAAACAAACGAAGCTGTAACTTCTAGGTGTATAGATTATTTTTCAAAATCCAGCGGAAAAATCGTTCAAAAATGGACCAAACCAAAGAAATGTTTCTTGTTTTATTAGTAGGTATAGGAAACATGTCCGTGCGTAGCTATGGATATTTTTTACCAAACTTCTTATGACATTTGGGATTTTTTGTAGGTATAATCTTGATCTATGGACTATCATGACTTGAATTCCTATTTTTAAGTCATCTTAGTTATGGCAGGATAAATAAAATTACAATTAGAAAATACACGAAAGATAAACATGTCAAGCTAACCAAGTCCATTATGAGGCCAATGCTTATATTTCTCAAGTAAACATAGATATGGCGCCCAACAATTTTTTTTCCAAAATAACCCAACAATTTATTTTGAGTGATAAATACACCCGCCGCCTCACAATAAAAAGTACCACATCTTTCTAAAAAAACAAACTGCCGCATCGTGGAAAATTCCCAATCGCTAGTTGATCTGGGCAAGACCTCTTTTTCTTCGATAGATGCAGAGCTCTACCAGTCCTCGACCACCTAGGTGCAGCGAGGCCTTGTTTCTTTGGCACTGCTCCATTCGTCTTTTGCCGCTCCGGCCAGCCACCAGCGCCTCCAAACTCCGGCACAACCCACGACCACGACCGAGCAACTGCGGCCACGGACGTCAGACGGCGACGGCTGGGACGTGCTGGAAGGTGGCCGCGTCGGTCTTGGCGGCAGACCACACAGGCGCGACGTCGAGCGCAACGCTGCCACGGGGAAGCACACACGGGCGGCGATTTGTGGCTAAAGAGGCGGAATAGAGGGCGGCGGGGAGACAAACGGCGAGAGAGGAGCTCGAAGGGGACCGTTCGGAGCTTGCGTGCAAGGCGCGGCAGGAGGCGTGCGGTTGGTGTCGCGGACATCGCGCTTGCGGCAGGAGCGAGCGAGCGCTGGGGCGGAGCTGGCTGTTCGCCTATGGGCAGAGGACCCCAAGGCGTAGGACAGCTCGGGGCTGAGGCGGGTATGGCGGACGAATTTTTTTTTCACTTAATAGGGTATTGGTGGATAATTTAATGTTTTGTGAAAGGATAAAACGATCATAAGACTGGTTGACAGAAGCGTTGCGTGCTTTATTATTAGTATATATATAAGTTTTTGTATCTACGACTAGGTAGTCTTTGAGCTTCGAATGCGGCTTTTGCGGCTGCGGACCTTGAGGCTGAAGTAGCAGTTGGAGAGATATAATCATTGGGTACGCAACCAAAATAAAATGTTTTCCTCCAGTAATTAAGAAGAGGGTGGCGATCTAGTTCCACAAATACGAAAACGATGGGAAGAAAGCATGCCCACCGGGTAGAGTGGGTATATGTATCAGATTGTATAAGCCGTCTGAAATATACCCATCTGAAATATTGACAAGTGGTCCGGCCAAAATACTACTCCCTCTGACTTATATTAGTTGACTCAAACTTGTCTAGATAGGAGCGTATCTAGCACTAAAACTTGACTATATACAGTCATATCTAGATAAATCTAAGTCAACTAGTATGGGTCGGAGGGAGTACTATACTTTATCTTGAGTTTCTGAACTTAAAGTGTATAATTGTGTGTTGATATTTACGAATATTGATGGTGTTTATTATTTATTATGTGTTGCTTTTGATGGGGAAGTCATGTGTTTTATGAGAATGTGTTGTTGTTTACAATATGAGATTGTTCATAAGTATGTGTCAGTGTGTACAATGTGTTCTTGTTTATAAATTGTGGTAGTTTACGACTATGTTCTAATCAATTTGATGTGTCGTAAATGTGGCCATTTTTACGGGCTTACCCTGTCGGTGATGGGTACGGGACAAATTGTACCCGTTGACCGGTATGACTGGTATGAGTCCTGATGACGGGTAAGAGTATCGAGTGGCTCCACCTATACTCATACCCTTCGGGTGCCATGGATAAATCAGATGGACCAACAAGTGGCATCGCTACACAATGAGAACAATTGCTACACGAGGAAGTCGTGACTTACTACAGTAAATCACCTCGGAGAAACGTTGGAGAACAAGTTCTACACGAGAAAGTTGCATCGCTTGAGCAAATACTCTACACATTGGCGCAATTGAATCCTATAAGAAGAACTCTACATATATCATGAACATAATATTACCAACCGGGCAAAACGTTTAAATGGTAAGTAGTACTAGTAGTATTTAATTCATGTTCACCAACAAAGATGACCATGGACTCAACCTCCGGGCCAAAGACCATATGTTGGGCACTTAGCCAAGGAAGCTGTGTCCTTAGATTCCCGAGGTCTGATGTAATGTGATGTGTTTCACCAAGGAGGATTATCCCATGAGAAGATTATATCTCCTTCCAACAGTAGATGACGTACTCCACAATAGCGAGGTGCTAGTGCTCAGCGATATATCGATCCCTCCGGTATTGGCGCAGTCTTGGCATTTTGCAACCGCATACATTTGATTGTGGGGGTTTGAGAATAATTGCAACCTTGGTGTGATGCACCGAGCTCCTACGATTCCTCTATTATGAGAGGAAAGCCAAGAAAGAGGACTGCAATGTTGGTCCATGCTCAAAGGGCTAGTGCTACAGATTCTAAACGGCTTTGCCCTGGACATGGTGGATGTATCTCGGATAAAGTATGGTATCCTATCTCTTATCCCCAAAGTGGTTGGGGCAGAGTTCATTCACCAGTACCACCCTATAGCCCTGATCGACGTGATCTTCAAGTTTATCTCCAAAGCTTTCACAGCCAGATTGTCCATTGTAGCTCACAAGATTATCACCCCGTCAAAGACTGCCTTCACTAAATGAAGACTCGTCACTGATGGTGTACTGGGCCTCCATGATATTATTCATGAGACCAAAACCCGCTGTCAGGAGGCCATTCTGTTAAATTAGACTTCGAAAAGGCTTATGACAGAGTCAACTGGGATGTTCACCAAGAGGTCTTGATTAGGAAAGGCCTTTCTTCTAGTATTGTCCATAGATATATGCAGCTTGTTACCAAGGGCTAGATAGCGATTGCGATAAATGGTGAAATTGGACCTTTCTTCACAAACAAGTGTGGAGTGCGTCAGGGTGACCCACTCTCACCTTTACTCTTCGACTTCGCTAGGGACGCACTAGCGGCGATCCTCTCTAAAGCTAGCCAAGCGGGCCACATTAAGGGTATGGTGCCCAACTTGATTTCGGAGATATCACCCATATCTCCAATATGCCGACGACACTATGATTATGATACATAATGATAATCTGGGTGACGATGGTTTAACTCATCAATGCCTATTGTTATGGACTTGGGTTTTGGAGAAGGAGGAAGCGTTGGAAGTCTCGATCGGCTAGCAAACAAGCACACATGTGACACGAGGTTTTACCCAGGTTTAGGCCTCGTAGAGGACCCTACTCCTGCTTGTCTGCTCTTGATTGATGATGATCCGAATGATTACAATATCGCTGATGGCAGTGGATGCGCAGATTGGATCTAGCGTATGTGTATGCTACGGGTGTTGTCTAGATCTGTTGTCTATTGTGGGAGAACGTAGATCTGTCTATTGCGGCGTCTAGATCTATTGTGTATTGTGGGAGTCGCGATCTGTCTATTGGGTGAATCGTCCTCCTCGTTGGACCCTCCTAGCCTTTATATATGGGGAGGCTAGGTCTCAAGTACCAATACGAGTTGGTTACAAGTTAGATTCAAACTCTAGTATTGAGACTTCCCTGCCTTGTACGGTTGGGAGTCCGTGTCCATATAGGCTTCGTACCACTCGAACTTTCTTGGGTTTCATGGACCTTGGCAGGTTGTCAAGTGAAACTTCCGTTGAGCCGCACCAGGTAGGCCAATAGTAGGTGCCTGTAGGGCATACCTATGTCAGTAGCCCCTGAGTTTCCATCCGAATCATAGATTTGGGTGGAAACTTAGTTGATCTTCAATCTTGCATTAGGATGTCGGAGTCGACAATTGTGTCGAGTGCGAAGCACTTCACCCAGAAGTTCATCGGGTCAGTCGAAATTCGTAGCTAGTCATAGGGATGATGCTAAACGTGTCTGGTGCGCTCGACGGATCGAGACTAGTTAATTGCTCTAGGGAAAAAACAATGCTACCTACTCAAACTCGAGTCCCTAGACTCGAATCCGGAAATTGTTGGCGTAGTTCGACTCATGCCGCGGAGGACTTACTGAGTCGAACTCCAGTTTTAATGCATATGTACCCAACGCGTCCATCGGGATTTTTCATCACGCCTGCAGGCGCGGTATTTATCTGGTAGAACGCAGTGGATGCGGTTGCCAAGCCATTAGAATGTATCTATAGGTCTTATCTTTACGTCGTAGACGCAACATCCGAATGTTTATCACCGTGGAGGTGTTTCGGATGGCCAAGGAGACGTTGTCTATGAACTTGACATTTTAGTGTATAGCGGGCAAAGTCGCCAGTGAGCTCGATTGCTGTAAGCGAGTCAACATTATGGACGCAGTCGACACAATGGACTATGTCGTGAGTCTTATGTTTTTTATAGGGTGCGGGACCAACGCTCCCTATGGGAGTAGCCCCCTAGTGTCTGTTCGAGTCGTTGACTCGAGCAAAGACTTATAGTCGTCAGTTGCGTAGATAGAACGATCCGGAAGTACTTCGGATGATCTTGCGAATGCCGTTTACGCTGGCACTTTTTCCAAATGCGCTACCAGCGCTCCCTATGGGAGTAGCCCCCGAATCCTTAGTCGAATCGTAGATTCGAGTGAGGATTTGTAACTACCTCGGTGAATTACGCTCTTAGTTAATGCCTGGATGAACGTAAGTGGTTAAAATAGTACGGTGGGGCCCAGGGCCACTCACGGTAGACCTTTCGGCCGTCCTAACCACTTTCAGACAACGGGACAAGAACGAGCGGCGTAATCGGCAGGCGAAGGGATCAACTACATACACAAATGAGTATGTACGCAAGCCACATACAACAGTCCTCAGAGCCACTCCATCTAAAAGAAATATAAATATAGCAACGCCATACGGCAAGATCCAAATGTCCTAGATAGATATAATAATTTAGGATAGCTCCTCATACAACACGCATCAGAGTATCAGGCGGAAGCGGAAAACAAGATCCGAGTACGGATAAGAAGCAAATCGGCATAAAATGCCCCATAATAAACACATCCCGCCCACAGATCTCACGGATCCCCGTTCCCGGAATCTCTACACCGAATGATCATTGCCAACATCATCTGTCTCTTCCATCCAGTATCCATCTTGCGGGTACACCTGTTCATCTGAATCAAACAATTTATCGTGTGAGACCCTAGGGGTACTCAGCAAGTCTTTATGCCGCTAAAGGGGCACAACCTGGGGTGACGCAATTGCAGCAAAAGATAATACCTAACAATTCTACAGATACTCGCTAACCTTCCGCCTAACCAATGATAGACGGAAGTCCGTGAATTAAGAACAACAGTTATAACAGTATAATTATCAGATCCATCCTCCTCCTCGCTTACCAATGAGGAAGCGGACGAACAACCCCCATCATCCGTTGGCAGTTTTATTAACCATTCCATGAGTATTGCACTATTACTAGTCAAGTACTTAGTCAAATTAAAGCGGTACTTTAGTTATACTTGTCTATGATCGAGAAACTGTGCTCCGAGTCGTCCATAATCGCGGACACGGCTTTCAGAAAGATTTACCCTGCAGGGGTGTACGAATAGCAACACACACTCGATCAACCTCAGAAAAACCAAATCAAAACCCAACGAGGCATTCACGACAAAGCAATCACAGGATTCAGAAATATTTCAGGGGGCCACCCCATTAAGCTACCCGAAAATGTGACTGGGCTTGTCGATACAGTGAAAACGTGTCACGATCCAAAACAGTACAGGTGCTCCTCGCACAATCTTAAATAAAACAGTAACATGGCATAAGTACAGAATAGTAATAAAGCCCCAAACTAATTGTGACCCCAAGAAATAAGAATGAATCAAGCTCTGGCTCAGGGGGGGTCCATAAGGCCTCCCGGATGTGGATAGTGCGAATAAACAAGGAACAAGAGTCAAGTACTCGGGGTCCTACGGGACACAAGTGAGCAGGAAAAACCAAATAGCAGATATTGCTCACCGGTGCCTCTTTCATTAGTTATCCCATTACTACTCAGGTTAAGTTGTTTAGGTACCTCGTTATCCATCAGACACTCACATACCCTACACATGCTTTTCTACGACTCGCATGGCTCAAACAAATCATGTAGTAATGGCTCATGGGATGGAGGAACAAGCTTCGGTGGGGTTTAAAAGTAAAGGCTATGCAGTACTTGGGATTCAATTCAATGCAATCGCGACTCAATGATGCAAGAATAAGATAGAGGCATTAGGTACTATATGTATGCAAGCATGTGGTAGTGCTTTCCTGGCAACTCAGTTGAAGTGAGAGATGGATCTGGGTAGAACTCCTGTGATTCCTGATAATTCTCCTGCTGGGCGTCTATTCAAAGAAGAACCAAACAAACAAGGGCCAACATAAATAAAGTGCACAATCATATGAACAAAATGCGACAAGCAAAAAAGCATGCTATGATGAATGATGCACAATTTACATGGCAATAATTTAGCATGGCATGGTGAGGTGTGGGGTACAAGAATAAAGCATTTTATTATTTATGTGGTCTAGTTTTATTGCCATAAACAGTTCTGATTTTTAATGATGACATGTTGCATGCTTCAATTCAGAACAAGGAATGCATAGATAGAACGGGTTCGTCGCGCTGATCGATTTAGACATATTATTTGTCGAATTTGGAGTTGTAGATTTAAAGTTATTAATTAATTAAGAAAAGGGCATTTTATTGTAATTTTAAACATCTCGAAAATTTAAAGTGCTCAAATAATATTTTGAATGGCATATTTGAATTCCTCACATTTTTCTGATTGAAAAACATATATCATTTGTATTATTTGGAATGATAAGTCAAAAGTTATTAAAACAGATTTAAAATCATATTTAAATCATTTCTGAAAATGTTTTAATTAAAACCGAAAACTGCCAGACATTTTCTACTCAGCTCCAGCTAACCACAGCCACCGACATGTGGGGCCGCGCTGAGCTGGCGAAAAACCGTGCACAGAAACTTTTCTCACCGCGAGGGTAGTCAGCCCGTGAGACTGAGAGGTGGGGACAGTGGCCTCGCGGGTCCACTGCGCGTGCGGCCAGCCGGTGGGTGACACGTGGTGGATCTAGGGGACTGCGGGTTGGGGTTTAGGGAACCTGGGTATCTCTTTGTAAAACTTCCGTGGAGGCAGACCGGTAGGCCTGAGGGAGCGCGGGTTGAGAGGAATAAAAAGGTGGGGGGTTTTCTGTAAAGCTGCCAACGCTACTGTGGATCTTCCCGGGCTAGTCTGACGAACTGATGGAGCACAACGCGTAGTGAGGCGGGGGTTCGAACCCGCGTCCTGGGCGTGCGCGCAGAGGGGCGGAGCCAGTGCGGTGGCTTGGGGTTGTTGTTAGGCGCGGCTCGGCGGCTAGCTAAGGCGTGATGCGGCCCGGAGACGGGCAGACGCCAGCGCTTGCCGCTGGATCGAGTGTGCTCGGCGCAACGTCTGGCAAAACCTGACCACGACAAAGAGGGAGAGGATGTCAGAGAGGGAGGCCAGCTCATCGCGAGTGCGTCGGTGGGGTTTGTTCGGACTGGGGGGCAGCGGATCGGAGGCGATGCAGACAAACGGCGGAGCTAGGGTTTCGGGCGGCGTCGACGATGTGCAGCACGGCCTGGGGCTCCTCCTCCACGCTGATGTGCACGGGGGCGACGCAGAGGGACGCCTTGGTCTTCCCCGACACCCAACGCCACGCCCGCCGCTGTGTAACGTCGAGAGGAGGTGGAGGCCGACGGCGCTTCGCCGGGGTGGAGAGGAGGTAGCAGGGGAGCAGGGAGGAAGGGAGTAGAAGGGCTAGGCCCTGGTGGATCTGGCGATGCCAGGTAGAGAGGAGGGAGTAGATAGGGACGGGGAGAGGGGGTGTCGTGGCGTGGTGGAGAAAAAGGTGGCTTCGGCCGCCTTTTCCCTACCCTCCTCCTCACGTGCTAGGCACAGCCCCTCACGTGCTAGGCACGGCGCGGCAGAACGAGGGGCTGCAGCTAGGCCAGGGAGAATAAAAGGAGTGGCCTGGCTCGGGTGGGGCTTTGCTGGCAGAGAGAAAAGAGGAGGAGGGAGAGGCTCGGGTAGCTAGGTTGGAGTGTAGCTCGGGTTAGGGTTTAGGGTGGTGGCATGGCGCGGCATGGGGTGGTTAGCTAGGTTAGGTGTCGAGCCAGGGGTAGATTAGGGCTGGGGGTGGCTCGGGTTAGAGAGAAAGGGAGGTGAGGAGAGGGTGTAACTAGGGTTTTAGCTAGGGTAAAAAGAGGGAAGAGTACTAGGTATGGTATATAGAACTAGGGTTTGTATTTTGAATAGATAGGGATTTGAATATTTGAACTGATCCAAAAGGGCATGATTCAACAATTCAAAACTCTATCTATGCAAAGACAAGAGATCGAGAAGGTGGTGGCATGCATGGGGATGTGGGGGTTTTAGAGATGAAGTAAGCTGAGGTTAGAGGTTGGTCCCAAAATTTAAAAGAAGAGAGGGAGAGAAAACAAGTTGGACCATGGTAAAAATACCCATGCCCCACTCTAGCCAAAAATAGAACCAAAGAAATGGAATGGAAGGTGATCTTGCATGGCCCATGCATGTGTAATAAATGCTATGTTATTCTTGTAAAAACAAAATAAATTCTCATGGCATTGATTCACATGCATTCCCAAAATATGGAGTAAGGCCAAGCTAAAAGGAATTAAAATGGAATTAAAAATGGATGTCCCATGTGGAGTAGATGGAGATGCTCAAATCTGAATATAATTAGGACTTGCTAGTGTGTATATTCCACTAGGTGCATTATATCCTCAACAATATTCGAACATGAGCAATTATTCCAAACCAATCCATATGGAAGCTGGAAAAAGGGGTACCACTCACAAGGCATGCAAAGGTGGCTCCACATATCAATAATGTGAAAACAACATGATGCTAATGTGAGGGCATGTGGAAAATAGAAGTGGATCCATCCCAACCCACATGAGCTAGATTTAAAGCCAAAGGAAAAGTGTGAAAACTCATGGATAATCAGGATGGTGGAATTATAAGGTGGTGACAAGGAAAAGGTGGTGGAGTTGAATAAAAGATATGCCCCCAACTCAACTTGGGCATCAAGCATTTATCAAGAACCAAATACAATATAACAAGAGCCAAATACAATATAATAATGCGTATGAGATAAAAACCAAATGAAAGAGTTTTATATGATGCTCAAATGCAAGGTGGCATGATGACATGAGCATGATATAATTATGATGTAACAATTATTAATTAAAAACAGACTCAGGAAAATACTTTTCTCACCCCGTCAGATCTAGCCACAGCCACTGACGGGTGGGCCTTTGCGCTGTCTAGGCCACGCGCGGGGGAAAACATTTTTCACCGCGGGCTGGGTGAGCCACTGAGACTGCGGGGTGGGCCGACTGGCGCAGGCCCACGTGACAGCGGTGAGGCAGACAGGGGCTGACAGGTGGGGCTGGGGTTGGAGCGCGGGTTGCGGCCGGGAAAAGCCAAGGGGTTTTCTGCAATTTTACCAGAGCGGCTGACAGGTGGGGTCTCTAGGAGCGCGGGTTGCAGGAATCAAAAGGGTGGGGGGTTTTTTGTAAGATGACCACGGCCCGGGTTACTGTTTTTCTTCTCCCTCGTCTGGCGAGGAAAATTGGCGTGCGGCGCCAGCGGGGATCGATCCCGGGACGCGGGCGTGCGCACGGAGGGTGCTAACCGGGGCGGCTGGCTCGGGTAGTTGTCAGGAGGGTGGCGGGGGCCTAGATAGGGTGTTGTGTGGCGCGGGAAGGCTTGCAGATGCCGGCGAGCGGCGCACACTGAGGGCGCTCGACAAAAGCAACGGCGGCGCTACTCGTCGACGGCGAGGCGGGGCATGTCAGTGAGGTCGAGGAACTCACCGCGGTTTGCCTGGTGTGGTCGGATCAGGAAGGAGCGCGGCGGTTCGGCGACGACGCAGACGCTCCGGCGGGCTAGGGTTTCGGAGGACGGCGAGGATCTGGCGGTGCTGGGGCTTTCTCCTTCGCGCTGGCATGGACAGAGCGTCATAGAGGAACCTCCTCGAGCTCCCAGGCATCCTCCAGGTCGAGCTGCACGGCTGGAACGACGGGGACGAGGTGGTGCTGGCGGCGTCTGGCGTCGGGTGCTGTTGATCGGAGAGGAAGAAGGAGAAGACGGGGGCGGCTCGGCCAGATCTGGGAGAGGCCAGAGAGGCGTGGGGAGGAAGGAAAAGTGAGAGGGAGAGAGAGAAGAGGGAGCCGTGGCAGGGGAGATAAAGGTGGCCTCGGTGCCACCTTTTCTTCCTTCTCCTCGAGCACGTGGGGCAGCTGGGGGCTTGTCCTGGGGCTGGACGGCGGCAGGAGGGACTGCAGGTGGACCAGGGCGGCGAGGTGGCTATAGGGTGGGACCAGCATGGCGGTAGAAGGAGAGAGAGGGAAGGGGTAGCTAGGCTAGGGTTAGATGGGCATGGCTCGGGTTAGGGTTTTGTCTAGGTTAGGGTGGCTGGGTGTGGGCCAGGGAGAGGGTGGCTAGCAGCTAGGGAGAGAGGGGCTGGGCATGGAGGTCATGCTAGAGAGAGAGAGACTTAGGGTTTAGGAGAAAATTAGAGAGAGAGGGAAAAGTTAGGTTAGTTTTTTATTAGGCATTTATATTTTTAATTGGATTATGAGGCCAACCAAGAAGAAGCATGAAGCTTGATCTTGCTTGAGACAAAGTGAAGGAGAAACAAGAAAGAAAGAAGAAGAAAAGAATAGATGGAAAAGGTCACATATGGATCATGCATGGAGAATTAAAAATAAGAGGAAAAATGAGATGGATGAGATTAGGAGGATGGTGTAAGGGTGGTAGATGGCCTCCCAAGATAGGATCCAATTAATTCAAAGAAAAATCCCATGGAATAAGAAGGTGGTGAAGAAGCTTGCATGGCCCATGCAAAATAATAATGCCATGGTTTATTTTGTGAAAACAATAATAAAGTGATGGCATTATTCTTATGCATTTCCAAAAATGGAATAAAGCCAAGCAAAGGAAATTAAGGACTAGATCCACCCTCTTGCCCACATGAGCTAGAACAAGAATAGCAAAAGAAGGAAAAACAAGCTCGTGGTTAATGGGATGGTGGGATTATAAAGTGGTGGAAGAGAAAGGTGGTGGAATGGAAATAAAAGATATGCCCCCAACTCAACTTGGGCATTTGAACAATATATCAATAGCCAAATATAATATCAAGAAGCAAATACAATTAATAATGCATGTGAGAGAAGAACCAAAAGAAAAGGAGTTTTATATGATGCTCAAATGCAAGGTGGCATGATGACATGAGCATGATATAATTATGATGCAAAAATAATATCTATGGAGTAGCCAATATCTTACTAGGACAAGTAGCATTACAATTGTTAGACAATTGGGGTGCTACAACTCTC